>PVLD010001451.1:54720-202309 GCA_004027595.1 Dinomys branickii
CAAGCGCAGGGTCCTGAGTTCGATCCCCAGTACCGCCAAAAGAAAAAGAAAAATAAAAATAAATAGAAAAGGCGATGGGGCTGGGGATATAGCTCAGTGGAATAAGCGCCTGCCTAGCAAGCGCAGGGTCCTGAGTTCGATCCCCAGTACCGCCAAAAGAAAAAGAAAAATAAAAATAAATAGAAAAGGCGACGGGCGAGGGCAGAAAGAAACGGCAAGAGCTCCTCTAACCGCACCAGTTCCCTGCTTTTTTTTTTTTTTTTGCATTGTTTTCCTTTGCAAAATTTGTTTTCTCTTTTTGAAAAGGACAGATTAATTGTCAAGAGAAATTGCTGCTTCTGGATAATCCTGCCAGTGTGGGGTGTTCCGCCTCATGCTTTCAGCTGGCTGCTGGCCCTGGGTCCCGGTAGACAGCTGATGACATCGCAGGCTGATGTCAAGGGCTGGGGTCACACAGTGCAGCCCACTCATACATTTGCACCCAAGTACAAAAGGCCATGTATAGTATTATCTGGGATCCAAGAGTATGTTGCCTGTTGCATAGATTTCTACTCCAGAGTGCTGGCTCTTGCGGGCCGTCAAAATGAACATGTTTTAAACACATTATATGAGAGCTTGTGGGGAGTCTGGGGTGAATTAGCACCCTTGTTTCTGGTTTAATATGTTTAGACATCAGTCCATTAGCAGGCGGATGCTAGGCCCCTCAGAGGGCTGAGCTCACAGTGACTATGATTCCCTTCCTGTTCTATAGGACATCGTGAGTCTGTCCACATCAGCTCTTCCAAGTCACCAGAGGACCTTCTGAGGGTCCTCCCTGTGGGAGCATAAATGGTATCTGATGCTGGATTTCGGACACACTGGACTTCAGCCAGGCTCCCGTCACCAGTAGCAATTGTTCTTGCTGCTAAGAAGTTATCTCCTGGAGCAAAAGCTCAAAACAGAAACACGATAAGTGTTCACTCACATCCTGTCATCAGGGCACCATGTCAGAGTTGTGTGGTCCCATTCCCTCCATCGAGGAGTTCAAGTGTCCTCAATTTCCTGGCCTGACTACCCCAAGACCCTTTGTAGGAACGAGGACCCCAATGTGAGTGAGCCCAGAACCTGGGGAGAGGCTACACGGAAGCAGCTGTTCAGAGCACAGCTTGTGTTCTCTATTTATTTCCTTGGCTGGCTTTGTTTCATTCATAACTAAGTTCTTCAGAAATCACAGAGGTAGAGATGATACATCAATGTAGAAAGAGCTCTTGCTTCTGATCTTTGCCTCGTATTCCTTTAATGCTGTCAATCCTTCACTCACAGACTTGACAGGCAGGTGATCAATTCAGAAATCTCCAGGAACCGCACAGTCATTGCTAAACTCACCACCTTTCCGCAGGAGGAACTCAAGAAGTTGACAATAATCAAGACCTCAGTACACAGTACAATTATTCTGGGCATTTTACATAAATGTCATTACAATAATACCTGCCTATTGGTATTCTTGTTGCTGTCACATATTTGAAAAGGTAGAATCAAAGTCATCAGGTTCTCATAGGCCTGATGATAGGCTTCCTCATACCCCAATGTTGTCCTTTGGTTGGCACCATGAAAGTGACCCAGGACAGGAAGTTCTGTCCCACCGAGGCCATGGAGAGGGCAGTGGAAGGCAGGGCCACATAGGTAGGTGAGGGTGGAACAGGGTAATAAGATAGAAAATGGCCTGGCATATGGCATGGGGTTGAGTCTTTCTTTCTTTCCAAAAAATGGTTGAGTGAATCTGCACAGCTGATGTCTGAGTGAGGAAACCGAACCAGTCGGGGGTTTCTCCAGAGGGAAGGGAGAGAGTTCAAAGTACAGTGACCCTCCAGGCATGGATGAGCTTCATAGCTCATTTGTATTTGTATTTTTTTGTATTTGTTAAATGATAAGCCTATGGCTGGAGGCTGTACAGATTTCTCCTCTTGGAATCTGTTATAATCCTAAAGACTCACTTTGCGCTATGTAGCAATAGATGAACTGATTGACTGTAGTCAAAACTTCTAATTTTTAAATGAGGATGTAGAGTACTAACAAGGTAGAGTGATAGATCAGCATGGTGCTTGGGGTCAAAGGAAAACCAAGGCCAGGCTCTAGCACCCGAAGCCAAATTGCTTCCCGCTCAGTAAAACTGTGTCTCCTAATTCTGGATTTTAAGGGTAACCACAGCAAGCCATTTTTCTTGATCAGAGCATTGTTTAGACATATCTGGCTGGGGATGTGACATCATCCAGAAGAAAAAAAGCCTGCCATGGGTTGTTTGCCAAACACTTTTCTCTGAGATTAAAAACACTGTAGTATTTTTAAACCATATGGGCAAAATCACTCCCTCCTTGCAGGGACTGAATTGATGCCAGGTTTGCTGAGTTGGCAAGGCCAAGGTCCCCACACCATCTGTCCTCATGTTGGCTGAATATAGGTCTTGAAGCAAGTTTTAGATTAAGAGAGAACCAGCACGGACCATCACTGAGGGCTTCCTGGACGGAAGAGTGAGAGCCCTTTGTGCTCTTGCTTGTGATGAGCAAGTTGGGGGCGACACAAGGAAGGACTGAGAATAGGAGAGAAGGTAAGACAGCTTCAGCACCCAGGGTGGAACTGGGCCCATAGCGTCATGTATGGATAAGATTTTTACTTCTCTTTCTCTCCCATCCTCTCTGTCTCTATCTCTGTCTCCTGTCCAACTCCATTTGCTGAATCAAATTAAGAGACTTATTAAGTTTACCAGACTCATTTCTTACCTTTAAAAAGGGTGTGGTACCCTGTTTTAGTTACTTTCTCATCTTGGAGACACCATACCCAGTGCCCGCCAATTAAAGCAGGAGAGGTTGGTTTTGGCTTACAGGTTGTAGGGGTTTTAGTGCATGGTTAGTGGGCTCTTAGGTGGGGCGACAGGGCATAGGGGGCAGGGAAGAGGGACAGCAGCCTGTGGCAAAGAAGCCAGAGGTATAGAGTGTTCAGGGGAGGAGGACAGAGATGTACCCTTTCAGGCCACGACCCCAGGACCCACCTCTTCCAACCAGGCTTCACTTTCCAACATCACATTTATTTATTTATTTATTTTGTTTTGTGTTGTTTTGTTTTTAGACAGAGTCTCCCCTTGTATTTCAGGTAGGGCTGAGTTCACTATGCAGACCAAGTTGGCCTCCAACTTGCAGGGATCCTCCTGCCTCAGCCTCCCAGGTGCTAGAATTACGGGGGTGCACCCCTGTGCCAGCTCTCAGCATCACATTTAGCTATGTCAATACACTAATGAGCCTCACCTCCCCATGATCCGATCACTTTCCCCAAGCCTCACCTATGAGCACATGCACCTCTGTGGGGACCTTTAGCGTGAACCATAACATACTTGTAACCTCCCAGCATTATTAAGTGCATGAAATTATAAAATCATTATGGAAATCTCCTTCCAAGGGGAACATTCTGCAACTCTGGGTCCTGGAAGAGACAGTAAGACTACAGCTCCCTGGCTGATGTTCAGAGCCACACATTAAAATTCTTAAGGATATTTTGTGGCCTACAGTGGGAGAGGAGGAACCTAAGAAGAAAGGTATAAAAATGTAAAATGTAGAGGAAAGAATTCTGAGGCACTGAAGGTGCGAATAGGAAATGTTCTTGAAATGTGGGCTGTGTGAACGTGGCCCTTCATCTCTTGTAAAATCTGTCTTGGGGAGGATCCTCAGGCATGTAGTTTGTGCTTAGCAGATATTAATGAAGAAGTGGTATAAGCTCTGGGAGGACAGCGCTTGCTTTGCAGTAGTCACACAACCTGCTCCCAGCACTTGCCATAGCACTTGCTCAACTTTGAAAATGAGCATATGGGAAAGAGAAAGGGATTAAATACACTTTCAGACTGATGCTAAATAATTTGAGCATTAAGCCTCCATATGTGTTCTACTGACTCTTACATGAAAGTATGGCTCCTTTGCTGTGAAACTGACTAATCCAGATTGCGTACCTTTTCAAATCTATTGATTAAGGGGTGGAGATTTCATTCTGGAACTGTTTCTGAACCAGACAGAGTTTCACCTGGGGTGGAAGCACTGATGTGGGCACCCTGAGGAAGGTGTTGGGTTTGCAAGACTGCTGCTTTATTTGGTTGTCCTTGAGCCTAGTACATCCCAACAGTGGGTGTAAAAGGGTTGTGGATGTGTAAGAGCAATGTGATAATGATTCTCATGGAGATGAAGAGCGAAAGGACAGGAACACAAGTTGGGAATAATGAAAGACTAGATTTTCTCAGCAATGCTTGCATTTTGGAGCCTGTTGTGACTTGAATTATATCTGCCAAAGAGATATGTTAAAGTCCTGATCCCCAGCACACTCAAATGTGACCTTATTTGGAAAATAAATTTTCATAGATGTAATAAATTTAAATGCAATGACTAGGCATGATGGTTTATATCTAGATGAACCTCTGAGCTTCATGCACTCATAGGTGGGGCTGAGGGAGGTGACCAGATCATGAGAGTGTGACACTCATCAGTCATTCTACTGATGAGGTTGTAGCTAGAGGTGATTTGGGAAGGGAAGCCTAGTAGGAGAAGGTGGGTCACTAGGGGCATGGCCTGGAAGAGTGTGTATTGCTGTTTTCTCCTTTGGTCATTCTCTCCTTCCTGCTGCCATGACCGGCCATGGGCTGTTCCACCTCTGCCACGTGCCTTTGCCCTGCCTTGAAGCCCACTGTCTACAGACTGAAGTCCCTAGAGACTGTGAGCTGAAATAAACCTCTCCCCCTTACAGTTGCTGCTATCAACTATTGTGTCTTAGTGACAAGGAAGTAACTAAGACAGCAGGGTAGGCCCTGGGGACACGACTTAGGAGAGAAGAGATCGGGACAAAGGAGAATTCATGTGAGGACACAGAGACACACAGAAAGAAGACAGCTCTGCACAGATGGAGGCAGAGATTGGAGTGAGGCTGACACAGGCCAGGCAGTACCTGGAGTACTGTGAGCTGAAAGAGACAGAGCAGGATTCCCCTCAGAGGATTTGGAAGAAGCATGGCTCTGTCAACCCCTTGATACCCCAGACCCTCAAAAGAGTAAACTTTTGTGCTTATAACCTGCATTGCCTATGGTGCTACAGGAACCTCAGGCAATGAATTTGGAGCCATCCATTTGCTATTCTGAAGCACCATTACTTTGAAAATTCCTGTAGAAAAACAACTTTCAAACTGAAAGATGTAAATGTCTAATTCCACACTTTTTCTAAATCCTCATTGAAGGAACTGTTTTTTAAAGTGTGGCTCCAAATTAATCACTTTCAGTTTCTTAGGGCTATAAATAGGACAGGCCACAGTGTATGTTATGGAATGGGAAGATCATGGTGGAAGCCATCTTGCAGCACTGATGGTCAGAGACCCTATGAGTAGCAGTCATCATTTGTTTAAATTGCAATGGAGGTAGTTCAGTCAACTATTCTAGGAGTTTGAATTAAAAAAAAAAGACTGCCCCAATTTCCTGACATGATACAGCCAACTTCCTTATCCTTTGTCATTAGATGGGGCAGAGGTAGTGGAACCACTCCTAGAAGCTGTTCCTGACTCTGTTCCCTGGTCCCTACAATTACGATTTCCAGGTCTGTTTCTCCCAACAGCACTAGTGGCCTAAGAATAGCAATGTATATATCCTCTTTGTGTTGAACCACATCAGATTGTCCAATTTTATTTAACTTCTTTTAACCAGTTGTGCCCAAGCATGGGCCTTCCGGTTACCACTCATGCCTTCAGACTACACTGCAGGCCAGGAGGTAGGGAACCAGAGCACTCAAGTTGGTAGAGCTCCTGTTCATTCCAGTTACTGTGCACAGATCACCTTGTAGCATTAGACAGTGACCCCTTCTCAGGGTGGATGTGATCGCCCATTAAGAAAGAGTTTGCGCCTATAGGATTTTGTGTCAGAAAACCAGAAAGCATCTGAGCTGGGCTTGGTCTGTCACACACCCATCCAGCTCCAAAGCCTTTCTCTGCCCCAATTTTCTTTCCCATTGGACTCTGTGGTTTGTCTGAACCTGCTTCTTGTGAGCCAGTTCAGGCCTTTGGGTCTTACGATGAATGAGATGAGGGCTGAGAAGCCCTTGCCCCTCAGTCAGGCCTTCAGAACTTGTTCCCTTCTTCCCTCAGGTCAGTGCTTGTAAGTCTTCCCAGGAATGTGATTCTAAAGTCTATTTTGTTCAAAACAGGAAATGAACGTGAGGAACACAATAGGAGAGAGGAGATTCTGGTTGAGTTCCATGTATCAGCTCAGAGGTTTGATTTCCCTGTTTTTGCTTTGCAGATCGTATTTTTTCTAGTCCACAAGTACAATTGGAAGCTATATTGATTGGATTTCTGAGCCACCCCAGGTCTCCTTGGCTTTGGGTGGTGGGGCATTGACCTTTGATGTAGGTGCAATTCTGACCTCACTCACTGCCTGCCTGGGCTTCAGCTATCTGTGCTGCACATCTTCTTCACAGCCTGATGTGAAGGATCCCTGGAACCTTGAGGGTCCAGCACTGAACAGTCTAGCTGCTGGGAGCCATGAGATGCTGTAGGACTCAAGTGCTTGACATGAGCCCCAGAAAGTTTTCAGGAGTTAAATTCTGTGAGTTTAACCATGACCTTGGGAGATGTCAATTTTTGCTTGCCCCTTTATCCTCAAGAGGCCTATCACAGACACTTAGAAGCTTTTAAGAGGATGGCACAGTGAGGGAGTGAGGTAGAGCTCATACTCTGGTATAACAAAAAACACTCAGCCAGCTAAACGTTTTCTGCCTACATTGTCCCATTTAGTCCTATTCCAGCCTCCTTAGGATCTCACTGGATAACAAAGTAGCCAGCCATGCATGTTTTAGATTCTTTCCTGGAGAACTCAGGTTGGGATAACCTATATGGTTGGGTTTATAATTTTGTGTAGGGCAACTGGGCCATTTGTTAAAAATATAGATTCCAGGGTCCTACCCAAGAGCAATGATTAGAATCTCTGTGTCCAGGGGTATGTGTTCTAACCAAGTTCTCTGGGTGATTCATGTACATGTTATAGTCTGAGAACCAATGTTTTAGCCTATGGTAGACTGAGGTAGAAGAATAGGATATGTGCCAAGTCAACCATTTGTCTGGGTCAAATGAGACGTCTCTAGCTTCCAGTAGGAAACCCATCCACCATCCTTTATACTATGGTACATTTTCTAGGTGGGTGATCACAGATACACATACTATAGAAAGATTTTACAGTAAAGCTCCTTCGAGAAAAGCCAGTGAAGGGCCTACAGTTACTTGGAGTTACTGGCGTGTTGAGGCAGGAATCTTACTGAGGCTCTTCCCATGCTCAGTCTCATCCCACAGTTGCCCACGAGGGACTGGTGAGTTCTAGCATAAGAAAGAGCCCGTAGAGTGCAGGGACATGAGTTCTTGAGTGGGCAAGGGCTCTTTGAGAGCTAAGATTTTATTTTAAAAGTCTGCATTGCTTATTTAATTAGGAAGGCCCTGTGGAGTTGTGCCAGGCTGTCTGGGAAATTTCAGTCCATCATCTCTTGGTGAGCAAAGGAAGTCATAGGCAGTTCTTGGAAGTACAAGTGCAGAGAAAACAAAGTAATCACGACAGGTGGCAGTGCCAATGTGAAAATGATTACCACCTCTTTTTCTGAAATGATCCCCTTCCTAAGTCCCAAGGCCCAAGAAGGATGGCTGTGGATATTTGAGCACATTCTTTACATAGTTAGGGGGCCTACTGAGTCTGTAAAAGACAGATTTTCTTCTAATTTTCTTTCTCTGGCATCTTTTAGACAAAGCCACCTGCATGTAGTAGATGGAGAATGGAAAAGTAGGTGGGTCACCAGAAATGGTTTCAAAATTCACCATGGCTGCTCACTTTTTCAGAGACATTGAGCAAATTACTTTTACCTCTTCTCAATTTTTGCCTGTTCAGTTGGACATTTGTGTGAGTTACAAGCATATAATGAAGCAAATTATAAAATGATCTTGACATATAATATGAATTAAAAATCATAGTGAAGTATCATCACCATCTTCATCATTATGGTCATCAGACTGGATGCAGGAGATGGGAACAGGGCACATGTCTGTGGAAGGAATGATCGTTCTGTGTTGATGTATGTGACACAAATAGGTTTTGGAAGGTAAAAGCTGAATGAAGAAGACTGTAGTTTAGAGAAAGATTTTTATCAGAGCAAAGCAACCATGGAATATTATCCAGAGCTGAATCTTGAGCTCTTCATTGACACAGATAGGAGGTATGCTCAAGGCCCGGCGTGGTGATGCTAGTCTCAGTGATGGTGGTGGGTTTGGGCCAGATAATAGTTAAGGCAATTTCCAAACCAGCAATTCTAGGATTTCATATTGAAGAGACTTTATAAATATCATTAAGTTTTTAGGGGGATTTTGTAAGCATGCCTATTTATCTGATTCTTTGGCCCTTGTACCTGGGGGAATGTCTAGACCATTACTGTGTCCTCAGTAAAGGCCACTTGATAAGTGAATATAGGTAAAAGAATAGAAGACTAAGAGAAAATTAAAATGTGATAATCCATGCGCGACAGGTTGGGTCACAGTTCAGAAAATCTGTGCAACTCGTTTTGTTCCTGGTACTTCTTGCTCTTCTTCTTTCATACTTAGATCCACCTGCCCCTTCTGTCCCTTGATAGAACTCCTTCCAAATTCCTTGCATTTCTCAAATATTTCTATCTTTCAACTGAAGTCTTCAAAAAAAGAAAAGAATTCAGGGAGGAGTGTTCTACTTAAGTTTAAAGTTCCTCTTGTGGACCCTTACTGCACTGGCTAATTTTATATGTCAATTTGACTGGCCATGAGGTGTCTAGACATTTGGCCAAACAATCTGGGTATGTCTGTGAGGGTGTTTCGGAATGAGATTAACATTTATTACCTTCTCTACTGCGAGTGGGTGGAGCTCATCCAATCTGTTGAACATCAGAATAGAACACAAAGGCTGAGTAGGAGGGAACCCTTTTTGTCTGACTGCTTGGCTTGACAGCCTTCAGTCTCAGACAGAAACAATTGGGTCTCAGGATTTTGGACCCATACTGGAATTATGTGTTGGCTTCTTTGGATCTGTAGCTTACTGACTGTGGCTTTTTTCAGCTGTCATATGAGCCAGTTATAATAAACTTAATCTATGTATCTGTCTATCTGTCTATCTGTCTATCATCTTTCCTTTTGATTCTCTTCATGTGGAAAACCTTAATACTCATGTTATAAAGCATTTTCACTTTAGTAGGGGTCAGACAAGAAACACTTTTAGCAAAAGGAAGACAATTAGCTATGAAATTTAAGGCCTAATGGGATAGGAGTTCAAATACTAATTTTTGGGTAAAGAGAGTATGAACTGTAATAGCTGATCAAGTGGGACCATTTACATAGGGCATCTAACATAATATTCAGTACATATAAGAGACTGATATGATTATGCTACCAGAAACTCAAGGTTGTCATGGTTAAATGATATCTGGAATATGGAACCTCAACTAGAATCAGAAAGTGTCTAACTTCAATGCCAAAGAAATGTCCAATGAGCCTTTACAGAGACCCCAGAACTATCCAGTATTTTGCATGGCAGACTTCGGTGGGTTCCTATCATACATTCACAATGCTTCACACCTTCCAGAACTCCACACTGCATCTCATCCAAATGGAACAATGCAACTTGCAATGTAGATAATATTTTTAATTTTACAAATAACCACATATGGGAGTTTAAGTCTTGGAGAAGTGAATTATTTGTCTGCAGTGTGAACCCAGTGGTCATGCTGGAGATCAGACCTCTTGACTCCAAGCCACGTGCTTTGTCCTTTATCTAGTGGAGGTGGCTCTTAAATGTTCTTAGCTAGTTAAGTGAGCAGATAAGGCAATGTGCATTGTTGGGGAAAACCACCTAAAACACTCACCATGTCTTCCATAAAGTAAAAGAAACACAGTTTTATGTAAACAATAGCAAACTGTAATATTCAAGTGCTATGATGCAATTTATGCAATCACACACGTATAATTACACAGAAGTTTTGTATTCAGAATTAAAAGCATTCAACTGTTTTACTGCCTGAAGTGTTTCAGCAAATGGTGATGATTTCAACCTGCTAGGAATGTTGGTCAACTTCTGCATCTGGAAAAGATTTTACCAACTCTTCTACCTGGTCAAAATTCCCCTAAGGTCTCCATTCTCCCAGTTCTTATGCAAAAGTGTTCTTGGGGCTCTCCCTGTACAACTTTCCTAGTCAAAAGTGTGAGGTGTTTGTTTCATACTTTATATATTTCTGTTTTCCTTCTTTGGACAAATAAATCTTTGAAATGCTTCTGTGGATATTGCAAGCAGCAACTGGCTATTTCAGACTTGGTTGCATCTGTTGCTTGTGGACTTAAACCAAGATGCTTTCCTTAGTAACATTCCCTCCCTGGCCTCCCCGCTAGACAGTGTGGTGAAGTGTTCTGTGTTAGCTCACTGGCTGCAGGGTGCCAGGATGTGTATGTGTGAAACACAGCCAAACACCAGCACTTGCTGCTGCTGCTGTAAATCTTTACTGAACTTGCTGTCCTTGACATACCCAATGTGGGAGTTTGGAAGGACAAATAAAAGACAGTCCTTGCTCTTAAGGAGCTTGCTGTGAGCTGAGAGACTGAAGTAGGTGGAGAGGTTGTTTAGTAAGTGAAAAAAAAAAAACAACAGAGAAATGTATAAGGGCTGTGGAACTGAAGCTGGAAATTTAGCTTGTAATTTACAGAAAGGGATCTTATACGGCTGGCCATGGTCACTATATTAAGGGCTTTTAGCATATTTTGTCCTTGTGACACCTCTGTGACATAGCTTAGTATCATTCATTTTAGAAATGGGGAAACTGAGGGACAGAAAGTTGCAGTGACATGAAGTCCCCTAGACAGTACCTGAGCTGGATGCATCCAGATAACTTTAGTATCCTCACTATCCTCGCTATCTCAGTAGTGGTCAGAGGGAAGGAGTGGACGATGGCTCAGAGGACATGGAAGGTACTGTCCATGTGGACAGAGCTGCCTCCTCAGGGGCCACGGGGTGAAGGGGGAAGACAGGGATGGAGACATGCAGCTTGGAATGCCGAGGTACACAGGTGTGAGACGGTTGAAAGGTGAGGCTAGACAGATTGGCCTATTTACCTGGCTCCAGATAAACACTTTCCTGTTTTATTTCAAAGGCAAGTAGCCATTGACTTTTACATAGAGGACTGACAAGATCTGGTTTCCACTTCCAGCTAAGTCATTTGGAGGAGTGGCAAAGCAGACTCATGCATGATGACCTGATGCTAGAAGACAAGCTGGCGAGGGGTGCGGTGGGGGAGGCTCTCACTACCATCCAGATGCCAAGGGACAGGATGACAGTGCGAGCAGGGAAGCAGAGCATATGGCCGGGGAAGTACTGGAGGCGCAGTGGGTCTGTGCTGGTGACGAGGGAAACGCTGAGGGCTGTGGCCAGGTGAGGGATCCGCAGGACACATATGACCAAGCAGGGAGGATAATGATCCTTGGATGGGAAGAGCTGGTGACACTTGGGAGACCTGCTGGGCTGGGTGCCAAAGGAGGTCTAGACGAGAAAGGCTGGGAAGCAGCACTCCGGCTGGAAGTGGTGACTGGACTTCTTGAAGCATTTTGCAGCAGTCTGATGGAGACAGCAGACTATTCCTCCAGGAAGAGAGACTGGAACAGGTGGCGGGGTGTGTCAGGGTGAGGTACCCACTTGCCCTCCGCACCCCTATTTCTTGGAAAGGAGTCTGGAATTATGTGTCCAGCCAGGCTTCACTCTAAGCACCTGGAGTTAAAGCCTTAGGTGAGTTATTATGTATAAACCACCTAGCATAGTGCCTGCAACTTACAAGTGCATATTGAATAAGTAAACAAATGCGCTCCTTCTGGGGGGCTGTGGGCTGCTCCTTCTCACTTGATACATGTTTGTCTTGAGCAGAGAACAGACAGGAAAGCTTGAGAACCTAATACTCCAGCAAGACAGTGAGTGGAACAACCCAGAAGTGAAGAGGGGCTCTGTGGGGGGTTCTGATGACAATCCAACAGGGGGAGGGGATCCAGCCCTGAGGACAGGTAAGTTAAGCATGGGAAAGGACTAGGTAGTGGATGTTCACCTGCCAGAGGAGAGTGGGTACATACTTTGAAGGATCATCGGTGAAGTGGTCAAAATGTGTATCTTTTACATTTGGTAGGTTCAACTTTGAACCTGTAGATAGAAGTATTAACTACACTTCTCACCATGTGCCTGAAATGGGCTGCTGCTTCCCTACATGACTCAGGAGTCAGCTTCTGAGCACCGAGTATGTGCTCAGTCAGCTGATGGGGGACACTGAATGAGCAGTGGTCTAGACAATCATCGAGGCACATGTTTAATGCTGGTGCGGGATCCGCCCGTGCCCTGCTACCTGTGCTCATGTTTCTTGCCCAGAGGCCATTTGTCTGTGGGGGCTCTGCTTTTCTCTGTGTAGCAGATTGGGACAGTCACAGAGATCAGCTCCCTGTCCTAGGAATCTAGAGGATTCCAGGGAGCAAGACCCTGTCTGGGTCTGTAGTTCTTCAGGCCCTAGGCACCTGGTGCCTAGAGATGGATGGAATCATCACCACCATTTCGGTAAGTGCTGTGGAGAACTGGGCGCTGCTCTTTGAGAGTGGATAACAGGGGATCTTACTGAAAATAAGGGACTGGCCAGGGAACATGTCTCTGAGGAAAGGACAGTTTAAATGTCCTGTTAGGGGAAAACAGGAAGTAGCTAGAGAAGAGAAAAAGGAGCAAATTCCATGAGCCGGGAGAGGGGCAGGTAGAGAGGGAGAGGAATTGGGGAGGAAAAGATGCCCTCAAGGAACAGAGTTAGTTGCTTTCCATCTTTCTCATGTCAAATACTGGTTTCCTTTAAGCTCTATAAAATGCCATTTCAGGAAATCGTGTTTTCTGTTTTGTAAAATGACTCACGTAAAAAGAGCTCTTCTGTTGACACTGGCATTAAAAACAAATTCAGAATAAAATAACTTGGAACCATTTTTATTTTCATTCTTGTTTTTTTAAAATATGGAAACCAAGTTTACTTTTTCGTTTACCGTTTTAAAAAATGAATGCTTCCTTGCTGACAGATGCCAGCTGCCTGCCCTGAGCCCCTGGGGACGGGGCTGCTGCAGCCCCGTTGTCTCTCTCTGCCTTGATCTACTGCACTCTGGAGGAGGCCCCGTCTGCCCTCCAGGCTGCACGGGTGGCTGCGGGAGAGTACACTGGCCCTAGTCCCGGGGTGTGGGAAGCTGTGGCAACTGACCCTTGCCCACAGTCTCCCTGTGCGTGGCACTGTAGCTCATACTTCCTGCCTGAGGGACTGGGGTGGGATGCAAACCACCCTTCCAAGCTCGGAGAGTTGAACTGAGGAAAAGAAACTACAGAACCCTGGGTCAAATAAAACCCAACTAACAGCGAGAAGGTTCACAGGTCGGATGAGTTACTTCCTCTTCTTGTAAACTCAGTCCCAGATGTGTCTGTGTTCAGGAGACCCCTTGGTTCTTGGGGGATGGGAAAGCTCCTGGTGAACCTGTCCATCGGAAGTGGGGTCAGGCCTTCCCCGTGGCAGAGCCGTAAGAGCGCGTTTCAAGTGAGAACTCAGGTGTGACCTGTGCACAGATCCCAAAGGGCTACAGAAAGGCCTAGGCAGGAGGACGTGAACACTGGTAAACGGAAGACTCCAGAGAATGATATTCTCTTTGGGGGTCTGTTACCACCATGGTGAGTGTGGCCTCTGAGCACAGAGGGGCCAGGGTGTTTCCATCCAACTGCAGGGAGATGGTGCAGGAAGGGTGCCTGGGTAGTCTTTGCAGTAGACATCAGAGAAAGGCTAGAAGAAGCAGGAAGAATTTGTTTGTGACCTCACCACAAACATTTAAGGTAAGTTGACACAAAACACTCCCAGAGGAGGAGAAGCAATGGTAATGTATGCAAGAGGGAGAATCTGGGTCTGAGCTCCTCTACAATAAGTGCAGAAAGACTGAACAAGGTACACGTTTCCTCTCTTAGAACCTTTTGTCCTTCCCTAAGTGGTGTAACCTTGGGAAACACAAGTTACCCACAGATACTATATTATCTTTCTATTTGCAGCTACAACAAATCACCCAAAGATTTACCAACTTACTGTATCTTTTATGATAAAATCCTTCTTGTTCTGGAGGGCAGAATTCTAAAATGGGTCTTGTCAGGCTGAAATCCAGGTGTTGGCAGGCAGTTCAGTGCAGCCTTTTGAGAGCTGAGGATTTGATCCCTGTCTCTGTCTTTGCCAGCTTCCAGGGGGTCTCTCTTCCTTGGTTCACTGCTTCTTCCCACATCTTCTGACCCACCAGAGTTGGGTCAATTCCTTTTCTTGTTGCCTCCTTCCCATCTCCTCTTCTGCCACCCTCCTCTGTGTGATTGGACCCCATGACCCAACACCAGATAATTCAGAATATTTCTTCTATTTTAAGGCCAGCTCCTTAGCAAGTTAATTCCATTTACACCTTATTTCCTCTTTCTTGTGCAATGTAACACATTTGTAGGCTCTGGGATTTAGGGCATCATCATCTTTGGACTTGTTATTCTGCCTTCCATATCCGCATTGCACAAAATGAAATGTGCTGTTTAAAGGCAGGGGTTGCATGAACGTGTAAGAAATTAGAGTCGCTGGAGAAGCCATGGGATTGCATGTTGGTGTCACCACGCATGAGCTATGGGATTCTTGAAAGCTACTTTATTTGACAGCCCCCTGTTTCTTCATCTGTACATCTGCCACCCTGTATGGAGACAGTCAGGAGAAGAGGAAGCAGGAATGGGGCACTGGAGCATCTGTGTCAATGTCTTGGTCTGCTCTCTAGCTGGGGTAGCATTTTGCATGTTACAGAAAGATTCACACTTTAACCTCCAAGAAAGAAAGAAGTAGGAAACAGGGGTAGTGGGAAGCCTGCCTGACTCAGGACATCAGAGTCTCAGCCCAGTGTGTCTGTGGGCAAACACCCCTTTGTGCTTCTTAATTTATTCCTCCCTGTAGAAGGACCCATGAGCAGAGTCTGACCTTCTGCACTTCAGTGACCACCCAAAGGCTCAGTGGCTACCACTGTAGATTCGGGATTAAAGAGACCACTGAGGACAACTTTGAAACAGCACCAGGCTTTGTTTCTATCTTGAGCTGACTTCAGAATTCCCAGCCAATGGCCACATGCCTGGGTTCCCTGACGTATGATCAGAAACAGCAAAATAAAGACCAGGACATCCTCGGGCAGGGAACAGACTTCATTTCATGCCCTCCTGATACAACCTGAAGATACCAAGTTTGCTTGCTCTCAGTGGTGGGGGCTTCAGGGAGAAAGAAACAATAGGTATATATTCTTTCTACCTGTCTTCTTTGACATAACTATCTATTGAGTCGAGTTTTCTCATTTGATCTTGGAGTATATTTAGAAAGTTTTCTTTTTATGGTTCTCTTTGCACAGGAGAAGTGAAGGCTGAAACGCCACCCCCACCATAGCCCAAGCCAAGAAGCCAGGCATCGCCAATGCCTGCGTGTGGTCTCCAAACTGCCTTGGACAGGGTTATAGGCCTCTCAAGATACCACTGGGCGCCATGCACTTAGTGGTGCTCCACTAAGCAGCGTGAAGCTGCATTTCTTTAGAGCCCAGAGGGATAAGTAGGACCTGATGGCCGCCCTCAGGCCTCACCCAGCATAGAGGTGGGAGACAGTGACCAGTGATGGAAGTGCAGCCCACGTCATGATGCAGCAAAGTGTAGGTGGTGTCTTGGCCCAGCGATGTTATCTGAGGCAGCGTGGAGAGCTTAGGAGTTTCCCAGGGAGGACATGGAACCTGTGCTGGATGTGAAGGCCACGCAGGCCTTCAAAGGGACAAAGTGGGACCAAGGGAGTTATCGGTGATTGAGCAGAGCTGAGAAAGGCCTGGAAGTTCCAGAAGAAAGTGAGTGGGCCTCAGCTACTACAGGGAGTGGCCAGAGGCGTCTGCAGAGGGGACCACATGCAATTGTAAGGGCAGAGACCCAGCTGACACCTCACTGCATTGCTTCCTGCTGCTGCTCAACCTTCCTGAGCCCCAGCTGTCTGCAGCCTGTGGCGGAAATATGAATTTTACCTCAAAAGAATTTTACCTCAAAAGACTGTCATGAGAATTGCACTGGAAAATCGTAGAAATAGCTAACTTAATATTCATTGTTTCCAGATACCATTCTAAGTGCTTTATACATACTAACAAGTTTCATCTTCTCAGCTCATTGTGATAGATACTATCATCTTCACTACTGAGCTGCTGAGGAACCTGGGTGTGGGGAGGTGACTCATCCAAGGTTGCATGCTAATAATCGACCAGAGAACTGCATTCAGGGGATGCATGATCATCTTAACCAGGGTTTACAGATGGTGCCTTGGCAGTGTCGGCAGAGATTCAACACAGTAGCCTGGAGTGGCAGAGCTGAGCAGCAGGGTGAACCGTGAGGGGCTCTGCTGGTTTCTTATTCTACAGACCCCTGAGCAATCAGTCAAGGTGGGGTCAACATGGCCAAATTTCCCTTTCAGGCTGCTCACACTGCTGACTGGGGGGCCAGGCGAGCACTGTCTCTGTGGCATTTGGGAGGACAGTATATGTGATGTTGAAAGGGCATCAGCAGCTGCTCTCAGAGCCTCAGCGTGTCCCAAAAGGAGTGCAGCTTGGAAAGGAAGACAGACAGCATGTGACTGGAGATGGTCACAATGCCACAGAGACCACCTCCGTTCAGTGTGTTATACACCTTTCTTTCCAGACTTTTCTACAAAATGGTCAGGGCTATTGAAAAGCTTGCCCGAACAATCAATCTGTGTGAACACACCACACAGCATTAATACATTCTACTTAAACGAGGGGACTTATGCACAGTTTTAGTAACTAAAGCTTCATACGAGTGATGCTGCATTGATTGCACATGGAGGTGGTGTGCGAGACAGGAATCAGGGGTCTCGAGTTTCAGATATGTTCTTATATGGACTATTTTCTCGATCTGGAAAATGAAAGGCTGATAGCTTAACTGGAATGTACATAGAATCTAAGTGTTATATTTATGAAACACCTATGATAATACCAAATAGTCATCCTTTTCAAGTGGTCATGTGCTGAATATGTCCTGTCACTGTACTCATGGCAGTTTTCTTGTTTAGTCATTGCTATGGCCCTGTGAGGTGGGTTTGATAACTATCCCCATATCCCAGGTGGGAAAATAGAGTCTCAGGGAAGTCAGGTCATTTTCTCAAAGTCTCATAGCTGATTTCAAACTTGAGTCTATTTGATTTTAGTTTGAAATATAATTCTGTGTCTCTGAATTTGATGATATTGGAAGATTGATATAAAAATAGCCAAAACTCTCTATCTCTCTCAGCAGCAAGTTTCTTGTGATATGACTTCCCAGTTTTTCTCACCGAATTGTGAAATCTGTTTCCCAACTCTTGGAGTCTGGGCTGCTTTCTGACCTTCCTCTGGCCAGAAGAATGTTGGAGAAATGATCCTGTACCACTGTCAACTCCAGGTCCCAAGAGACCTTGCGGACCCTGCCAAGTAATTCAGCAAGTGTGCACCGCCAGACTGGGTGGTGCTAGAGATCAGAGACAAAAGGCCCTGTCATTCCAGCTGCAGACAAAGGAGGCCATCCCACATCAGCCAGTCATCAGCTTCGCACCAGCCCACCAGATACGTAGCTATGTCATCAAACCAGAGGAGTCTGGACCAGAACAGGACAACTGCTCTCAGTCTGCAAGATGACAATGATTATGGTATCAGGTCATGGATTTTGGGGTCATTTGTTCAGTATAGTTATTGATAGCTGACATGATAAACATTTGATCATTTATCCAGACTAAAACATTTTTAAAATAGGAAGGAGGATGTATTAATAAACACCTCATTAACAGTCGCTCTCCCTTGGAGTCCCAGTGCAGGAAAGTGCATGAGTTTGTGCTCTTGGTGGTGACATACTCTGGATTTCTGAGCAGAGAAATGAGGTATTGAGAGTGGCTGCCTTTCTGTGCTTATTGGTCTGAGGGTGACGGATAGCTGCGAGGGAGAAGGCAGGCTCCAGCCAAAGATGGGTGGTCATTTCCTCCCAGGAGGAGGGCAAAAATGAGGCTGATCAGAATTAAAATGTAGGGGGGAAGAAGCAGACTAAGGAAACTCTACTTTGTTATGAAAGCAGAGCCTCTCCCCTCACTGTGCTTGGATTTCACACTTTTTACTTATTACTATTTACCCAGCACCCACAACTTACTGGAGGAAAAGTTTAATTTGGTTCTTGGTTTCAGGGAATCCAGTCCATGGTCAGCTGGCTCCAAAGCAGCAACGTCATAGTAGAAGGGTGTGAGGGAGCAAAAATGCTTAGTGGATGGTAGCCAGGAAGCAGAGGGGGAGAACAGTGTCAGAGAGGAAGGGACAAGGGACTAGATATAGACCTCATGACCACACCTCCATGACCCACCCAGATACTCCCAGAAGAGTGCTCTACCCACCCCTTTGGCATATCTCAATGGCGATCAAGTGGACAGTTCGCTCTACCCACCACCTCTTGTCAACTTCATATCCAAACCCAAATGTATCTTCTTCAACCATACTTAACCTACAAATTAACACAACCATAAGTTAATAATTCCACTTAATATAGTACAACTATCTTTTCTACAACTTAAAATGCAATAACTCCTTCCTCCAAGTCTCAAAAGCCTTTGCATTGCTTAAAAGTACAAGTTTCCTCTGAGACTTAGTTGTGAGCTCCTATGAAAATAAGATAGAAAACAAGTTACATAATTCTAAGGTACAGTGGCACAGGGTAAACACTGTCCTAACAATCAGAAATAAAGTGTTTCAAAAACTGAGTTTGTGCCAGGCACTCTTGAAGCCCATCCAAAAGTATTAACTCCTTTCATCCTCATGACAGCTGCTTGTCCTCACCCCCATTTTCCATCACAGGAGACTGATGGGCTTTAGAGACTAAAGGTCCTGACTGAGGACTGCATGGTTGCAAATGAAGCTGGATTCCACAGACAGAAGTCTGTCTTTCTCCCTAACTGCTCCAGTGCCTTCCAGATTTTCAGGATAGTCTCTCCTAGATTGGGGTATTTATGGCTCAGGCATTACCCTGTATGCCCCATCTGTGTCCGGCTCCTTGAGCATTGTTCCCTCCTCAAGCTCTCTGTCCTTACTAACTCCTCGTACCGTCCTCTTCATGTACTATCCAGCCAGTGAAAGTCCAGTGAAAGACTGAATGAATATTAAGCAATTGGTAGGCAGGGAAGCCTGTTTTCCATGCATTCAAAGCATAATGCCGTAAGAATGTTCTCTCTGTGCCTGAGGACTGGGACTATGAGCAGAAAATGGTGATATTTATAGCCTGAGATCAGGCTTGGTGTCCTGGGTGGTTTCACCCTCAAGATGTGCTGGTCTCTGCCTCTCAGCAAAGAGGAAAATTTGAAGATCAATATAACAGATGCAGAACAGTGAGCAACATATTCTTTCTCATAAAGATATGAGCTGGTATCCAAACTTCCGCCTGGGACACTGAGATATTTTGTTCTTATGTGCTTTGTTAAATTGACACCAGGCATTAGGAGGACTCCAGATTTCTTCCTTTGTGTAGCATGGGGTCTGGCATCCAATATGAGCATAAGAAAAATTAACTTCTCTTAGCATAAGAAAGTACTGTCTACCTTGGGTCTTTCATCTCACAGAAATCTTACAACATTACTGCAGAGTCACAGAACATTCTTTCCTGAAACCCAATTGCCAAATAATTTTGAAATATAAAAAATATATAAATCTATAAAATAAAAGGTCTCATATAACAATGGCACAGAGTCTCAGAAACCTATACTGCTTGTATTCTCTTCACTAAGCCTTTTTTTTTTTTTAAAGACTGGCTTTATTCCACTTGAAACAGGAAGAGTATTTTTATTCTCCCTCTATTTAAAAAAATTCAAATACTGCAACTTCTGTCTCCTCCCTGGACACTGACTGGTAGCTAAGGCTATGTGTCAGGGTGGATTTTCTCTTTCCAGGTTTCCCACTGAGAATCTGGGAAGCTGACATTTTCAGTGCACTTCCTGGGCTCCAGTTCATTTTCTCTACTAAAGGAGGGAGATCGAAATAGATTATTTCTAAAGTCTTTTCTATGCCAGCGTTCACTGAAGTATTTACAAGAAGCATTCCAAACTAGCCCTGTGATCTACACCATGAAAAGAAGGTTTGAAGTTGGGAGAAGTTTCAGAAATACTCTTGGTGATCCTGGAGGTCCATTAGCATATTTAACAGGATGTGATGGTTGGAATATTGGTCAAGGCTCCAGGAGACAATGGATGTCGAGTTTCAAAGGGGGTCCTAGTCCATATGCACGGGGGTTCAATGCAGATGATCAAAAGCTAGCTTGATGTTCACCCACACCCAGGGTATCAAAAGGGCCAACAGAGTAGAGATGGAGAATTTTTTGAATATGTAGTTTTAGAAAATATAATGCTGAGCTGTGAGCACTTCACCCTCCCAAAGAGAAAGGAGAGCAGGTATCTGCTTCTCAGCTCAAGTCTGGTGATGGTGCAGGATGTACCAGCAGGAGCACTCAGAGTTCTGCTCATATCCTCTGCAGTAGGGAGCCAGCCAGGGTAGGGTGCTGGCAGTGGTCACATATTCTGCACTGAGTCTCTCTGACCAGCTGAATGAATGTGGCAGTGGGGGGTGGACAGATGAAGTGGAAAGGAGGTA
Organism: Dinomys branickii; assembly: GCA_004027595.1. Classification (NCBI taxonomy): domain Eukaryota; kingdom Metazoa; phylum Chordata; class Mammalia; order Rodentia; family Dinomyidae; genus Dinomys; species Dinomys branickii. The sequence continues at coordinate 75,487 of PVLD010001451.1, forward strand.
GAGGTTGGCAGTGCTGAGTATCCTACACTCAGCCCGTTTCTCTGGGGAAACAGTGTATGAGTGAGTGGTGTGACCCAGAGAAAAGCAGCACTGGAGGTGTCTTAGCTCATGATGAAGATGGCGCCAGGAAAGAAAAAGAGAGAAGAATGAAAGATCTCGTGAAGAGCAGGTAAAGGAAGGATCTGCACAAGACAGCTGCAGAGAAGGACCTCCAATGAGGAGGGCAGGTGCCCATGGGTCTCTGAAGCTAATCCTCTCATGTGGATCTTCCTGCAACTGCCAAACCTACTCACCAGCCTGCAGCATGGTTGGCCAAAGAGGACTTCCCTCTCCCCTCCGTTTTCTTTCCTTCCCCATCTGCCGCACACCTAGAGAGGCAGATACCATGTGGAGGGAGCGCTGAGAAGAGAAAGAGCAAAACCAACAGGGAACCCCAGTTTTGACTGTAGGCTGTGTACCTACTGGGGAAGCAAAGGCCCGAGACTCCAAATCAAGGCTGGAGTCTAGTTTTGAAGTGGTAACGAAGTTTTTAAATAGTAAAGCAAGATTGTGCTTGTGACTTTGTGTGGAATGTTTTGTCACTTAAAGAGACTGGAGGCAGACAAAGACCCATCTCTCAGGATAAGCTTTGTGTCATCTTGTGATTCCAGCCAGCATGTTAAGCTCCCCAAAGTCCTTCAGTGCCAATTAACATGCCCATAGAAAATAGAATCATTTGGAACATATTTAAGTAGATGTTCAAATGGCTCCCCTTTTTTAAGGTAATATACAGAAGGCCACTGATTTGATTTAAACTAAGTGTGGATAGAAAAATCAGGACAGGAGTAGGTGCTTAAACCTCTCCTCTCCTTTCTTTCTCTTTTAGCCTGAAGTATTTTATATAACACATTTAGAGATGTTAGCACATGTGATTTATTTTTTTCAAGTTTACTCCATATCTAACAGCAAATTACTTCTGATCTCAGTGAAAAAATCATGCTAATTACCAAAATTCTGATTTCAACTTTTGGTTTTTAAAAAAATAATCAAAAGATGTACTCTGATTTTTTATTTAGGGATTGTGATTAATGTTGATTGAGAATATTGAAAACTGTTATTAAGACACAAAAAGTCAGTTTTATTTTTCTATTCAGATATTTTGCTTTTAATTCACTTATGCCCCCTAAATATTTTTCGTGTCTTTATTCAACATTCTTATTCAGTGCCAGTATTGGTAATGAAGCAGCCATGTAATTTTTATGACTATGTTTCAATTTTTAAAAAGAAAAATGATGAATTGCCTAAAATAACTTCAATTAAAGATCAGATTCATATTACTGTCCTTTATGTATGATTAAAGTGGGTCTTTCAGATTGCTGCAATTTAAAATGTAGTCTGTGTATCAGTAGCATCAGAAGGCTTTGGGACCTTGTTTGAAATCGGAAACCTAAGCCTCTCTTCAGATCTACGGCCTTGGAAGCTATCCTCCCACGAGAGTGTGGGAAGTAGTGTCAGACAGCATTGTGAGAGTTGCTTTGTTTCGTCTGAATGTTTAGATTTAGACCTATGGCTCTTGCCACTGTCCTGTCATGGTAAAAAGGATAACAGCAGAACAGGGTTTATTCAAGCTTTTTGCTCACAAGTACTGACCTTGTGCAACTCGCTGAAAATTGCAACCGTTCTTCCCTTGTTTTCAAACAATGGCTAATATTCCTAAGCAAAATCTGTAAAGTAGGACTTCTTCAAAACAGTAGCATCTCTCACGGATCCTGTATACTCTTGGTTCATAGCAACATTCCACAAATTTTATTTCCAACAGGATACTCCTTCGGCCTGCCTTCCCTCACTCATCTCTCTCCCTCCCTCCCTCCCCTCCCCTCCTTCCTTCCTTCTTTCCTTTTCCCCCCCTCTTCTTTTTTCTCCTTTTCTTCCTCTTCCTGCTTTTCTTTAATATCTATCTTTTTTGGCCGCTTAACCCACTCAAACATTACTAAAAATATTCAATTGTTTACATTAGTCTAGTAGCTATAAAGTTAATATCAAAACCGCCTAAATCAAATTCCCTGCTTGTTGTTCACTAGGCAAATTCCTATGTCCTAAACATTTGATTGTTCATTTACTCACAAGTTTGTCGGGATTGGTTTTCTCATTTCAAGTCCCCTCCAAGCAGGAACTGGAGATGTGTGCCTGGCAGCTGCGGGAAAATGCATTAAGAGCTTGCAGCTGCCTGGCACAGAGACCATAAAACTGCCCCGCCGGCTCAGGATTAGGATCTGAGTCATCAGAAAGAGGTGAATTCTTTTCCTGAGTTTCCACTGTTTGAGAAGGTAGGGAAGCTTTTAACGATATCTCACCAGAAGTTGAGCACATAACATTATTTTTTAAATTGGGATTTTTGAGCAAATGCATCAGAATCAAGGTTTCAGCAATATTAAATCAACAATAAGCACTTTCGCTCTGAAGTAATTCTCAAGAAGTTTTTCTTTTTTTCTTAGAAGAAGGGTCAATATTAACTTTCTCCTGGTGTGGAAAAACTTCTATGTCTTTTGTTGTTTGCCCTACTTTTTGTTGACTTTGAGGTTTAGGATTCTAGTAAGGTCAGCTAAATCTAGTAAGAAGTAAGAACTGTACATAGGACTCACTTGAGTGGGGCATGTGAAGAGTTTATATTTCTAAGGAGGAATGATAAAATAAAAACTACACTGAGATTTCTGCTCCTGTGGAGATGGACTAGATATACTTTTATTTACTTTTTCTACTAAGTACATCTAATAATACAGGGTATTGTATTGAAACAAACAGTGAAAAAGCTCTGGGGTGTGGCAGAACATAGCACACTGCTCAGTGATCTCTAGCCCCCGGTCCACAAGCTTATGAGTTCCCCATGTTTTCTTTCTGTTCCTTATGTTGGGAGCTTGAAGGTGAGGAAACGAGTAACCCAGAAATAACAACAGGCGCTGATTCAAAAAAGAAGGACTCAACAAAATCATGACTTCTCTACCCAAATGAACAAGAAATGAGCAAGATGGAAAGAGAGAAATCTTTTAGAAAATAACCATAGTCAAACACCTCCAACAAAACTGTGGCCAGCCGCTGTAGGAGAAGGTGACTGGGGAGGTCAGACTTCTGTGCTGGAGATGTAGCAAAGGACCCCACAGTCCCTGCTGGGCTGTCCTCAGGGGAGGTTGGGCAGGAAGCTGGGACTTTCCTCTCTGCTAGGCAGTAGGGACTCCTCTCCCCAAGGCAGTGTCTGCAATCCTGTGGGGTGTCTGGACTTCCTACTGTACTGAAGGGCAATGATATATTGATACCACAGGGTGGTCTCAGAGGGAGCCCAGGGGGCAAAGGTAGAAGCACTCCCACCCCTACCCAAAGAGGAGATATTCATTGAAGTTATGTGGGAAATCTTTACTTTATAGTATAGCTGCATTAGCCCTGGGAGTGAAGAGGAGGCAGTCTCACTCCTTCCCTGTCTGAAAGGGTGTGAGTGAGTCGGTTACACATAAGATTAAATAAGATCCAAAGTCTCATAACATAATTCCCAAAGTGTACAGGTTTCAATCAAGAATCACTCATTGTACCAAGAACCACAAGGTTCTGGTTGATGAGAAAAAGACAATCAATAGATGCCAGCAGGGAGATGATAAAGATGTTAGAGTTATTGTCCAGTATCACGGAAAAGAACTGCAGAGCCCTCGCACAGACTTCTTCAGTAAGCAATGAAGTACATGTTTGAAACAAATGGAAAAACTAAGTCATAGCAATAAAATGTATAAAGTCTCAGCAACAAAAAGTAGATGTAAAGAAGAACCAAAGTGAAATGTTAGAAGTAAAACTGTAAGAATCAAGATTTAAAAACCTAGACAAATAGCCCCTGTGGAGTGGGCTCAACAGCACAATGGGAGTGAAGAGTGAAGAATCAGTGAGCTGGGCTGGGGTGTCGCTCAGGGGTAGATCCCCTGCCTCTGTGCCTGAGGCCTTGGGTTCTGTCCCCAGCACCACTCTAAAAAAAGCGTCAGTGAACTGGAGGTAGAACAACAGAAATCAGTGCAAATGATTCAGAGAAAATAGATTAAACAAAAAGCAAAGAGAGCCTTTGAAACCCGTGGGACTAAGGCAAAAGATGCAACACATATGTCATGGAGGTTCCAGAAAGAAAGAAGGTCAGTTTAAACAAATGCTGCAAGAAATAACAACTTCTCCATTTCATAAAGCACTTAAACCTGCATATCCAAGTTTGGTGATCCCAAACATAATAAGCTCAAAGAAACTCACACCAAGATATATCACAGTGAATCTTCTTTAAATTAAAAACAAAACATCAGATAGCAGCAAGAGAGAAAATACCTCATAAAGAAAAAAGAATTTGACCGTTTGAATGGCACTGAATTTTTCATCAGAAACAATGATGACCAGACATACACAGCCTAATATATTTCAGACATATTTCAAGTAGAGAGAGAATGAGAAAGAGACAGACAGATAGACAGATACTGACTAGCTGCAATCCTATGTCTACTAAAAATATGATGGAATGAAAAGGAAGTTAAAGCATGTCTGGTAATGAAAAACTAGGGCAAAATTTTCAGCAACAGAACTTCCTGAACAAATAGCTGATTGAAATTGTCTGAAAGAAATGAAATAATAAAAGAAAGAATCTTGCAATACCAAAAAGAAAGAAAGAGCAGAGAAAATATGGACAAATAAAAGAGACATTCCTTATCCTAGTGCTTTGTGTTTGATGTTGATGTAAAAATAACACTGTCCGAGATTATTTTAAATGTATCTAAAGGAACCATTTAAGGCAATTACAAATGAAGGGCAGTAGAAAGATGGAAAACAATGAGTATTTTCTACATTTCACTTGAACTGTACAATAACAGTACCAAAGGACTGTGATGCGTTTTGTAATGCTAATACCTAGAGAAAACACTAGAATACTAAAAACTATTTAAAAAGATATACTGTAAAATACTATGGATAAAATGAATTGAAATATCATTCTAAAATATGTGGGCAGGTGTGGTAGCGCACAACTGTAATCCCAGCACTGGGGAGGCTGAGGCAGGAGGATTATTGCAAGTTCAAGACCAGCTTGGGTTACAAAATGAGCTCAAGGCCAGCCTGAACTGCATAGCAAGACCCTGCCTCAAAAAGACTAAAAATAAAATAAAATAAAATATGTGCAAATAACTCACAGAATGGTAGGAAAAACAAAACAAAAATTATCATTAAAGGACAGTTTAAAAAATCCTAGATATCAATATTTATGGTAAATGTAAATGCCTAAGTAGTTCAATTGAAAGACAGATATTGATTTAGCGGATAAAAATACTCAATTGTGTGCTGACTATACGAAATCACTTCAAATATAATGATATACACAAATGCAAAATAGAATCTTTTAATTATAATTAATTTATAAATATCAATCAAAAGGAAGAAGTGGCTATTTTAGTATTGGATAATGTAAACTGCAGAGAAAAGAAAATTAACAGAGACAGACAGGGACATTATATGATATACAGATCAATGCACCAAGAAATCATAACGACCCTAAATATGTATTTGTGCACATACACACAGCTGTAAAATACTTGAACTGAAAATTATTAAAATTAAAGCGGATATATATTAATCAACAATTAAAAATAACTTTCTTAGCACTACTCTCTCAACAATTAGTAGAATTATGACAGAGAATCATCAGGGATCTGGACCATCTGAAGGTCACTATCAAGGACAGGATCGAATTCCCATTTCCCTGGCCTCTCCCCAGTAGCCGTAGGAGGCACAGTCCTTCCAGCGCCCATGGAAGATGTATCAAGAGTGACCACACTATAAATCGCGAAACAAACTTCAACACATATAGAAGAACTGAAATCAAATAGAATGTGTTCTTTTATCAACAAAGACCGAAACTGGAAACCAGTAATAAAAATAACAGAAAAATCTCCACACACTTAAAAGCTAGAGTGCACTTACAATCAATTCCTGGGTCAAAAAATGTAGTCTCAGAGGAAATTTAAACAATACATTGAAATTAATGAAAAACGACAACACAACGTATAAAAACTTGTAGAACGTGATTACCACAGAGTGGGGATGGAAATGTATACCACTTATTGCGCGTTAGAAAATCACATTGTAAATCAGTAATCTATAATTCCACCTCAAGATCCTAAAAATAAGAAGAGGAAATTAAACCCAAATAAAGCAGGTGGGGAGGAATAATAAAGCTAAGAACATGCAACATTATGGTCTCAAGGTGCATCCATTTTCCTATGAATGACTCAGGTTTATCTTCCTTTATGGCACAGTAGTACTGTGTGTAGCTGTAAATAAAAAGCACAATAAAAGGTAATAGGAAATAGATCTTTTCTAAATGGGAGGAGGATGAAGAGATGGAGAAAAGGGAATACAGGGGAGAGAAAGGAGACGAAAACAGGAAGCAGGATGTGTCACGTGTGATAAGTTCGAGTATGGACTGCTGAATCATGGCAGTGGTCAACATGGCTGAAGTCCCCAAAACAAAGAAATCACTTCCCGTTCTTTTTACCTCAGTTCTAAACGTAATTTCCTCTTACCCTTCCGGTGCGCTCGAGGGAAGCCCCATTCAGCTCCTAACGCGTCACTGAGCCCGCCCTTCAGCTCCGCCTCTAGCCCCAGCCTCTTGTCCACGCCAGAGGCTCCCTGTGGTGCATGCAGTTTTCTGCTCTATGTGTCTGGAGTAAAGGCCTTCTTCCCCTTTGTTTCTTTTTCTGCGCTGAAAGCCTTACAATGTACATGGACCAACTCCACATGAGGAATGTTGGCATCCAATGGATTAATAAAAATTTTAAAGAGTTAAGAACAAAAGCCAAATAAATCAAAAAAGGAAAAATAGAGAAAATGAGTGAAACAGAGTTATTTTGTGAAAAGAAAACAGAAATTACAAGTTACTCCAGAAAGACAAACAAACACAAACACAAATCACCACCGCCAAAAATGAGAACAGGAATATCACCACAGGCCTTTTGATGTCTAAGGGTAGCAAAGGAAGGTCGTGAACAACTCCACATGTAGATTTGACAAATTGGATAAAATAGCCGGTTCCTTGAAGAGTGTGTATTACCATTAGCTATGCAGTATAAAATAGGTGATTTGAATAACATAGTAAATATTAAAGACATTCAATTTGTAGATGTGTAATTTGGAAACTTCCAGAAGAAAAATTTTAGGCCCAGATGGTTTCACTAGCAAACTCCATCAAACAGAAGAAATGAGTTAGCCCTAAATGTACACAGTTTGCTTCAGAAAACAAGAGAGACCAGGAAACTCTCACTCCCATATCCTGATGGCTACCCAAGACAGAGACAACACACTTCTTTCACAAATACGGACATGATTTTTGACAGGATATCAGCAAAAGGATTTAGCAGTATAAAATGAACTTTATACATAATCTAATGTGGTTTATTTCAGAAATGCCAGACTAGTGTAATATTTAAAATAAATCTATGGAATCAACCATGTTAACAAACTAAAGAAAAAAATCAAACAATTACATCAATTGGTGGTGAAAATGTACTTGACAAAATGCAACACCCATATGATTGAAAACTGAAAAATGGAAGCTGAGAGGAATGTCCTTAATTTTACAAAGCATGTGAATGAAAGAACTACAGTTAACATCATACTCGATGTGAAAGACTTAATGCTTTTCCCTTAAAATGGGGGAAAAGCCAAGGACATCTGATTTTCACCACTCTGATTCCATACAGTGTTGGAAATTCTAGTCAGCTCAGTAAGTCAAGAAGAATACATAGATATACAGATCAGAAAGGTAGAAACAAAACTGTCTGCACAAACCCATAATATGACTGTTGGTGCATAAGAGCCACACAAGTAATCTACAAAACAGATCCTAGGACCAATAAATGAGTGCAGCAAGATCTTGAAGTATAAACACAGAAAGATAATATTCCACACAACAACAATGAACACATGCACCCTGAAATTTTAAATAGAATATCATTTACAATCATCACCCAAAGTGAGTAGGTATAAATCTCAGAACATATGTAGAGAACATGTATGTGAGAAGCTACATAATTTTGATGACAAAAATTTTTTAAAGATCTAAATAAATTCATATATAGATTTAATACAAGTTTTTCAAAGTCTTACCAAAAACTTCTCATAGATGTAGCCAAGATTACCTTGAAGTCACAAGGAAAGGCAGAGGAACTAAAAATATCAAAACAGTTTTGAAAAGGAAAAATATGTAGAAATTGCAAGACTTAAGTAGCAGCAATAATCAAGAGTGTTACACTGGCAGAAAGACAGATAGAAAATCATGGAACAACGGGGACACAGAGAAATAGGCCCACTTAGACTTTTCCAATAAGTTGTTGAAGTGAAACAATGCAGGAAAGAGTATGTTTAACTGATTGTCCTGGAGTATGTGGATATGCATGCTAAGGAGAAACCATCCCCAATCCCCCAAATTAACCTGAACCAAAGTTTCATATATGAAACTTTACTCAAAGTGCACAATGGAGTTCAATGCATACCATAACACTATTAAAGTCTTAGAAAAGAAATTGAACAAAAACTGAAGAATCAACACACTATAAAAAGAAGTTGTACTACTGACTTAGGTCACTTTATTGTAAGGAATAGTTGATGATTAATTGTCTGATCAATTTTGCATGTCTATACCTATTTTCCTGAATATATAATTAGAAGTTATCGATATGTAATGCAGCAACCATTGTTGATTCCCTGTCACCTTATCTGTAACTCAGATTCGATTGTACTATTCTTATGCTACTTTGTGTCTGTTTGTTAATATCTTTTTGTTTTTTATACTTTTAAAATAAAAAAAAACAAAAGCTAGGCTGAGAAATTTTAATGTTGATATAAAAAGCACACTTATAAGAGTTAAAACTGATCATGTGGACAAGATTTTGTTTTGTGAAAGAAACACAAGAGAATCAAAGCCAGCTAGGGACTTAGAAGAAACATGTGTAAACTACCTGTCTAACAATGAATTAGTGTCCCAAGGATCTAAAGACCTCTCAAAAGTCAATGAAACAAATTCAATTAGAAAATAGGCTAATGATATAAACAGACATGTCTTGAGTTGCATCCATTTACCTATGAAAGTATCCAGTTTATCCTTCTTTATGGATGAGTAGTACTCCATTCTATAAAAAAATCACATTTTTTTTACCCATTCCTACGTTGATGAACATTTGGGTTGTTTCCAAGATTTAGCTATGACACATTGTGCTGTTATAAACATGGGTGCACATTTAGCACTGTGGTAAGATGTTTTTAATTCTTCTGTGTGGATACCTAGAATGGAAATAGCTGGGTAGAATGTGACCTCTAATTCTAGTTTTTAAGGAATTTCCACACTGATTTCCACACTGGTTGTACCACTGTACACTCTCACTAACAGCGGAGAAGTATCCTCTTTTTCCCACAGCCCCTCCAGTATTTGGTGTTGGTTGATTTTTTGATGATAGCCATTCTTTCTGGAGTGAGATGGAATCTCAGTGTTGTTTTAATTTGCATCTCTCTAATGATCAATGAAATGGATCTTTTTAATGCTTTTTTGCCATTTATATTGCTTCATCTGAGAAGTGTGTATTCATCTCAGATGCCCATTTTAGGACTGGGTCTTTGAATTTGGGGGATCTGAGTTTTTCAATTCTTTATACATTCTAGATAGAAGTCCTTTGTCAGAGGGACAACCAGCTATAATTTGTTCCCCACTCTGTGGATTGTCTTTTCACTCTGCTGGTGATTATTTTGTTGTGCAACCATAAGTGAAATATATGTAAATATCATATCGTCCCTCTAGTAAGAAACTGAATGAGTAAATAAGATCCAAAATATAGACTAGATATTGTGAATTGGGAAGAAACTTCTCAAAAGAAAAGACATACTGTGATGGGGGAAGATGAAAGGAAGAAGGGGAAAAAGAAAAAAATATATACAAGATAGTTAAGATAGTTATACAACTATTTTCTCTTAGTTCATTGGAAAGAAAGGTTTGTTCTAATATTGTTTAGACAAGATATCATGCCTATAGCTTGTACATTGAATAGCTACTAGGAAAACAATAATACACAATATATTAAATATTGTTAACTGTCATACTAACCTGTTCTGAAACTCTGTATTATTGTTATTTTTACTTTTTTCTCAGTAAAATAAAAAATAAGTAGACACATCACAAAAAGATATATGAGTGGCAAGTAAGCCCATGAAAAGTTGTTTAACACCAGTATCCACTAGAACAATGCAAATTATACATTTACTCTCCACTTGCACACCAAGTGGCCCACTAATGCATAGCTTTGCGGGAGTTCCTGTTACTCAGTGCGGAAGAATGAATGGTTCCTGTTCCCCCAGCACTCACGGGTTTGCGCTGCTGAGGTTCTGGTAACATGCCAGGAGTGTGTGGGGACAAGGGATCAGGTGAATAAGATGGAAATCTACTTTCCTCACTGCTGACTGTGTTAACACAGGAAGCTTTTGACCTCCTCAGAATCTTTCTCTACTTATGCCTTCTGGATGTGGACAGCCTCCTGTCTCGCTATAGATATACAAATCAAGAGAAATAAAACGGAGAAATTCTTCAGATTTCCTGGAGTGTAGGGAGTGCTGAAAGAATACTCGCTTTCATGTGTCTTGGGAAAATACCTTTTCGCATTTCAATGTACTTTATTTCTGAGGTAGGGGCTATGTCTCATTCACTGAGACCCTTATAGATTTACTCACAATAATTATCCCTCCTTGCTCCCTATGCCGTACCAATCACAACCTCATCCTCAATCTTTGCACACATTATTCTGTCTGCTCCAGAATGCTTTTCTGGAAAGTATCTCTTTCAATAAGTCCTCTCCTCATCCTCAAATCTTTGGTCAAATGTAACCTTCTTTAAACAGCCTATTGTGCTAGACCATTCAATTCTGCAGCCGGCCCTCTCTGTCTTGAGAACTCTGATTCTCTTCCTTTTCTCCCTCCCAGGTTCTTAGCGCTCAGATCACCTTTTGGAATACTGCATGTTCACTTGATAATTACATGGGTATTTTGTTTCCTGTCTTACTAGAATGCAAGCTTCACTGGATCAGGGAACTGTATATGTTTTGTCCACTGCTGTATACCTAGTAGTTATTACAGTGCCTGCCATCCAAAATTGCTCAATAGTGGGAGAATACAAGAATAAATCATGTGGAGATTTGGGGAAGAAGTATCTTTTAGGATGAAAAGATAGATTTTCATAGAAATCCCCCATGGTAGGAGCAGAAGCAGAGGTACGCAGGGCTTGAGTTGCCCCAACCCTTCTTCACCAAGCCCGCAACCTGAGTGGGAAGGGAAGCTCCTCACTTCCAGGTAAGTAGCAGTTAGAAAGGCTTAGTGATGAGGAAGAAGAGAAATGCCATTCCAACAATTGTCTGAGACTGAAATATTCAGCGAGCTGGAAGGCACTAGTGGGAGAACCGATGTGTATTATTTGGGGTTTGGGTTGGAGGATCCTAGGGAAATTAGTGGAGACCAGGGCCTCCACTGAGAAAGCAAATAAGGAGCGAAGTCTGTGGGAATTGGAGAGGGAGCGATACTTACAGCTTTCACAAGTGTACTTCCCATTCATTATCTATGGAGCTCATGGCTTGCTTCTACCTGGGAGCCAGCCCACCATGGACTGAGACCATGAGCCAAGTAAAGCTCTGCCCCTTTGTGCTATAAGTATCCTCTACTTCATTTTGTCCTGACAATGGGAAAGTGGCTGAGACCATCAGTGTGAGAGTCATGGAAGGCTCTGCGGTGGAACTCAAAGCCACTGAAAGACTGTCTCTTAAGTAACCAGCAAAGTGGAGTCAGATTAGGTTTCAGCAAGACTCTTTACCAAGTGTGTTCATGGTAGGACAGAGGGGGCCAGTTGAATCAGTGTCCTGATGCATAGTTTCTCTCTCTGTTCAATGGGGACAAAGCTATTTATAGCACTGATCCTTGGTGGGAGCATAGCTGAGCTCAGCCATTCTGGAGTGTCATCAGACAGGACTTCCTGAAATGAATCATGTCTACCTGTTATGGGTTGGCAGTGCCATTCCTGGGTATAGATCTAGGGAAAACCAAGCCCCTACATGTGAGGGGACAGAGATGAGGATGCCAATGGAGGTGTTGTTTGTGGAAATGGCAGTAGAGGCAGCTGGGTTGTGACTCACTGGGGAAATGAATATATAACATACTGATGAGGGAATAAGGGAATACCAGGCTGGACCTAGAGGAAAAGAACCCCAATAGTACCTCTCAAGCTGTGGTACCAGACCAGGGCATCAGCATGCCCTGTCAATTTATGCAAATTTACCTACCGCACTTCTACTCAATCAAAAAACCTGGGGCTGGGTCCCAGCAGTTGGTTTTGATAAGCCCTGGGATGGATTCTAATGAGTGGCCAAATTTGAAGACTAGAAGTTCACATGGTTTGGTATTGGAATGTCCCATTAAGTTGAAAGTATTTGGCCTCCTAGAGTGTATTTGACCATGTGTGGGACATATGGGGAGAGAATTCTGACTAGTGAAAGAAGCGGGGATGCACTGAACTTTCTCCACCCCTAAATGTTGGTGCTGATGACATTTGGAGCTCTGATGCGTCTCACTCAGCAAATCATCCTTGTCGCCCCTAAATGAAATTGCAGAAGAATACATATATGCCATGAGTTTTAAATTGAGCGTTCTTTTTTTTTTCTTTTTACTTAGAAGAGGAAACATCAAAGGAAGACTATTTTATCCTAACCTGTGTACATGTGTGTAACTAAAAGTGTTTCTGGAGCCGACCTTAGTATTGAGAAATAACATGAGTCAATGCCTTAAGCAAGACACCCAGGCCTTATCTTGGCCCTCAGGCACCTTTATCAACTAGCGGGTGGCTGCAGTTTGCCCTCTACTTGGTAGCCACTGCTCTGTGTCAGACCCTCTCTTGAAATTTTAGTACTGTGCCTATGTAGAATAACATGCCCTATTTACTGTATTCTAAACATATCAAAGTTTTATTACACTACCTAGCAATTAATAATTCTTTGGAAACACAAACTGTAGCCCAGGTACATAGACTATAATTTCTATTAGCTTTCTGGCAGTACATAATCATTGGGAGAATCTCATACACAAATATGTGGATCACTGCTAAGCGAGAGTGATTGCCCCTCTTCCAAATGCATCTTTTAGGGTCCCATTTGGCATTAGCTTCTTTACACTGTCGGCTCTTTGGAATTATATTTAATAAATTTTGCCATGTTTGCTTTTGGTGTTGACTAAGCTTCTGTATTGTAAGGACAATGCTCAACTTTTTGAAGAAAGATAATTTATGTGCAATTAACTGTCCACTCCACTCCTTCCCTCTCATGACATCATCCTGACCATGTTTTCTTCGATGTGCACTGCGCAGTTCTTACAAATGAGAAAGATTAAATCAATAAGGAATTTTTTAAAAGAGCATGTTGGAGAGCTCCCATGGAACAGTAACTACATCCAGCCTCCAACCAATATGCTTTTTTTCCATTTGTTTATCAAAAGAAGGGGATGAGAGGTACAGACATGTGTTACTGTGACTCAAACCCTTCACTTCGTTCCAGTCATCCAAAGAGAACCGGGTGGCACAAGAGTTGAAAAGTAGAAACCAGCAGACATGGCCAGTGGGCCTACGGACAGTAGCTGAAGGATGGTGCTCATGCTACTCCACTCTGCGTGTTCTCGGGTGCCACCTGTGAGGTGAGGAGTCTTGTGTGCACCCTCTGTGGCTGCCCGCTTCGACAATAATGTCTCGTCACCGCGCCACTGACCTCACTCTGTGTAGCGTCTTCTGCATTACTGTTCCCCGCACTACCCTCATTTCACTGTGGCGCCCTCTGCTCCCCTCCTGTACTCACAAGTACAGGAGTCACTGGATGGCTCCTCTGTTTTCCCCAGCCTCAGTACCAACCTACTAACAAGTTCCGTTGATGGTGCTGTGCCTAAATGTATTTTACACTTCGTCCTTGCTTCTCTCCCCCTTATTCTCACCCATTTCAGACTTCATCAACTCATGATGGTTGAACATTGTTGTGGATTGTATCTAGATGTCCTGTGAAAGCTTCCTGCTTTCATAGGTGGGCTTTATGGAGCCGGCTGGACCCAGGGTGTTGATACTGAGATTAAGGGTGTGCAGTGCTAAATTAGTCCACTGATTGGTTTAGCATAGCTCTGGGTATGGATATTGAGAAGGCCTAGCCTGGGTGTGAGTGTTGCCACCCGGAACGCTGGTAGTCTGGATCGAATATAAAGGGATAGAAATAAGACGGGCTTGCCATGCTGCCTAACTGCTTCCTGCCCACCCTGCTACAGAGTGTTTCTCTTTTGCTATACCCCTCTGCATGTAGTCCTGACTTGGAATCAGGAGACTCTGAAATGAAATTGCTATAAATTGTGAACAAAATAAACCTTTCTTCCTTCAATTTGTAGGTGTTAAGTAGTGTGCCTTAGCAACGAGAAAAGTAATAAGATAAATAGAATGGCCTTGAACTGGATAATGCATTATTATTTTTATTTTATCTTATTTTTTTAGTTATGTACTTTTATTATTAATTATACATATTCATGGAGTACAGTGTGATGATTCAGCACTTGTATGCAGTGTCTAATAATTAAAACAAGGTAATTAGCATTTCCATCATTTTTAAAATTTTATAAACATTTTGATTGAACTGTAACGTACACATGTATGAGGTTCAGTATGATGTTTCAGTACATGTGTTCCCATGTATACTGATAAAATCAGGGAAATGAGCTTTCCATTTCCTTATCATGTTGTATTTGGAGTTGTTGAGATTTTTCTTAATGGTTTGTAAACTCCATAGTAGGTTAATGTGAACCCTAGCCACCCCACTGCGCTGTGGAACACAGGAACTCACCCCCTGTATTTGCAGTGTTCCATCATGGAATGGATTTTTCACCAAGCATTTGAAGGTAGGTGTGGCTGGGTCCACATTTTCTCTCAAAGGGAACTTTCAGTCACTAATGAGGTATGTTCTCTTCACCAGCTTTAAAAATAAGATGACCACTGAAATGGATATTTGCTATTCTCTTGGGGCATATTAAGATGTGAAGAAAAAAGAAAGAAGGAAAAAAGGACTTACCAACCAAAATTTTATATACCTCATGAACTGAAAACCCAAAACTAAGATTTCCATGCATATCTAGCATGATTACCTCTCATTCACAACTCCTATATATATTTAACCATTTCAGGTAATGATGCTTTTTGCCATAACTTGCATTCTACCTCGGTCCAATACGGTGTTGATCTAGTGCAAAATGTAGCCCTTCCTTCAGTTCACAGTCATGAGTACACATGCACAGTATCTGTGTATGTGTGGACTTTACTGAGGGTTATTTAGGAAAGAAGTTTGCAGTCCAGAGTCATTTACCACCTGCCGGTAAAAGCTTCCAACTTCTGTTTTACCCTCTGGCTGTGCACCCACAGGGGTTCTCTCCGACTCTCGTCCTCCTGGCCCCACGCCACTGTGCAGCCCGTTCCTCTGCTCTTTCATCACAGCTTTTGTGTCTCAGCTCCTGCTACGCAAAGTCCTTAGGACTCCCTTTAACCTCAAATAGCTCATGTGTGTTTTACTCCCCTCATAGAACAAGTTACTTCCTGGGAGGAATTCTCCTCCATATCTTAAAATAATATATCATTCTTTCTTAAAGGGGATGGACATTTCAACACAAGTTAAATATTTCGGATAATTTAATATTCACTCTATAGTTAGCTATTGAGAGCATCTCATGAGGTTAGCATTATTCTGTTTCTGGGACATCATAATGAGGTAGAAAACTCAACAAGAATTCTGTTTTCATAGAAGGTGATGTGCTGGATTGACAACTGGTGGTCAACTTGTAACACCCAACTGAACTGAACCAGTTGGTGCTGGGTGTGGGAGGCCACCTGAGGACTATTGCCAGCAGCACAGAGGCAGAACTGGAGAAGAATCTGTTGGAAGCTGTTAGGGAAACTGTAAGTAACTGTTATTTCTCCTGGAGGAACTTGTCATGCTGGCTTTCCTGATGAACTCAGCTGTTCTCCCAGCCAAAGGAGCTCAGGATGTCGTTGTTGCTGAGAATGGCTACAGTTCTCTTTGGGGGAGCTCTGGTCCTCACTTTGAACATCACTTCCTGGCTCCAGAAGGGAAGATGGTGCACTGCTCAGTCTCAAGAAGAAGCTTGTCACGTTGGCTTTCCTGATGAAAATTCAGGTTTCCTCATCACCAGAGGAGCTCTGGACCTCACTGTTGCTGAGGATGGTTGTGGTAGTTTTGGGGGGAGCTCTGGTTTTTGTTTTGAGTGTTGTTTCTGGGCTCCATTGCAGATCCCTCAGCATGCTACCACAGATCCTTCCTCCCTCTGGCACAGACTTTCTAGATTCCACCCCTGACCTTTGGGCTTTCTGAGCACAGATTCACGAAACAGGCCTTCATGAGGTACGTCATGTGTTCTAGGCTTCCAGCTGGCTCATAGGAGGCATTGTTATGGGCTCTGTGTCTTCAGCTGGACTCATGCAGCACTTTACCGTGGGATCAAGGCCCTCAGTTGGATTCTTTGGTAGTTAATATATGGGTAGATTTCCTGCACTGTCTTGTATATCATTCTTTGGGTGACTACTATAAAAATATCTTATAAAATATGTTTTCTGTATTAAATCATTTCCTTTGCAAAATCCCAAACTATAGCAGGGTGGAATCTACATATTCAGTGTGTCATTTACTATTAATGTATAATTACAAAAAAGAGAAGCAGCTTGTGACAGGAATTCAATATTGCATAATCAGATCACATATGAATCTAACCTAGATGGGAACTCTTAGAAGATATTGACAAGATAGTAAAGGTAGATGTGAGTTTGATGCAGTGGTATGCTCCTAAAGGTTTATACGTTTTCTGGAGGGCATGCAAAAACAAAGCTCAAGGATTAACCTTCATGTATAGCATTTTCCAGCTTCCATGGTATAACTGTCTCCACAGTTGCTGATTTGAAGGTACTGGTTTTGAGCATCAGCTTGTGGAGTTAGGAAGACAGAATCAGTTTAGCCACCATGATACTGTAATTCTATCATACGGAACTGACCCAAAGAACATAGAGAGTGGTAAAACATAGTGAAAAGAAGGAGACATAAATGAATTTTGAGTACTGATTACCTTTGCTTTAATATACTTTTCATGAATTTATGTAATTTAATTTTTAATGATGACTTTGTTTAAGAAAACAACCTGTAGAACTTGGGAAAATGTACTAGTGCAGCCACTTGAGCCCACTGAAGCTGTGCCCAGCACCCCACTGCAGACTGAATGGACCTTGGGGTTCAAGGTGTAGATAGTAGCCTGAGGAGAGCAGCATGATGAGATTTGTAAATGGAGGGGAAATGATCAGACTACTTGGAAAAGCCTTGGTGTGGCAGGAGGGAGTTCCCAGGGTCACTGAGTGGTTTTGTTCAAATTTGGGTAAATGCAGGGCAAAGAATCAGACACCCTTTATATTCCTTGCAAATCTGAAGTTTCATGGTCACCTAAGGGACACTTCAATTTTGGGGGATGGACAGAAGGGGCAAGAACTAATGAATTAAGGACCCTCAAATGGTGTCTTGCCCATTATAAGTGAATGTGTATAAATGTGCCATCCATTTGAGGACCAAAACGGCCTTATCCTTAGAAGAAATAACCACAGGAAGCAAAGTGACTCAGAGTTTTTCTTTTTTCCCTCCTTCCCTCCTGATGAGCTCCTATTTTCGAAACTTCACTTCCTTGAGGTGCCAGACAATTATTCCTGCTAATATAATTTTGCCAACAGGATCCTAACAAGGATGGGATTTATCATACTCCTTGCTGGCAGGTGAGGATAGAACAATCCACCCTGCAGCACTTTGTCCCAAGAAACTCCCTGTGCAAGAGATTTCAGAGAGCAGGATCCAAGAGGAAGAAGATTAATGCATACCTTCACATGAGGGGGAATAACCTGCCCAGCATTTCCTTTTAATTATGGCTGTGATTACGGCATTGACTTCCATGTCTCCCCTCCACCCCTGGGCTTTGCCATAGCTTTCCACTCCAGCAATGCCTGTCTCTAGGGGTCATCTAACATCATCTGACCTGACACTCCTCCACACCCCATGGAGGGGCCCTGATTCCAGTGCTCCATGTCTGTCTGTGGGTGCTGCATCACAGCCCCTCTCCAGGTCTCCAAACCCTCAGGTTGCCACCACCACGGACAGTCCTGACAATCGCCCACCCACTCACCTTCACTGCCCATTCAGATTCTGTCCCTATCCAACCTGGCTGTGGATGGCCTTAAAAATATCTCTGGAGACAAGAAAATTCCTGTTTCATCGTGTATTAACTGTTATACTTGGTGAACTAGGGAATCTCTCTGTGGCTCAGTTTTCAGGAAATGAGTGTTACAAGTACCTGGCACCATCAGTGAAATGCAACATAGCAACATATTTGTGTGTGTGTATGTGTGTGTGTCTTTTTGAGTCAGGGTCTCACTATGCAGTTCAGGTTGGCCTTGAGCTCACTTTGTAGCCCAGGCTGGTCTTGAACTCACAATGATCTCCTCCTGCTTCAGCCTCCTGATTGCTAGAAGTACAGGCTTGGGCCACCACGCCTGGCAACATATTATTTTCTATCATTACTACTTCTAGCTGCTTCTGGTCTGCCATAAATCTATATTTTTCAAAGCCCCAATCATTTACTGATTCATTCTGAGGTTCTGCTATGTGCCCAGTACTGTGCTGCCTTCTCCCTTTGCGGGCTGTTCTGGACAGGAGTTTTTCACCCAGTGCCTGTTGCATTTTGTCCAGGGATGCTTGCATCACTTTTCAACTGACCAGCTGAATACTTGAGACCCAGAGAGTTGACATGTGTAAACTGATGTGCTAAACCCACCATTCCTGAGTGCCTGCCTCCTGAAGAGCTACGTCTGGATGCCTACTGACAAGGATTATTCCTTAAAGTGCACTTAAAAATTATTCTATGGCTTACTACCCCATTAGACAAATCACTTTCCTCCCACCCTCCCTCCTTCCCTCCCTTCCTTCCTTCCTTCCTTCCTTCCTTCCTTCCTTCCCTCCTTCCTTCCTTCCCTCCTTCCTTCCTTCCTTCCTTCCTTCCTTCCTTCCTTCCTTCCTTCCTTCCTTCCTCCTCTCCTTCCTTCATGCATTTCTTTAGCAGTGATAGTACAGGAAAGAGACAAAGGAATCCTCAGTATGCATGTCCTAGGTGTCTGCTCTGTGATAAGACTGTAATTATTTCATTTCTACCTAAAAAAAACCACATGAAGAGGTATTATTCTCTTGAATCTGTAATTAAATTAGCTAATGGTCAGACAGATTAAGGAACTGGCTCCAAATTTCAGGATCTGCCAAGCTGGAAGCCAGGATGCCTGACATCAAAGTCTGAGCACCTCTTTGCATGAAATGCTACAAATGTACAATAACCACTGAGTTCCATCATTTCACTTGCCACTTCTTGGAACATTATAGCAAAGCCAGCAGCATTGTATTGTCAAGTGAGAGAATCCTGACATTACCCATCTCAGTCTTTGTTTTCTCTTTATTAGAGAATTCTGGTCCCTTGTTATGGGTGCCAGTATGTTGACAATATCGTCATTTTCATAACAAAAGGAGAGTTCAATAAACTCACCATGGAAAGAGCAGCAATTCCAAAGGAACGTGGCTAAATGATTTCCAACCACGTTCACCAGGTGCTGTTGATGTTGTGGCCCAAGTCGCTGCTGGTGTGATGAGCAGAACCAGCAGATTTTCCTGTCAGAACGTTGCTGTCTTACACCAAGTCTCGATAAAGAAGCTCATCCCCTCCGTGTCTCCCTTGTAAGAACCTGGGACTCCGAGGACCTCATCTATGTTTGATAAGTGCAGTGGCCAAGGAGAAGCCAGGTCAGGTGGAACCCTGCCTGCCACTCACACAGACAAGAAGTGGCTGGCCGGAGCCTGGACTGAGCTGGCTCAAGGACAAAGCAGGTGGGCAGATCCCAGATAGGGCCGCCTCCCCAGCTTACAGCTGCTGTTGACATCAAACAGTTTGATGTTCCTGTGCTGCCATTCTGTCTGTCCACAAAGGCCAGGGCCTGAGCACAAGAAGCTCAAGTCTTTTTTCCCCTTCAAAATCTTCCTACAGCAAAGTACAAAGGTGCTATTTCTTTGCTTTATTTGTAGTCAAAATCTGTGGAAAATCTCAATGCCAATCTTTTGTTATGCCCACTGCAAATATCTTCTCCCACGATGGGACTTGCCTTCTTGCTGTTCTTATGGAATCTTTTGATGAACAGAAGTTCATATCCCATTTCGTATTGATTGGAGCTGGTTGCCTGGAGCATCAGTTTACAAAGGGTTGTGAGATTGTGAGCTGGCTCAGTAAGAAAGAGCACCGTGATTTATTAGACACATCTGAAACCAAGAGGGCCCCCAGGCCCATCAATTTACAGCTCTGCATATAATGAACTGGCTAAGTAGCCTCTGATTTCAGTTCACATCCCTACTGGTGAATCCATATGATGGAACTCTGAGGCTGAGGGAGTGAGATGATAGAAAATCCTGAAAAGATCTAGGACAATAAAGACCACTGGTAGACAACAAAGACATACATTCCCCTCAAAGAGATGGACAAATATTGCCTTCATGGGGGAGGGGAATTAAACTCTGGACTGGATGGGTGAATATGAGTGTTCCAAGCAGAAAAGAAAAACGTATAAAATTTCAGTTGCAAGAAACAAATTCCAGAGATCCACGCTCAGCCATGGTACCTGCAGTCAACAGTCTTGTGTCATGAACTGAAAATGTTTGTACAGACTGGCTTGTGCTCTTATCAGACAGGAACAACAAGAAATGAAGGATATGAAGATGTTTTTGCAGGTGATGAGCATGTCTGCTATTCGGATATAGTGATAATGGTTTCATGAGTGTGGATATGTACAAAATTTTCAAATCATATATATTAAATATGTGCAGATTATTGTAAATCAATGAGATGTCAACAAAGCTGTTTAGAAAACAAGACTGTCTCACAAAATAAAACTGAGCAGTGACTGAACAGTTTTGGTGAACTCAGCATGAAAAGGCCCAGCCATGTGGTGGGCCCATCTATAGCAGGTGGTGGCAGGAGTATGGGTCAAGGTACGGAAAGATGGGAATATGGTGGAAGTTACTGGGGTCCATATCACCATGGGAACATGCTCCATGGGTTAAGAGTTGGGACTCTGTTCTAGATCATGGAGTACAAGGTCCTGATCCTGTCCAGTAGTCCGTATCAGGTTCAAAATGTAAAAGTAATAAATAAAGCAAGAGATGTGGATAAGAGGGGCATAGTGGCAAATGCCTATAATCCCAGCACTTGGGAGGCTGAGGCAGGAGGATAGTTGTAGGTTCGAGGCCATCCTGGGGTACAAAGTGAGCTCAAGCCCCGCCTGAACTGCACAGCTAGACCCTGTCTCAAACAAATAAACAAACAAAAAACCACACAGAGATGTGGATAAAACAGAGTAACAAGAGCTAGAGGCCAGGAGAGGCTTTGAAGTGAGCAACTGGCAAGGGAAGGATCAGCTTTCCCTAAGAAGCTGGGCTCAGGCTTCTTGTTCTGCTTTCAGAAATGATTCTGTTTGATGCCAGAAGGCCAGCCAGGAAAGAGGATGTGTGACTTGCCTTGGGACACATTGAGGCTGATGGCATTAATGGGTATATATATATTTATTTATTTTTTAATATTAAATTTATTGGTACACTTTAGGTACACATAATGATCACATTCATCATAGGGAACTTGGACCTGTGCATGATATATCTGATTCTTCTTTTTATCCTGTTCCCCTCCCCATTCTTCAACCCCAACCTCCTTATGTACCAAGGTTTGTTTCCATTTTGTCCCTTCTTTTCTCATTTTCTCTGTTCCCTTCCTTTTTTTTTATTTATTTATTTATTTTTTTATTATTATTTTTTTAATCTGTTCCCTTCCTATCCACCTACCTCCTCTCTAGTTCCCCTTTCCTTTGGGACAGTTTCTTCCTACTTCACAATCTCTTACTGAAAGTGTAAATGGGAACCAAAATGTGTCTTGGGTATTGAAAAGAGCCTAGAGCTCGGATTTGGGGCAGCAACGCACTTGTCAGTCTATAAGTACACAGCGTGTGCTTGGCTCCAGTACGGGCCTTGGAGCCGGCCTTGTGCGCTGTGAGGAAACTGCTCTGAGAACCTGGGAAGGGGCTCCTGTGTGACTGGAACTAGGTGGACTCAGACACCCAGAATTTCAGCCAATGAACTGCGTACACACTTAGCAGGGGGGAGGGCACGGGCGGGACCGCTGCACAGGCCTGAGCGGACGTACCTGCCAGGCCGTCAGTATCCAGGAGATCCTCCACGAGAGGTTAAGTGGCTCCAGCATGTCAAACATGGTCAATGTAGATGGCAAGCAGAGAGGGCTGAGCCGTCCTCCTGGCCGCAGGTTGGGACTGGGGGGGACTTGCCTGCTCTGCCTGCTCTTCCTCCTCTCTGCTTCTCTCAAGCAAGGCTTGCAGCTGAACCAGGAAGGAGCTAAACTCCAAGATTTGCAACTGAGGCTCTGTCTGAGCGAGACTCTGGGGGCTCCAGGTTCAGTTAACCCAGCATCTGCCTCAGGTTCCCAGCCAATGCTTCATTTCTCATTAGAAATAGTTTAGTCACTGCCCAGCTGAGCAGCCCTGGTTAATTGTCAGGTCTTTCCAAGGACCCAATTTTTCATCTGCAAAACAAAGAGTATATCCCCAACTTCAGAGATTTTCATAAGAGTATCAGTGAGACACACACGCTGCGCTCATACCTCTATGTTAAGTGTTCAGTAAGTGTGATGTCGCCTTCATGGCGGTGGTGGCGATTGTGATATATGCCGGCCCCTTGCTTCCTTTGAGTCATACCCTGGTGGCTTCCTTACCAACCCCACTTCGTTAGGGCACAGAGGAGCAGGTGTGTTCATTGAGGGGCCAGGCACACAGCACTGGAAGAGCTCAAGGTAGAGCAGCAAGAAGAATCAAGCTAGAGGAAGACACAGGGGCCAAATTCAGTGGGTTCCAATTGAAAGTTTTCATCACTTCTTTGCAGCTTCTGGAGAAGATGTGATTATAGTGCAAAGGTATATGCAAATGAAGAGTTATTGGACATAGAGTAACACTGAGCAAGTTGAACTACCCAACAGGATTAACTTCTGTTCTTGCTATAAGACCTTCCCTTCCCCCTCCCAGGCTGTGTGTCTTTGCTTTCCTGTTTGTCTCCACATAGATCCATAACATTTCATACACCAAGTGTTATTGTAATTTTCTGTTTATCTCTCTTGCTCACCAGACAGTAAACTCTTCGGGGATGAGGATTATATTTATGTTTTCCTTTCGTTTCCTGCCCTAGATAGGCAATGAGGGTCTTTCTGTTTGTGGAAAGAATAAAGGTTGACTGCAGTGAAACCTCTCAGACGTAAGATTTATAAACAGTTCTCAAAGGATGAACATGAAAATGTAGATTCTTGGAAAAGGGTAAACAGAAAAGAATCAAACAATGCGAGATGGTGCATAACAAGGAGAAGTGTGCAACGCATCATCAGTAGTACTGGCTGGGTAAATACGAACCCTGGGCCACAAAACAGCCGCAGAACAGAAGCAGGAGGGAAAGTGATCCCTCAAGGAATAGAAAGACTTCCAGAGAGACAAAGACTGCCAGAGGCTAAGTTATTGAGCCACTATTTTAAAAACTGCTTCTGAAAAGAGGCCTGAATGAAAGGAAGGAATTTGTGCAATTAGAATGTATTTTCCTTTTATGTTCTTATCTGCTCCTCTCACAGGTTATTTTTGGGAAGTCTGCATTAGCCTTCTAACAAAATGCCAATTAATGCAACTTTTACTGGACTGTGTTTGGAGGACTGAAGGCACGGAGGAAACAGTGTTAGATTGTTGGGCCTTTGCTGTAACGGCCAGGTTCTTCATCCCAGTTAGACATCAGCTGAAATTCTCAGTTGTTTCCACCTGGGAGAGCAACGTAGAAATGGAAAAGCAAACCCTCCAAGGGGTGGTGGAGAAGTACACAGGCATCTTGAGCTGAGCTGATGTCTTTGGGCTCGAGGTGTGGGTGTTTTTTCTTTTTTTTTCTTTTTACCACAGTTTCTCCCTTAGCAATAACTTGTTGTCAAACGATATTGTCAAACAACACTCCCCCGTTCCTGTTTCTAGTACCAAGTGGCAGCACATACACGCCCGTGTGTGCCAGCGTGCCACATTCATGCACAACATCTGCCTCACCTCTTTCCGGGAACACCACTAAGCCACGCTGCGGTGTTTAGGGCTGGATTGCAGGTGCTCTGGGCAGAGTTCCAGCTTTTTGGCTTGTTGCAAAACAAGCTCCAAGTGAGATTAGGCAACGGCTCACCTTGTCCTGGAGACATTTTTGCAGGCCAGCCAGATTCTAACCTCTCTTTCCCACCACCATGTCCCCAGGTGCTCTGTTTGCTCGACTATCTTCTCCTCCTTCCCGCTTCTGACGGTGTACCTGTCCGCCCTCCTGCAGGCTTCACCCTCCCTGCCATGAGGCCACTAGTTGACCTCAGGCATAGTTTATCTCTGAGTGGCTGTCACAGTCCTCCCTCAGCCTCTCCCCATGTATCCTGTCAGGCCTTTATGGCCCCTGACACCCTTACTGATACAAGAACAGCCTCATGCAATATGCTCCCAGTCTGTAACTGTAAAAGAAAACTTAAAGCAGGAATAGAGAGATGGATGGGTAGATGCCGACACACACATGATTTATAGAAAAATAAAGATGCTAAATGGTGAGAAGCTATGGACAGGAAGACGGATGAAGGGGCAGACAAATCCACAGACAAAGGAGTAGATTCTAGAGACAGAGCAACAGGAAGAACCACATAAGACCAGCGTTACCTTTTTATCTTGCTGGTGTTTTACTCTATTCGACCTACTCATTCAGTTCTTCAGAAGGTTCTAGGGGTATCCATGTTACACTGAATAAGCTGGCTTCCCTTTCTCTGCCTAGAAAAACGAGAAACCAACTGTCTGCTGTGGTTGAATTTAATAAGTACTCAACTTTGCAAAAGTGAACTGTGCCTGATCTAGTTTCACTTAGGGATTGTATGTATGTTTTCACTTTTTTTTGTACTGGGAATCGAACTCAGGACCTTGTACTTTCCAGGCAGGCACTTATACCGCTGAGCTATATCCCCAGCCTCTGGTTTCATTTTGAACTAGCATAAGAAAATGATCTCTGGAAGGACCTGTCTTAAATGTGTACTGGGAGGAGTCCATCTGCCACATAGACAGGGGGACTGGATGAGCTGTGGTGGTAGGGACTACTGTTAGTCATTATAGGGCTGGGAAGCTTCCTTTCCTAATGTCTGTCTTTTTAAGTGAAATCATACTGATGAAAAATCACAAACTGATGAGCCATAAGTCGCCAAGAGAAAGTTCTCTCTCTGTGGCTCATGTGGTGCACGGTGAAAGTGAATGATGGATTACTCTTTTGTCTAACTTCTGTGGAGAAATGTGAGGTTGCCTCATTGGAGGGGAAATATCTGTACATCACAAAGTTGATCTGCATAAACCAGAAGGATGTCTTATTTTGTTTAGGGATGAAACACAACTTTAGATAGAGGGCTACAATGAAAAATCAGACTCTTCCTATCTTGGTAACACTAGTAATCAGATAAAGAGTTCAGAGTTTGTCTATGGAATGACTTTCAGGGTGGTAGAGGAGGACTTGAGTTCAATTTAGCTGAAGGTACAGCAGGCATGTGATCTACACAACTTATTCTCAGCTGCTGCAAAAAGAAGAATGAAGACTAAATCTGCACCAAATTTCCTTTTTATAATCATTTGGATGTTTTTAAGTATCCTGTAAAGGAAACTACAGATTTTGAAGTCTTGTTTTAAGAACTCTGAATTTGACTTTATGACTAATGGTCATGCTTCTCAGCTCACTATCACTGAGACTGGACTGAAGAGCACAGGCCCTGCCTTCTGCTAGGTCTTCTTCTGTCTCCTAATTGACCTGCTGTGTCTCGTCTTTCTCTCTTGACCCTAAATAGAGGTATCCAGTCTAGGTATCACGAAGACATTAATACACTACTGCACATAATTTCTTGGAAATTGCTCACAAGCCATTGAGGGAAACTACTTGGTTATTAATATTTATAGAGGTATTTTACCCACTTTTCTTTTTCCTTTTCTTTGTTTATTTTTGGTATTTTGAGACAAGGTCTCGCTATATAGTTCAAGATGGCCTTGTACTCACAGTGTAACCCAGGTTCATCTTGAGCTCATGGCAAACCTGCCTCAGCCTCCTGAGTGCTGGGGTTATAGGAGTGTGCCTCCATGCCTGGCACACGCCCCGGTTTTCATATTAATGAAAACACTCACAGGCCTCACTAATCCTTTTTTCTTTCCTTCCTTTTCCTTTTCCAGCGCTTGAGATGGGACCCAGTGCCTTTGCATGGGACTCCATCCTGAGGCCTTTTATTCTGAGATAGGGCGTTGCCAATTCACAAAGTTGTCCATGCTGGGCTCAAATTTGCAGCATCCTGCCTCAGACTCTCAGAGTGCTGGAATTACAGGCATGTACCACCAAACCCCTTCATAACCATAATCATGCCTAAAGGTTACCCAGCCACTTCCTGTCTACCAGCTTCCATATTTGTGAAATCAAGATCTATCTCATTGTTGGAGTTCTTTTAAAGATTCATTGTGCTAATCCAAAAAAAGCACATCAGAGTCACTACCACACAGGAAATGCTCAGAAGAGGTCTGCTGCCACTTAAACTGTCTGGAATGTATTTTACATGTCCAGTGTGGCAAAGGTAGTAAATGGATAGTTTGTTCTTTTGTTTCACGTATCTCAACTAGTACAATACACCTTCACAAATTTGAAAATCACCAGTGCCGTGTTATCTACACAACAGGAAGATGTTAGACACAGGGGATTGGACACTGGATGGTGTATCTGATGCTGTGTTCTCCAACTTTTTGATTATCGTAGGTTCAAAGTCCAGCTATGTCAATATGGCAGCTGGGACTTCTCCAGATAGATTTTCTCCAGCTTCCATTTCCAGTGTTTCTCTGCACAGGCATTCACATGAGGGAGGCTGTTCCACCACATCCTGGGGGCTGCTTCTGTGCACCTCAGCTCAAGGGGGACTCAGCCAGGCTGACCTTGATCGTGCATCAGACAAGAAGCTGCCAGAAAGTCTGAACACCGTGTCCATGTGATTCTTTGGAACCTGCTCTCGGTGAGTAGGTGGATCTCCCCATCCTGCACTCTGCTTGTTCCATGCCAGCCGTCCTGTCCTCCTGCTTGGTAAAGACATTTATCTCAGGGCTTTGGGGTTTTCTGATTCCTCTTCCTGGAAATACCAAAAAAAAAAAAGAAAAAGAAAAAGAAAAAGAAAAAGAAAAAGAAAACTGGGTAAAATACCTCTATAAATATTAATAACCAAGTAGTTTCTACCTGGCTCCCTGCTCTTCTTCCTTCAGGTATCTGTTGAAACATGAGCCTTTCAGGCTATTTCCAGAAGGCCCTACATTAAATAGCAATGCTCTCTTTTTGCTTCTTTATTCCTTTATACTGTCTTATTGTTATCACCATTTGGCACATTTATGCATATTTTAAATTTGCTCATTGTACAAGATACACAAAAACAGGCAGTTTCTTTTATATTCTCTTTATTGCTCAGAAAACTGCACTGTTAGCCAATACCTTGCTCAGAATGACCGGTGCTGCACCTGTCTGTAAGGTATCTTTCTTCCCACTTGCCCAGAGTTCCTCATCTGCTTTGGCTCAGGGCAGGTGAGTCAAGCCCACCATTTCTTTGAGCCCATCAGTGAACCTCTCAACCTCTAGTGACCACCTGCTGCTCTACATTGCTGGCTAAATAACCAGATTTACACATCAACTGCTATGTGCAGGGAAGTATGCAACTGTTCCTCGGCATCCAATCTTGGCTCCAAGATCTCTAGTGGATACCACAATCTGTGGATATACTATGCAACGTAATTGTTATGTAGAAAGTTTTACACTGCAGAGTTTAGGGAATAATGACAGGGAAAAAATCTGTACACATTAAAGTCCATGAGCATTTTTCTCAGGTACTTTTGCTCCATGATTATCTGCATTCATCGATGTGTTTTTGGCTACAGAGAATCACTCTATTGGGTTATGTGGACGCACACCGTACTCCGAAGTTGAATAGCCTTGTTCAACTCCTTGTTCAACCATTTGTGAATTGGGTGAATTTGTGCAAATGGCTTAGCCTGGTCATGTTCCCTTCTCAGCTGTCCAAGAGGGCAACACCAGCGGTACCACAGGAGTCTTCTCCATGAATTAAATGTTACACTCATCAAAGTACCGTGCCCGGCACAGGGAAGTGCTCAGCTGACTTTTGCACTTGTATTTATCACCTAAATAAATTGTGTCCCTGGCTGGATCCACAGCTTTGTTCTTTGCATGGCCTGTGACATCTGGCAGGGTCTCCCACACAGCAGGTGCTCACTAGCTCTGTTGACTTTTGGTAAAATTATTTCCCAGAAGAAGTGTCAGTAGAAATGCTTAGAAACATTATGCCAAAGCACTTATGTTTGTAAAGCTGTTTGGGGACTAAGGAAAGATAAAAGAGCGTTTCGGAAGGAAGTTCCCTGTACACTCATTTGAAAGCATTTTCTAAGCATGATATGGCCCAGCCATCGCAGTCAGCACCATCGGGAAGTAACGGAAAGTGGATGGCTCTTTTTCATAAGGGCTTTTGGGAGTGGATATGAGGACCGATGGCTGTAGCATAGTGTAAGAAAGACTGACAGGCAGGTGTGCAAAGTGTTGACTGGGTCGCAGCCATCACTTAAGGATGAGAATGTTTTGGATAGTTACTTTTTCAGCATGACTCAGACAGCCTACATTCCTATTTCTGTGTGCTGCACCAGTGATTTTGAAAGGAGAATGATGTTAAAATTGAAAATGGAATAAGGTCCCTGAGGAACGAGAGGAGAAGTGGTTTGGGTACAATCTGCTAAAACTGTGTAAAACCAGAAGTGTAGATTGAACGAAAATTGAGGATTACTTCAGGTTTTACTGTAATTAGAAAAGAACTTTCTCTAAGGAAAGAACATAAGATTTGAATAAGACTTACTATTTATTTCCTTAACATTCCATCAGGCTGTTCACTAAGGCAATATTTCTTCCTAGTGGTCTCCTAATAAAGATGTGCAGGTGACATGTTAGGGTGGCGGGGAGGCCATTCAGAGCAAAACATCTTCTTGCCCCCTGGTGCTTGGTGTAGGTGTGGGTGCACTCACCTGGTTGCTCCTACCTGCCACTTTGTTTCCTGCTTCCTTTGGCAACATCTTTCAAAGAGAAAAGCAAAATTCAGACAAATTTCTGATTAGTACAAGATCCAAAGTTTATTCTCCCCAATATTCCAGGAGATAAAGTAGGTTTCCTTTACTGCTGAACTTACCTATCATCCAGTGACAGTGCAGTTTCTGGTTCATCTTTGTGTACTTCTGGTGCTGTATCCACTGGAAGCCTAGACTGATACCACACAAATATACAAGAGTGAATGCAAATGAGCAACTAACAGTCACAACACAAAACTAAGAAAACAATTCCCTTTACCGAATAATTAAGGATGATAAAGTACTCGGGAACAAATTTTATAAAACTGCAACACTTGTCTGCTGAAACTAGGACATCACTGAAAGAAGTTAAAGGAGAAGCTAAATAATGGGAGAGCTGGCCTCCATGTTTACACCGGAAGTCCGGGTCAACCAGCAGGCTCAGGTCAGTACTTGTCCACGCCCCAGAATGTTTCGTTTGACAAAACTGACAGAGTGCGCATGAAATCTACATGGAAAAGCAAGAACTGCAATTAGAGAAGATGATCCTGAGAAAAAGCAAAAAGATAGGGGCTTCAAACTTACCGCCAACATACAGTGATCTAATAGTGTGGTCCTGGGATGTACGTGGAAATAGAACACAACGGTATAGAACTAAGAGTATAAAAACAGACTCTTGTATTCACTGTCAACATTTAAAATACTCTTTCTTCAAAAGACACTGGGAATAATGTGAATAAGTCACAAAATGAGAGAATATGTCAACAAATCATACATCTGATAAAGATTTGTATCTAGATATATAAAACATTGCTCATAACAATAAAAAGGTAATGCAATAAAAACAGACAAAAGCTCTGAACAGACATCTCTCCCCCAAATAGAGAATATTTCTCCAAAGAATACATAAAGTTGGCTAATGCATATATGAAAATATTGCTCATCAGTATTAGTCACTAGAGAAATGCATATGAAAACGATAATGAGCTGCACCTCATATCTACTAGGATGGCTATAGTAACTCAAATATCACAAGTTCTTAAAGGGAGAAATTGTTATAATGTGGCCTCGAACTTCGACTTCTGGGCATATACCCAGGACAAGTGAAAGCATCACTTCACATAAAAATTTGTGCATACATGTTTGAAGCAATATTATTAATAATAATAAAAATGGAAGCAACTCAAAGGCTCATCTACTGATCTATCTGTACCATGGAATATTATGGAATATTATTTGGTCCTATAAAGAAATAAAGCGCTGATGTGCTACAACACAAATGAGCCGTGAAATCGCTATGCTACGGGGAAGGAACGAATTGCAAACAACTGCCTACCATAGTGTTCCATCTATATGACAATTCCTGAGTAGGTAAAGCCAGGAAGTTGGTCGGGGTTGTTACAAAGAAGAGGGTGCAGAAGCAGTGAGTGACTGGTAATTGCTATGGGGCTTTGAAAGGCCATGAGACTGTCCCAAAATAAGGCAGTGTTGATTGGTGTAAGATTCTGATTATATTAAAGTCCACAGCATAAGCACTTTGATAGTGTTTTAGCATGTGTGAATTACATCTCTTGTAAAGCCGTTTTTTTCTTTTTAACTAAAACAGGTTGAAAATGACAACAGAAAATGTGTTTTAGATAATGGCAATGTGCGACTTCTTTCTCTATTAGCCTCACTCCAAAACCAGAAATGATCGCCATCTCCCCTCCTGGACACTTGGCATTTTAGGAACCTGTAATAGCTGCCACTCCTTTTATATGGTTGCATACTATAGCTTTATGTTACATTCTATTATGTTATGAGCCAAGCACAAGGGGCTTTTATGCCACTGAGCATTTAATATCTAGGTCATGAATTGGCTCTATAGATTATAACTGGTTCCATTTTTCAGAAATGAAACTGAGACTAAAAAATGAAGAAAAATTCTCAGAGTCATAAAAGTCCTCATAATACAGTTGAAGTCTGGCTAACTTCACAACTCACTTTTAATTTGTACTTCACGGAGGTTCAAATCTAAACAAAAATCTACCTCCTTGTAATTGCTAATCCATGCTTTCTTTTCTAATTTCCGATCACATATAGAAGTCTAATTCTCTCGTACCCAGCAGCCTTTCACTTTGAAGACGGTTTCATGGAGTCTTCAGCCTTTTCTTCTGCATGTTCAGCTTCTCAAGCCCATTGTTTCTACCCTGGGCTTTTAAATTACAGTCCCAAGCTCTTTCCTGTGTCTGTCTTAAAGTATTATATTCAGTGACTAAGAATTAAGATGACATTACTGAAGCCACATTGTTTTAGGCACCTTAAAAATAAGAGCTTGCTTCTACGGATGAGTTAGACAGTGTTTTGCACATTTTATATATGAGAAAATTGAGCTCAGAGATGTGAAGGTCTTATTTAAGATCACATAGCCAAAAAGCGAGGGACTCAGGACTTAAAAACTAGGCTGGATTTACTTGTTATCACTGACCTGAACGAATTAGATGAGATATCCTCTGCTTCATCAACATCATTGACCAGCAAGAATTGATTACATCAGCCGAAAGGATTCCACTGAAAAACTCAAATTCTCTAAGCAGCTGGAGGTTGTAAATCTCAGAAATGGAACTTTGTCTGAGGGGAAGCTTATCTGTTGGAACTAGAAGTCCTTGAAATTTCAGAAGGGCTCTTTGTTGCCTGAGCTGACCACTTTCTCCCGAAAGAGGAAAACGAATCTTGTATTTAGTTCTGTTTTGTTCCCTTCTGTTTCCCTAACAGCGAGGCAGCGTCTGAGTAAGAACACAGCTCCTCTCACAGCACTCTTTGCGCAAGAAGCCCTGAAACTGCGGCAAGTTTTAAACAAACCTGGCAGCTACTGTATTTCGACTAGAGCATCATATTCACCTTTTGTGCTAATGGGTATTTTTTTCTCTAAACTTTTAGAGTCAGTGTGGAAACCTGGCAGTAGAATGGGAAGCGGACTGTCCCACCTTGGCTGTGGTGACCAAGCCTTTGGCTCCAGGCTGCAGTCACACCCAGGGGTGTCTGCCAGTCCATCTGTCCATCTGTGACGCCTCTGGCCAGTGAAGGCAGAAAGCGTGCTTTGTCTTAACTAGGCAGTTGGTACTAAGGCTGCCCAACCTGCCCTGTCACAACAAACAAGACTGGCAGAACCATAAACAAATCTCAGCCCTTTCCAAAGACTTCTGGGAATTTCCTCCCAAGTGAGTCACCTCCCTATTTCAACACAGGAGAGGCCTCCAGGACCCTTCCTAGAACGAGAGTGCTTTTGGTTCTCATTTTTACTTTCAGAGTGAGAGGTGAGGAGCTGGGAACACCAAGGAGTGTCTGAGCAGAAACAGCTCACTTCTCCCTTACATAATGTAGGTCTCCTGCTGGAAGAGGAAGAAGCCCCCAGGGCCAGGCATGTCGAGAGCAAGGCTGGCATTTCATCCCTTCATATCCCCTTCATTAACACAGGCAGAGCACTCTGGATACATAAATGTCAACTTTGGAGCCATTCACATTTTTTCATATTACGGATTCTCAACTGGTAAAGTTGATGCAAATGTTTGAGATGTTTTAAAACCCTGAACTCTCAGTATGGTGGGGCACAGCTGTAATTTCTTGCCTCAGGAGGCTGAGGCAAGGGAAACAGTGTGAGTTCAAGGTCAGCCTGGTCTACGTAGTGAATTTATGCCCAGCCTGAACTACATAGTGTGACTCTGTCTCAAACACACACACACACACACACACACACACACACACACACATGACTGCTGTCTGAAATCTAAAACTTTTTATCTAGTGAATTTTGGATAAAGAATGCTCAACTCAACTCTGAGTTACCGGTGCTGACCACATGTGTGCACATATGTGTATATATAAATGTATGTATCCATATACATAACATAATTTCTACATACAATAGCCAATATTAAGAAATAGCCTTGAATTTGAACCCTCATCTAAGTCTCACCATGTTTTTGCCATTATGTCTCCTATTCGCAACATAAAATCAAAGATTTTCTTCTATGATTCAATTAAACTTCTTGGCACACTACAGAGTTAAGGAAATAGTTCATGTTTGATGACGGATTTTTTTTTTTTTCCTCTCTAATTCTCCTGACCCATCCCATTAATGGTAGGTAAGAACTCAACAATTGTCACAATGGTTTGAGTCCACTCATTATTTACCCAGGCATTTCCTAGGTGTGTTTGTAGGGCCCGAGGATACTGCAGTGAAAACGTAGGTAAGGTTGCGGACCCCACAGGTCTTGTATTCTAGAGAGGGGAGCGGAAATAAACAAGTGCTCCTGCAGTACAATGGGAGTCAATGTAGGCGCTCTGAAGGAATCTAAACCAGAGAGAAGGACACAGAGTGCTACTTAGGTGGGTGGCCGGGGCGGAGGGGTTCTTTGAAGACAGTCACATTTCAGCAAAGTTCTGAATGAAATAAAAGTGCATGGCATAGAAATAGCCGAGAGAATGTATCAGGCCAAGGCGCCATTAGTACCATCTGTCCACATTTTGTAAAGGGAGACTGCATTTAAATCGTCAATAGGGGTTGCTTTGGGGCGCTTCTAGCTCAAAGGAAGGTGCTCTAGATACAATTCCAGGGCTGCAGTTACCAGACAGCTCTATAGGGGCTGAGCGCTCGCTCCCAGCAGTGACTCACAGAGCTGAGTTTAGTCTGATCTTGGAAAAATCCTCACAGCATGGCTTTACTTTTCTATTGAGACCTACAAGGTAAATATTTTAGTTTTATGGGGCTCAGCATTTCCTTCAGAAAGACTTCACTTTGCCACTGAGGCACAAAAGCCTCCATGCCAGTAGGAAAGCAGATGAGTTTGGTTATCATGCAATGAAACGTTTTTTAGGTTGCAGACTGCTGGCTTCTGGGTCTCGTTTGCAGTTCTGGATCCTCCAAGGACTAGCTGAAGCCTGGGTGGGTGTGTGTCTCTATGGGAGAGAATAGCCAACTTATACATGTTTAGCCATGGCTGCTTCTCACTTTCCCCCGTCTCTGCTATCATTTTCTGTTTCAACTCCCCTGAGACATCCTGGTTAGCTAAGTTCATAATCAAGCATTTTTCTAAACTAAAAGCCAAGTGTGGTTTCTGAGTTAGAACTCAGGATTCTAGATAAGAAAAATGAATTGGGCCCACAGAATTAAAATCCAATTATTTGCACTCTATCTTGAAATACTGTTATGCTTTGCTCCATAGACTTTTTTATTTTTGGTACCGGAAATCAAACTCACAACCTCACACTTGCCAGGCAGGTGCTATGCCACTGAGCTAAATCCCGGGCAAGATTGTTTTCTATGATAACAGCAATAAAGCAACCCCCACGGGAGGTTGCTATTATGAATGTACCCACTGGTCAGTGAAAGGAGTACTATCTTCTGTTTCACTGCAGCAAATCAATGCAATTGAGAGTTTGTGGTTTGAAGATGACTCTTGGAATAACAAAAAGTTCACCAGGCCTTTGGGCTCACACAGGCACAAAATCAGGCTTTCATGCTACATGGTTGTGACAGGTGTCATTCACACACCATTTGACCAAACATGGCATCCCTGGAAGGAATGATGAAGGGAAAACAAGTACAACCTTTGGCAAGAAGGACCCCAGTCACAATGTCATTATCTATAATGTGATGGTAGTAATATCTGCTTCCCAGGAGTTTTGTGAAAATTAAGTCAAGAATGAAAAATCGCCTTGCTTTGTGCCTGGTACTAGGTGATACTTAATAACTGATATTCTCCTTCATTGACTAGATGAATGAAGGTCAGCAAGTAATAAATCACCATCAGAAAATCTTATTCAAACCATAAAAAATGGGAAACACGGATTTGAAAGTTTTCTACCAGAAAGCTAAAAGAAAAGAGTGTCCTAAGTTTCAGCTACCTACCAATTTCTGATTTCCAAAAGTCCTTTCCAGCCGAGGTCCTCCACCCCAAGCACTCTTGCTTGTTGAAGCTGGACTTTGCTAACTTCACAGAATGAAAGAAAATATTATTACAGCATTCATGATCACCCTCATGATATCTTCGGGTAGTTTGAACACACCATATAACAAAGTTATGGTAAATTGCAATTTCATAATCCTGATATGGACAGTCTCAGGGAAGCAAGAAAGCCAGTGCTTCATTGAAGATGCATATCTAGTCATGCGGCTGGTGTCCTTTCTTGCCTACAAGCTGTGGATAATACCCTGTAACTTTCAAAGTGCCACCTCTTCCACTTCACAGGGCCCGTGGGCAGCTGCTGGTCTGCAAAGCCTTGGATAACTACAGCCTCCTTTCTCCCAACAGGGAGACACAGAAGCCCCGACTCTTTCTCCTGTCATGCCTGGCCATGCTTTATAACATCAGGGGGATTGTAAAAGCAGGTGCTCTGTTGCCCCGAGCCCCAACCACACACTAAATTGTTAGCTTTTGGAAGGAGGAGACCATTGTCTTAATCCATCTTCAAATCTGCAGAATGCAGTACATGGACCACCAGGGTGCAGCAGGCAGAGCAATGTTTCTTGAATGGATGTCTGATTTACATAGGATGATGACTGCGAGGTATGGCTTTACTAGTACTGTTCTGAGCTGTGACCCTTGTCTGGATTTAAGCTATTTCTGGAATAATACATTTCTGGGATTCATTCTGATCAACTGCATTTATTCTCTTCTCCCATGTAATTCAAAACAAACCTGGTTATCCTGTTCCTCAAGTCGCAGAAAACTAGAATGTAACTTAGAGCACAGGGCCCTTTACAATGAGAAGCTTAAACATGAGGGTTTACCTTTCACGCCTTTCAGGGAAAGCAGGAAAGCAGGCAGGTGGCAAGGAAGAAGGGCCTCACTGCTCCAGCTCACTCCACATGGTAGACAGTATACAGGAGCCTGAGTGGCTGCTGCAGGATGTGACTGTCCCCATGAGGAAATCAAGGCTGGAAGTGCTGAGCAGCTGGCAAAGGACCACCCAGCACTGTAGGCCTCATGTGTGGGGCTTGAAACAGTGTGGGACTTACCCATGACGCACTACATAAACTAATGTGGAGAACCAGGAGAGTAAGATGTTTTGGAGCCCAGACAATATTTTTTGACAACTTTTGTAAAATTCTAGGTTTTCAAGAACTTAGGGTTGTCGTGGGAAACTTTTCTAGTGGAGTAAACCTTAGAGTTTGTTAAATTCTCGTGCTTAAAGCCAAAGTCCACTTAGACTCTAATTTCTGGATCTAGTTCAATGCATCTGTCTTTAAGACACACTTCATCTTTACTACTCCTCACAGTCTGGTCCCAGGTATAGTCAGAAGCTAAAGTGGAAAACAGACAGCAAGACCTTTCCCCCATCAAAATTCTCTATTGATTACTTTACAGCTGAAAGTAGGGAAACTCTTAGATCAGGAAAAAATTCTATTTCACTCATACAGTTTAATCAGACAATATCCTTGTTACTTCAGTTCTTGAGATCAACGGTATTCCTTGAAAAGGAAAACTGTAAATTCTAAGCTATCAAATAGATGGAGTTTTCTGTCATTTCATTTAGGTGACATTTAATAAGTGCTTTGGGTATTTTTTCAACATCTTACTGCACTCAACCCATACTGCTGACAAATTGAAAGTATAATCTGCTTGGCAGGTTTTACAAAAGCCAATTTTCATTGTTTAGTTATATTGTTTCAACCTGAAAGAAGTGGGAGCGGCCATGAGTTCAGGTTTTGAGTCAGTACTATTTTTGAAGCCCAACTCTAAGCCTGCTGGGTGGAATACAGAAGCAAATAATACCTAAATGGGCTGGTAGTGTAAAAAGAGGCAGATTTTTAAACACAAACGTAGTATTTTATTGTAAGTGCAAGTGTAGTTTTTGAAGGATAAAAATGTTCAAAGGAGGGCTGTGTGCAGGAATGCGGTTGATTTTTGAGTGTTGACTTTGCATCCAGCTACGCTACTGGTTTTGGATAAATCTATCAGCCTTTTGGTCGTGTTTTAGGGATCTTCTATGTAGAGTATCGTGTCATCTACAAATAATGATAATTTCACTTCTTCCTTTCCTATCCTTACTCCTTTTATTTCTCTCTATCTGGTAATCTGAACAACTAATTTGAAGACTACAATATACAATAGAACAACCACTGGTGAATTCCTACCATCTTGTCTAGTGAAGTTCTGTACTGTTTCTAATATTTTATGCTCTTTAATGGTTTGATCAGTCTTGCATTCTCACATCTGGTAATCTGAGCAACTTCACTGAAAATAACAATATGTAATATAACAACCACTGTTAATTTCTATCATTTCATTTTGAAACACTCATTTTATTGTTTTTTATTTGATTTGTCTATGTTGTTGCTATTTTATTATTTTTTATTATCTTTAAAATTAAAAATGAGGGATACATAATTCCTGAATAAAAGATTCATTGAGGGTTTAGTAAAAAGAAGATGTCTTAGCAAAGTTTTGAACAATGTGTAGGAATTTATCAGGTATATAATGTGGGGAAAGGGATGGATTCAAACAAGAAACATTAGATGCAAACACAAATAGGTACAGATTGTTAATCAGCTATGTGAGATTAGTGCACAGTGTACACATGTAGTGAAACATCACCCTACCAACATAGTGGACAGGGCATATTTGTCAATGAAAAATATTTTTTGAAAAATGGGCATGAGCCATTATGATATCTGAGGAAAAATGAAAGTAAACAGTGCCACAGTGTAGAGTCAGCGGGAAGACACATGCAGTGGGTGGCTGTGAAACGAAAGATGATTGGAGGAAATTCAGCTAAATAGATTTTGAGATGAAATCAAACTAGGCAATATAAAACATCCAAATACCTAAGGCTTACATTAAAACTCTGCTCACACCAGTTCATTACTTCAGGGTGATTTAGCTAAATTGCCTATTAAAAAATCTTAAAACATTTTTAATTAATTTCCAAAGACACAGTGAATACATTCCCACACTCCCTATCCAAATATTAATCCCCACTCATTGTTGTTAAGTCCCAGAATAAATACAGATACTTTAAATCCGGATTGCTGAAGTTAACATTCTTTCTTGGAAGATGAAAAAAAAAAAAAAAGCAGACTCAACACTATTAAATCCTACCTCTAATTAAAATTAGTAAGGGATTTAAATTAATATCCAGAAATAAGCCAGCAGCTCAGAGAAAGGAATACAAATGTTAGGAAATGCTGATACTTCCCAGCAAATATCACTAACGCTTTCCAAACACATCTGCCTGAGACCGGGGTAGTTGAAGTAAGAAGTCATCCCCGCAGTGACTTAGAGAGGGACTAAGTAAAACCATTTAAATTCGAGGGACTTTGTTTTGAAATTGATCTTTGAGGCTCTCAAAAACAAAACAAAACAAAAAGCTAGACTAAGTGCAGGTCCCAAATATATTTCTGAAATTCCTCTGTAAAAGGTCTCTTTCTAAAAGCATTGAAGATATTCATGCATGTGACAGGGACAACTTATGATTTCTTCTAGTAGAGAATGCCTCTTTTGCCAACCTGGTGTCCACCTGGATTACTCTAAAGCAACAAATTGGAATTATGCTCAAGAAGTCCAGAGCTTTCCCTCAGCAAATCTTCCCTTCCCATCTGTGAAGTGGGAACAGAGTTGTCATGACTGAGGCCTGAAAAGTATCTGAGGATGCACGTTGTATAGAGGGCTCCATCCTCCCCTGTGAGATTGTGGCCAATGCCCAGTAGGCCACACCTGCACTCCCCTTTACTTTCCCTTGGACTCTCAGCTTCACTTCTAACTCATCTGCTCTCCAAAATATTTCCCCTTGAGTTTCTTTTCCACCCTGCATGACTATTAATGTAAATAATATCTGCATGCAGCCTACCCATGATCAAAATCTTTTATCAGCTCCTACTTATGAAAAAAACTATTAGATGCTTCTGTCCTATATCCTTGATGGGCTCCCGCAAGTCTTCCAGCATAGATTTCCATTCACACTACTTGTACCTACAGGTCATGCCAAGCTGTGGTCCTCATCTATGCCTTTGGATGTTCTAACTCCCTGTCTTATATTTTATTCTTCTACTACTTAATTAAGAAAACAACAAGATAAAATAAAACAGAAGAAAACTTGCAACACTGAGGACCTCCCATATTCTTGAGTGGTCCTATTCCTCTCCTTTTATCTCTTTGGCCTTTCCTGAGATGACTGAGGACTCCTACAGAAAGCACCCAGAGTCTATCGCTCTTTGTCTTCAGAGTTCTGCTTAGAGTTGGCACAGGCCATGTTTGATGGAAGTATTAGCTGCCCCGTTGCTAGGAGATGACACCTGACATTCACAATTAAAGGAGGGGAGCTTCAGTTTGGCTCATGGTTTGGAGGGTTCAGTCCATGCCTTGCTGGCTTCAAGGTAGAAAAGCCATGGTGAAAGGGTATGGTGGGTAGTGGAGGAAAGCTGCTGACTTCCTGGCAACCAGGAAGCAGAGAAGGAAGGAAGGAGGAGAAGTATACAGCTTTGCTGGACACCACCCAGCAACACTTCTCCAACCAGCTCCTCCTCATAACAGCAAATTTAACAGTGACCTCACTGATGAGTGAATCCATGGATGAGCAGAGCAGCCCCATGATCCAATCATATTCCAGAAGCTCCATGCCAGAGCATGAGACTTTGGGGAGATACTGCAGATCTGAAGCATAGCGGCAAAGAAGCTGGGTTCCACCACTGCACAGGACAGGTCTCTGTCATGCCGAGTTTCCTACGAGGATCCCTTCTCAGTTTCTTCTTGGAATCTTTGCACAGTTTACCAGAGCTCAACTGGAGGCCAACTCCAGTTAATCTCTGTGATTTAAGTCATGCCATAAGGGTGGGAGGCTACTGTCAGGCTCAGAAATTTCTGGGATTCAAAGCAGACTCAGAAGGCCTGCAGAGGGACTGTGCTACATCCTCTCCCAGATCCAGGGATTTGCTCTTCAGAAGCTGTGAGTCACCTTGGGAGATCTGTTCTCTCAAGCTCCTTTCAGAGGCAAGAGATGACTTACAGTAACACTGACTTGGGTCACACTTTACACATAGCATCATAAGGGAAAATAAAACTCAGAAACCTTATCCCAAAAGTCTTTCCCACCCTACTTTGCCTTTCCTGCACTCAGTCCAGAGCCTCTGTGACAAGGCTGCTGACCCTGAATGAGACTCACTTAGCATCCTGTAATGCTTTTTGTTGTCTATTATGGATAGACGTCAATTCAAATCCTATTACCTCACACCCAAAGCTGGTCTCATTTCAGTTTCAGTCTTCATACACTTTCAAGCCACCTGTTAACCTACTATCCACTGCTCTGTAAATTTGCTTCCTTTATATTCTTTCTAGTACCTTTAATTAAAAATAGCAGCATAAAAAGAAAAGGATGCACATAGTAAAATTAGCATATGTTGAACCACAGAATGTCTTGAAATCCTATGAGACCTGCAAAGTAGACACATGTTGTAAGATTTTACAAAAGGGGAGACTGAGGTTGAAAGGATAAGTTGTTGCTACTGTGTCATAAACAGTATGGATTCAGATCATAATATTTTTGGACTCATTGTAGGACTTTTGGTACTGTCTTTACATGACTCAAATGCACCTGCTCCAGGAAGATGTAGCCAATTACGAAGATAAATCAAAGCCTACAAGAAAAGAAATTTGTAGAAATAAAATAATTAAGCCTCCAGAACAAACTGTTGTCTCTGCTTTTCCTATATTCCATGCTTTCAACTTTTTTGATGTTATTTCTGCTTAGTGAAACATCAATATTTTTATGCTTCACCATTTTATTAAGTATATTAAGCAGGGGAATTTAATCCACAAAATGTTCTTTGGAAAGTACAGATGCTTTGAGATTGGAAGCAGTATTAAAATTATTACCATTACTATGAATTTTTCTCTGGCTGCAGTTTGTTGTTTCAGCTAATCTGATTGTTTTATTGTACATAGATTTGGTGGAGCCTGCTAATTGCTTTCCCAATATCCATTTTCCTGCTCCCTTATTAATGGAACTTCATGTATTTACGCCCTGGCAATGCAGCCAGCTAAAATGTACAACTCCCATTTTCCCTTATGGGTGAGGATGTCGTGTGACATATATTGGAACAAGTTCATGTAAGCAAAAGTCACTGGAAAAATACCGTAAAAAAGTTGACTAGCCAATATCTCTTTGTTTACTTTCTCTTCCATATTTTCTTCTATGGAATGCAGACACAATGGTTGGAAATGTGGAAAGAGTAGTCATCAGTCAGCACATCATAGCCAACCAAACACCTACTTTTGCACTTCTTTCTAGGTGGGAAAAATTACCCCCATTACTTGCTCAGTTTCTGTTTTATGATTTTATATTATATGCTGATAAATTCAATCCTGAAGTGACACCGTCATAAAGTGAAAGAAAAACAGGTCATATAGCCTTGGATTAGAAGTCCATGACCTTTTAACTGGTATGTATTTCAACCCAAATCCTTACCTTTATGCCTACCAAATCTCCATATTTTAGCAAGATTGATCTCTCTACTGCCTTGTGTAAAGT
Organism: Dinomys branickii; assembly: GCA_004027595.1. Taxonomy (NCBI): domain Eukaryota; kingdom Metazoa; phylum Chordata; class Mammalia; order Rodentia; family Dinomyidae; genus Dinomys; species Dinomys branickii. The sequence goes on from PVLD010001451.1 coordinate 117,416, forward strand.
TCTACAACAAATTTTCCTTGTTCTAGGGTACAGACTCAGCATGCAATGTGATTAAAAGCACTTCCTGGATCTGGTGCCTGCTCACTTCTTCACATTTTACAGTGTCTCTGTCTCTGTCTCTCTGTCTCTTTCTCTTCCCTGAAGCCACATCGATCTTTGTATTGCTTCAATATACCATATAGTCCTTTGGTTTTCCCTTCTGATATGATCTTCCATTTGTATACAGCATTCTATCCAACTTCACTCCCTCTTTAAATGTCAAAATAAATGAAACATTACCCACAACTCCCTTCTCCTGAGTCTTTTTTATGCCTCAGTGACTCCTTCTGACAACTTGCTTTCTCAATGTCTTGCCCACTTGATTGTCAACTCAATGAGAGGAGGAGGGCCATGTGTCTTGTCTACTATTATATCTCTAAGACTTTGTCAGGTGCTTGGCACAGAGGAAGCATTCAGCTCATAATCTGAGTACTGACTTGAGTGAGTCATCTGTCTGTTTCATAGCTTGCTTTTGGGAGAAATCCAAGCTGTGACTTTGAATATGAGGAGTTTATTTGGGAGGTGTTCTGAAGAAAAATTTAAAAAGTGGGGACAAGAAGGAGATGGAAAGAGAGAGGGAGAAAGAGAGAGAGGAGAGAAAAGGACGGAAGATGAGAGAAGAGAGGAGCAAGAAGAGAAATGCAGAAAATAAGGGGGATATTATTAAGCAATTTTTGATGGTGGGAACTATGACACTGTGGAGATAGGCTTTTTCTGCTGAGGAATTCTGAGAGAAAGTATAGAACATATTTTCCTGTTGTCTGTCAAGAGGTGAGAGAGCTGGGGGAATTAAGCCATCAGTGCCCACCAGTCATCGGCTGAAGACTGCAGTGTGGTGGTGACAACTCCCTAGAATTTCTGGAGTTAAGGTAGAGAACATTTCACTTCTAAAAAAGGCCCAAACCCTGGGAAAGATCCTGGATTCTGGAAGTTAGAAAGAGGTTGTGCAAGCATCCAGGGATGTAAAGAGATTCCCTCGAAACCTGCACTGTCACAGCTCCTCTCTGAGCCAACTCCTCACCCAAAAACAGACATGGCAAACACCTAGGATAAAAAAAAAAAAAAAAAAAAAAAAAAAAAAAAAAAAAAAAAAAAAAAACACCTAGGATATTTCTGAAGGTTGAACTATTTATTATATTTGTAATAGCCAGCTTCTAATAATGTTTATTGAACTATATGGTTCCATACAGTTTAAACTTCCTTTGAAGCTATAGAATCGATTTCTTCTTACGTTAAAATTAAGTGATAGGATCATATTTATCATGAAGTAAGCAGAATTCTGTCAAATCACCTCACTAGAAGAGCTGAGGTGGATTATATGGTAGGCAGAACACTGTTTATGAGTTTGTAGTTGTCACAAATGGAAACATGTAACACAGACCATGTGCTGAGAGCTATTTGGTACCATGCACAGAGACAGGGCCTCTCATTCAGTAGGTCTGGGCTCTTTTCTACCTATCTGCAATTTGGGTGAAGGGGAAAACTGGACAGGTAACTGGCCTCTTCCCATCTATGAAACAAGGATGATAACTTTTATCATGTATATGCATATATATATATATAACTTTTATCATGTATATGCATATATATGTATATGTGTATATATATATATATATATATATATATATATATATGGAAGGCAAGATGGTATAAGCTAGAGGTTTGAGGTCACATTATTCATGTTTTTAATTTAGCCAAGCCACATTAGAAACACCTCTCAGTCTGTTTTCATCTGTGTAATGGGCATTATATTTAGTACCGCTTCATTTTTCGTCTTGGCAATGAAGTATACCAAAAATAATCTAGCACTGAGAAAGTGTTCATTTAGTGGCAATGCTTGTTTTGGGCATTGTTGATATTTACATTAACAATAACATTCTTTCCAACAATTTCTGTAGCTTTTTTTTAGCAGACTGGTAACTTTATTCTTGTGATGTTTACAAAATCTGAGCCTACTTCGGTAAATGCTGTCTTGCATATGCTCAACTGTCTTTGCAGATCACCCTTCTAGTATTCTGAGGGCTTAATCATTTGGGAATTTTCAATTTAGAATGGGACCTGGGGCTTCAAATGATCCATGCAGAGAAAATGGATGATAATTTAGTTTTCAACCTTAAAGTGCCTATCTTTCATTCACCCCAGGTCTTTCGCTCTATTCCTCTATCTGTCTTGCTGATGGCTGGGTGGAAATGAAGCATTGCCATAAATTAGAATGGCTAACCAGGAGTCATCCATCTCATGATGAGGGTCAAGCCACTAAATGGCAGAATTGCTGGCCTCACCCAAATCCCTTTTATAACTCTAATAAGTGTTGGTCCAGCACCTCTGAACATTACCCTGAGACTCCTCTAAGGCACTTAGCCCTAAGGTGCAGAGCTGACATATTCACAGGGCTGCCATTTTCATTTAGGCTATCAGAAGTCTCCCTTCAACCATGACTTTAATTGCCGATTACAGATGGAAGTCAAGTTTTCAGGAAGCAGAACATTCAAGCAGGAGGAGAGCTGGAAGTTCAATGCATTTTCTGAGAGGCATAGTATTACTTTTAAAGATCAAACTCTGCTCAGATTTGTCATGGCATTTTAGAACTGGAAGGGACCTAAGGGGTCTTCTAGCTGTAATTGCCTTCTTTCACAGATGAGGAAAATCAGGCTTAGATAGGTTAATGAATTGCCCAAGGTCATATGTTACAGTGTTCTCAGACTTTGAAGAGAAAAGAAACACCTGAGGGGATCTTATTGCAATGAAGATTCTGATTCAGCAAGTCTGGGGTGGAATTTGATATTCTGAATCTCTACAAGATCTCAGAAGGTGCGGCTATGTGTGCGTAGCAAGGGCATCTCATGAATGGGATTAAGAACCTAGGACATGTCAGTATTAACTTTCTTGTTTACTTTTTCTTGGACGTATTGAATGCTGTCCTGTTGCTGGAAATGGAATGTTCAAAACTGCAGTGGCTGCAAGCGGTGACAATCTTTAGTTATGAGGGCATAGAGTCTGGGCTTGCACAACCTATAAGCAAATTCTCAATCAGCCCATTCATTAATCAGTGTGAATATCATTGAAATATGGTGGATGCTCTGGTGAAATGCACAGAAGAATCACTTTTAGGAAGACAGACCAGAGCCCTCATGCTGTGGACATGCTGCTAATAGCCAGTCGTCAGCTTCCAGTTCCCTACAAAGCTGACCCTGCTTCAAAAGAGCTCCATTCCTCAGGCTCGTGGCTCTTTCCTGGGACGCGGGGCATCCAGTGACTGCACCGCCGACATCCTCTGTAGGCATTTTTCCTGGTCTCCAATTATGTGGCTGGAATAGATGTTTCTTAATAGGTAAACTGTGGCCTCTCAAAATTCATATTGCACTCCCAAGCTCCAGTAGTGTATCTGAAATAAGAAATTTAAAGAGGTGATTAGGACACAGTGATGTCATCTAGGTATACCTTAATGTAATATAAATGATGCCCTTAGAAAAAGAGGACATCGGGACCCATCAAGAACAGAACAAAAAGAACACCCGCATCATCAAGCCAAGGAGAGGACTCAGGAGGATTTAACTCTGTAGAAACTTTTATATTGGACTGGTATAAAATTATGAAAAAACAAATTTGTTTTAGAAATTACCCTAGCAAACTCCTTCAGCGTGTTTACTAATTGTCATAATTCCCAAAGTGATTACTTGGCTGGAGGGGTTAAAGATTTTTGAACAGGAAAGACCAAGTAGAAGTTTCCAAGACAACCTGTCCCCTGGCCAAAAAAAAAAAAAAAAAAAAAAAACCACGAGATAATATTGGACACCAGGGCAAATGACAGAAATTAACGTTACCTTCAAAGCCTTAAAAGATGCAAGGATAGTGGTCCCTATTATTTCAGAGTTTAATTGCCCAGACTCACTCCAGCAAAAGCCACATAGGTCCTGGAGGGCAATAAATAATAGAAGCACTGTGGATTCATTCAAATAGTAACCCCAGTAATAGCTGTGTAGCCAAATGGGGAATGTTTATCAAATCAGAGTAGCATTTTTCTAATACGTGGCATATACACCTAGAAAAAGGCTTTCTTAGAAAGAGGGATAAAGTTTGCTTTGTACTTCACTGGACCACAGTATATATGTACTGTCCTGCCCAGGGATATGTTATCCCCCTGCCCCAATGGTAATTCATAGTACTGATTTGAAGAGCTAGGAACAGCTGGGTGTTCTGCAAAATATCAACTAGTCCATAGCATTGATGACACCATCCTGACTGGGTCAGAGGGGCAAGGTGCAGCTAATAGATTGGAAAGCTTTGTAAGATGCATGCACATGGAGGGTAGGAGATAAAAGCTTCAAAATCCAAGCCAATTGGGCCTCATATATTTCTCTTCCACCAAGACACTGAACAAAGATGATAGAACATTCATTTATTTCTACAGACTTCAGCCTTACAAAAATTCTTCCACTGGGGAAAGAACAAATAGCCTAGGGATTTAAAAAGTGGTGTTCTATTTTGGTGTTGGCCTTCTCATGGGGATTACATGAGAATCTTCCCAGCCATAACTAAGTTAAACACTTGGCATTTATTTTCTATACTGGGGAGAATGTCTGCTTTTGATGATGAGGTGAAGTGATGCACTTATGTCCATATGTACCTTGGCAGATATTTAGTAGTGCCTGTTACCTAACTATCCCTGCTGAGTTTAGGTTGTCCATTTAAATTAGTTGTATTTTTGTTTATCAAACCTTTACAGAGTATCTACTATATCACAGGCTTGATTAAAGAAAGGCATCTCATAGTCTCATAATATCATATCTTAGCACAGCTAAATTTAATTCAAATAGAACTGTTTTTAAGATACTATGTGTCTTAGTTACTTTTGTCTCATTGGTGAGACAAAATACCCAACACCCCAAATGAAGGAAGGAAAGGTTTATTTAGCTTACAATTTGTGGAGGTTTCAGTCCATACTTGGCTGGTTCAGAGGCAGAGTGGTACATGGCAGAAGGCAAACGTTCATGGCATCAGAGCACAGCAAAAACAACCAGCTCAAAAGGGAGGAATGGAGGCAAGCAGCCTCTTTCCTTATCTTACATTGTAAAAAGCCTACCATCACCCAGGGGGCAGGTGGCTCTCACATAATCTCCGTGTGCTCCTCTTCCACAGGCTCAGAATATATACAAAGTAAGCACCCTGGCTTCCTGCTGAGTCACTCAGCCAAACCTCTAGATTCTGCAAGTTGACACAATGTGTCAACCATAATACAATGGATGAATGCATATTAAATACTTAGAACAGTCCTTGGTACATATTTGCTATTCAAGAAAGTTATTTTTAATCTCAGTTTTTCTTTTCTACACATAATCAATGTAGTCTATGATTTGGGGCTTGATCTTGTAGGGAATAGAGTTACATAGATGATAGAGAGAAAAAGGAATATTCACCTGCATGAAGGCAGGGGAAGGAGGTTAAATGGGAAAAAGACTCAGGTCAGACCAGCATTTCTGAGTGTTGGCACAAGGGCAATTTGGGCCAGAGAATGCTTGGTTGGGAGGAAGTATTCCACATTTTCACTGTGGGATGGTTAGCAGAAGTATGATAAAAATATGCAATGAATGATTAAATAAAAATGTTATTATATGAGAAACATTGACATTAATTCTCCTCAGAATACTCCCTCTCATTTTAAACAATTTTGCCCCATCTTTCATGCCATTTTCTGAAGCAGACCTGGAAGTCCTCATTCATGAGCATCCGCAAAAGTAGGTGTGACCAGGAACACAGCGAGTACTGCTGCAAGCGCCATCCAGTGGAAAGGTGGGCTTGTGAAAAGCTCACTGTGTCCTCATCTGCCTTAGTCATGGGATCTGGCACCATGTTACTTCGGACTCTTCTCCAACATGAAAATGACCATGAAGGGAAACATTCTGAATCCTGACTTCCAGCCATGATAGTGCAACAAGAGATAGTCACAGAGAGAACTTCAGAACTGCTTCAGAAAGTGGCAGGAAGAATGGCATGGGTGTGTTCAAAGGAAGGGAAAGTATTCTGTGGTGGATTAATGACAATGTATCGCTTACTATAATAATTATTTAAACATTCCCTGCACTTTGCAATCACACTTTGTACCCTCTTCAGTAGCAATTCCCCAGGTATGACAATAAAAATGTCTCTAGATATTGCCAAACAGACTCAGGGGAAGGGGTTAAAATTGATCTGGGCCGAGAATCATAGGCTTAAATGCACTGGGGCTAAGAAGGCTTTACTTAAACCGGGGCAAGGAGCTGAGGAACAGGTTTAAACGTCTTGTGAAGACAGACCTGGGGGACTTGGTGACTAATTAACCAGAAGGAGTCAGGAGAAAATACTGGATTGAACATAACAGAAAATGAGTGTGATGTGTTCCCTGAACACCTAGGGTAATACACATCACATGTAGAGACGGGGGAAGCTGGTTCATGCCAGAAGTAGGTGAGCTTTGGTGTCTGACTGTAGTGGATTGACAACTGGTGGTTAACTTATAAGTCCCAGCTGAACTCAGTTAGCATGATGCTGGGTTTAGGAGGCTCACATGAGGATTGTTGCCATCAGCATAAGAGGCAGAACTGGAGAAGGTGAGACTGTTGGGAGGTGAGAGAGGCTTTTGGGAACTGGTAGAAGCTATAAGGAGCTGTTGGTTCTTTTGGAGGAGCTCGTCATGCTGGCGTTCCTGATGAACTTGGCTGTTTTCATCCTCCAAGGAGCTTGGGACCTCGTTGGCATCGAGAATGGCTTGGTTTCACTTTGAGGGAACTCTGGGCCTCACTTTGAGCATCACTTCCTGGCTCTGGAGGGGAAGACGATGCACTGCTGGTCTCCGGGAGAAGCTTGCTGTGTCGCCTTCTCTGATAGGAACTCGGCCATCTTGATCATTGGAGGAGCTCAGGACCTTACTGTTGCTGAGGATAGCTGTGGTGGTACTTTTGGGGGAAGCTCTGGTTCTTCTGAGCTTTGCTTCCTACCTCCAATGCAGATCCCTCAGCCTGTTAGCATAGATCCTTCATCCTGTTGGCATAGACTTCCTAGATTCCACCACTGTTCTTTGGGCCTTCCAGTACAGATACATGAAACAAGCCTGCATGAGACATTGTTGTGGGCTCTGGGCCTCCAGCTGGATTTATGGGAGGCATTGTTATAAGCTCTAGGCATTCAGCTGGACTCATGCAGGACATTTCATGGAATCCAGGCCCTCAGCTGGATTTCTTGGTCTTAGTGTGTGGGCAAATTTCCTGCACTCTTTTGTATATCATTCTTTGGGTAATTATTATAAATAATCATATATAATATGTGTCCTGTATTATATTGCTCTTCCTGGCAAAATATCCCCCCAACCATGACAATGACTTTCGAGTGGATCATCCTTAGGCACTCCTCTCTACCATTTATCTTGTCGTAGGTGGTTTTGCATGCACTGTCACATTTAGTCTTGACTACCTGAATATAAGCTATGGGCTTTGTATTCTCCATACACATCTGGGACTAAAAGTCCTTCCCTGGGTCACAAGGCTTTTATGAGTTATAGATGATGTAGATTCTCTTCTCAAGATTGAGAAATCCATGAGTATTTTTTTCTAATTGTCTGTGTCTAACTTATTTCACTTAATCATATTGTCTCAGCTCTATTCATAAAAGTAACATAGAGGAGAGATGATAGCAAACAAAAAGGCAGAATCTATGGAGAAATGGAAGATGGAGGAGGAGAGGGGAAAGTTGGGAGCAGAGGTAAAAGGGTTGAAAATTATCAAGATATGCTATCTATGTATCAATCCCCTAAAATATATCTATTGTGCATTGTAAAGACACACTAAAAATAAAAATATAAGAAAGAATTTTCAGAAAAAATTAAGTAGAAATAATGAAAACTCAAGGTCATTTCCTCTGGATCATATATTTTAGCAATAAATAGAATCTGTGTTCTGTTCTTTGTCTTCCAGCACTTTCTTGGAAACAGAAGGGAGTGTTAGTGGTGGTGACTAGAAGGTACCAGGGGAGAGAGGCTCTTTCCCCAGGCAGTGAGGCCAGCAGGATTCCATTGCCTTGGGTTTGTCTGGTGTGAGCTGAAATGATGCTGTGGCATTTGCATGACTGTAGTTCCAATGAGGCTGTTGCTTACATCTGGCCTCTCCCAGGCAGCACACAACTCTGCCACACGGTTGGAGTCTGAGGTCCGATGCACATACTCACTCCTTGAGAATCACATGCCTGTGCTTCCTCAGCTTCAAACAGAAGGTAGATTTTGGCAGCAGGGTCCAACGTCCCTAAAGAGGTATTATTCATACTTTTTTCCAGCCACATTCAAACCATTTTCTTTGTATTTTAGAGTAGGTTAGTCAAGTGGTGGGGCATTGAGGGGGCCAGAGGTGGAAATTAGGCCACTGAGAACAGCGTGGTCACCCTAGCTGTTGTATGAGTCATTTTCGGTGAGAATTGCAATGTGTATGTTGACTCCTCAAATGAAGAGCTTGGGTTTGCTGGCTTAGCATAGCAAGTAGGGTAACAGTTGATAAAAAAACAGTCCTTCTGCAGAAAATGGTTCACCAGCGAAAAGGTGTAGGCTGACATAAAAAAGATGTCTCAGAAAGTATTCACAATAAACTGTTAACCACAGTTGCTTCTGGAAAGAACCAGTGGAGAATCAGCTCAAAACAACTTGTTTTTCACTATATACATTTTTGGAACATATATTTGATTTCCTCCCCACGTGAGTGAAGTATTTGGAGAGAAGCACACTGCGGCAGAGTTTTCTGCAGTGGTACCTTTCAAGGCGTGGGTAGCACCAAGAATGCGGCACGAGGAAGACTCCTGAAGTGCTATTTATGTTCTCTTTCTTGAGCAGGGTCCTTACCTAGCAAAACTTCTCAGATAATAATTGTCTCTAAGTATGTTGTATTTTCATGAAACATTCAAAAGTATAATGAAAATGTTGAGCCAAAAGAAAAATAGCCCATAAGAGCCAGTTCGGTAGACTCAGTAATTCATTCAATGATGCAGTGATTCAGTTGCAAACATGTAAAAACATCCCTTTTGTGTTTACTCTGTGCCTGAAATCAGAAGACAATGATACGAGATCCCTGCTCTGCCCTCAAACCCACCCTGTGATGGGAAGAGCAGCTCTACTGCAGAGGCAAGAGACTGTGTATTCACCTTCTACTGCTGCTGTGAGGAATTAGCACAAACCTCATGGTTTAAAATGACACAGAATGATTATTTCACGGTTGTGGGGGTCAGAAGGGCACAATGCAGTCTCACTGGGCTTCAGTCAGAGTGTCAGCAGAGCTGTGCTTCTTCTGCAGGCTGTCGGGAGGCAGATTTCCTCGCCATTCTAACTTCCAGAGGCCTCCTGTGTTCTTCAGCTGGTGGTCTCTGTCCATCCCGAAAGCTGTCACATTACCGTTTCTTAACTGCACCCCTTGTGATTCTCACTTTCTCCTTTTCCATGTCGTTGATTATTTTGGTGCAACAAGCATAATCCAGGTGTGTCTATCTCAAGATCTTTAACTTATTTACATCTGAAAAGTCCTTCTTTGCCATGTAAGGTCCTTCTTTGCCATGTAACCAACTGCAGTGTTCAAGGCATAGGAGGAGTGCGTCTCTGGGGAGCCATTATCCTGTCTTCTGCAGTGTATGAGGTTAATATTTCCAGCTAAAGGAACAAGAAGGAGTAGTCAGTACTGAGTGTGGACCGGGACCAGAAGCAGCAGGTAACAGGGATCAGTTCAGGTGCCCTGGAGGAAGAGTGAGAGAGAAGTCAGGTGGAAAGAGGTGTCCAGGAGGGGATGCAGAAGGGGGACTCCACCCACACAAGCTGCTGGGAGTGTTGTCCAGCAGGCTTGACCAGGTCCAGCTGCCACGGGGGGGGGGTGCTTTCTCAGCCAGCCTTCTAGCCAAGTCTGCATGGTCAGGAGGAAGGGAACTCTAAGTATGGGGGCATTTGAAGTAAAAGATCACTCTGCAAAATGCTGGAGTGTGGGGAGTAGGGGGGGCACAGGGTGTCTGAGAAGCCGACAAGCAACAGCAGGGCCTGGCTCAAAGAGACAGAGAAACTAGGAAGGAACCTGAGTTATGGAGTTTCAGCTGGCGTCTTCTGGGAGGGAGAAATTCTGGGTCACCAAATTCCAGCAAAGTCACTGCACTTCTCAGCAGCTCCTACTCAGCAGCATCTTTACGACAATATGCAGCAGCACTTCTGCACTTGGACTGTTGGAAGCATAAGAGAAAAATTTAACTCTTTCAAGTGACCTTCAAGTTGATATGTTTTGCAAGTTCATATGCAAGAAGGGCTGAAAATTATGAATTATGTCTTTGTCATCAGCTTGATGCTTGTACAAGGGAGGCCCTTCTTCTCATTTCATCTAAGTAGGGCCAGAGTTAGGAGGCCTAGGACACTACATACGGGACATAAAATCACCGATTGTCATTGCTGTCCTAGTCTATTTTGTGCTACTATAACAAAATATCACAGATTTGGCTCGTGGTTCTGGAGGTTTGAAATTTTGAGACTGATGCATCTGGTGGGGGCCTTTCTGCTATGTCCTCTCATGACAGAAGGGCAGAAGAACAAAAGACACGTACAAGATAGAGAAGGGGCTGAACTCTCTGTACCAGGAGCTCCCTCCCTTCATAACTAGCTCAGTCCCACTAACCCATCTGTGAGGGCAGAGCCCTCAGGAGCTAATTCATTCTAAAAGTCTCACTGGGGACTGAGTTTTGGACAGCACCAACTGTGCTCAGTTTTATCAAAGTTATTCTCTGGGCACTAAAGAGCTTCCATCCTTACTTCCCTTGCCTAGTCTAACTTTGCACTTTCATTGCTATGACCAGAATAAGCTCTGTATTCCAACCAGGCTTATTTATTTCCCATATCCCACAAAAAATCAGTACTTCCCCCGCCTCTCTGCCTTCCCTCGTGCCATCATCTCGGCTGTCAACCAGGACTCCAGACACATCCGTTAGGAGCCAGTGTCTGTGTCTCCAGTGACACTTTCCCTGCCTGAGCCCAGACAAGCAATGTGCTTCCCACCGCCCCCCCCCCCGTTCCTGTGACATTATTGGCAAAATGCTGCATGGTGGAGGGATGTGAACTCTGAAGTCTGTGGGTTGAGGCTGGCTACTCAATAATTCAGTGGCTCCTGATCAGATCCCTTGAATTTTCATTCAGTCCACTTTATAAATGAATCAATGAAGGCAAAACTATAATCCATTCCAAAAAGGAAAATGTTCTTTAATAACCACCTGCCCATAGCTTGCTGTGTCTTCTCAGCGGTTGGAAAAACACCATTAGTATTAGTCAGGCTGTGTTTGCTGACATATCCACTTGGGCATGAAGATGATAGATCCTTCTCCCCCAGGGCACTGCCTAGAATGCAAAGCAAGGCCGTAAGAAAGGATTACTCGAAACTCTGCAGGGAATCAGAAACAATCGGAGACCCACACACAAATATGTAAAAAGATTTGTTCTAGGAACTTGGCTTGCACAACAGTGAACTAGCAAGTCCAAAATCTGAGCAAGAGTTGAAGTTGTAGTCATAAATCCAAATACAGTCCACAGGCAGAATTTCCTCATTAGGGGGCTTCACTCATCTCTTACTGTACCCAGCTACTTAGATGAAGCCTATTAACATTACGGAAGATGTTCTGCTTTCTCAAAGCCTAGCAATTTCAATATTAATCATAAACAACAACTAGAATTGTGTTGTTCCCCTTCCATGAGTTATCTCTCTATCCCACTTTTTCTTTGCTGTGTAGAAGCACTTTAATAACGTTCCATTTGTCTATTTTCACTTTTGTTGCCAGCACTTTGGGGATTGTATTCTAAAATGTCATGGCCCAGATCAATATCTTGGAGATTTACTCTTTGTTTTCTTTTAGTATGTTTATACTGCTAGATCTTATGCTTAAATTTTCAATCCATTTCATGTTGATTTTTGCATAAGGTATGATGGACTATATTTACTATTCTCCAAGTGGGTGTCCAGTTATCCTAACACTATTTGTTGGAGAAACAAAAGAAATAAAGCAAAACAAAACATTCTTTCCTCACTGAAAGGTTTTGGTGCTTTTGTTGAACATCAAATTTTTTTTAATGCATTGATTTATTTCTTCACTCTTCATTTCTGTCTCACTGATCCACATACCTGTGATGTCATCAGTTCTGTGCTTTTTTGATTACTACGGCTTTGTAATGTATCCTGAAGTCAGATCTTGTGATACTTTTAGCTATCTCTGTCTGTTTGCCTAAGATTGTTTTAGCTATTTAGGATCTTTTGGGGTTCCATATGTATTCTAGGATCACTTTTTCTATCTCTGTGCATTGTGTCATTGGGATTTTAATAGGGTTTGCGTTGAATCTATAGATCACGACACACACTAGAAGTTCCTTAGGGTCAGCAGAAGATGCTGGAACAGCAGCAGAAATGATAACACAGGGGAGGCAGACCCCAAAGTCTTTCAGGTGGTCCCGAGAAAGAGTGTCCTGGAGCACTTAAGTAGAAAGAGAGATTTTTGCCAGTATGGTACAAGGCAGGAATTTTAGAAAAATTCCATTCAAATATTCATTAAGGAATCTTTTTTTTTTTTTGCGGTACTGGGGATCGAACTCAGGACCCTGCGCTTGCTAGGCAAGCGCTTATTCCACTGAGCTATATCACTAGCCCAAGGAATCTCATTTTAATGTGTGTTCAATAAAATACTGACTTGCTAATTCCAAATACCTGAAAGCATTGATTTTAGGCTTACTTTGGATAATAAAAGAAAGGGGCTGCCTGAACATTTGAGCTGTACGGAAAAAATTGAGAGAAGTGAAATACAGGGAGAGCCAGAACCCAGCGCAGGTAGGACAGCAGAGCAAAGACTGAACAGGACACAAAGTCTCCATCATGATCTGTGGAGATTTATTCCACTGATAGTTTCTCTATTTTATGGGAAATGAGGTCTAAGACATTTTAAATTTAAATTTTCAGGACAAGTGACCAGAAGACAAGAACATTTAGGGATGCTCAGGAAAGTGTCACTTGGGCTACAATATTTTAGTTTCAGGGGTGATTAATCACACAACATGTCTCTGCCTTTAGTACAAAGCCTAGCACATAACGAGGATTCACTAATTGGCAGATGTTATTGTTACATTCACCATTATTATTAACACGAAATCATTACTTGTGAATACATTTTATCTGTCCTATATCTATGGTCACTTTGTAATTCTTTTAATACAGGGAATGTATCTCACCAGTCATTTCATAAAGATTTATAGACACTTCCTACTTGAAAGCACAGACAGAATACCTGGGAGACACTGAGATGAGTCTACTGATCTCATCTCAAATGAATTCATAATCTAAAAGGGGAGATAAAATTCACACAGATCATTTCAATTCAAGCTACAAAGCAGCATCTCAAATCTTGGCCCTTGATTTTTTTTTTTTTTTTCTGTCTGACTCACACAAAGCTTTAATTTTTTTCCTCTCGATTTGGTGCCAACATTTTAAAATCTGGAAGTTATACATAACAATCCAAACTTCTTTAAAGTTGTCTTGAAAACTGCAGTGGTTACCTATACTCTTTGGTGCACAATAATAATTAGTGGATCAATAAATAAAATACAAAATAAACAAGTAATAAGAATCACTGGTGTGCTGAATGCTGTTTGTATCAGGAGAGCAGCAGTCATGGCTTTTGCCTCTACACTCACGGTATGTGAAAATGTAATACTGGTGTGACAGACATTTGTTGAGTTAACGATATAACCTTTCAGAAAGAATAATAGGTAATCAGAGCAATCTGTTGATTTAAATTTGGCACTACAGTTCCAGATGGAGAATCTAAATACAATTTCCTGATCTCTTAACCACACATAACAAGAAATTGAGGTTGATATTATCCTATGGGCCAAGCAGAAGGAGCAGATCCAAATAGAAAAGTACCTTGTGATCACAGCTCCCAAGGATGCTGCCATGGACCCTATCCTGGGGCTGTGTCAATAATTCTGGGACTACTGTAGTAATATCTGTCGTATAGCAGTCTCTAAGAGTTCTGGCCATTTGTGAGCTAAACATGCCCATGTAATGCCTGTTTAATCTTCACAATAGATCTATGCTTGTAGGCACCAGTTATCTATGACTTCACTAATACTGCAAAATGAAAAGTTGCAGAACCCACAATATGAGCTCTTTATTGCATATACATTTGGGTGATCGGGTGAGAGGCACAGAGTCCTGCTAATCTGAGGTGGGTACACTAAAACATGGGACTCAGCTGATCACTGACTGATCTAGAAAGGCTTTGGCTAAAGCAACTTTCATTCTGTGTGACTCTATGAGAATTGATGGACAAGAGAAGAGAGGAAAGGGAATCCAGGCAGAAAAATGTGCAGAGAAACAGAGCTGACAAATAGGATGGAAGATTTGGGGTCTACCTGTATGTTTTGTATTCACTGAACACAGGCTCTCAGTATTCAGTGATATCAGAATTTCCTGGAACACATAAAAAGGCAGCTTCGTGGATCTACTTTCAGAGGTATGGATTCAGAGCCCAGGGCTCTCATGTTTTATAAGGCAGCTACACGACTCTGGCTCAGGTGGCACAGAAACCCATTTCTATCATTTGGGTATAGTTGGTCCCACCAAAGTTTCATGACCTGGATGCTTTGTCTCTAGTGTAACAATATCAAAAGGTGGTTGGGTCTTTTAAGAAGTGGGTCCCAGAATGTGTGACTGGGTTACTGTGGGGGACAGTCCTTGTTAGAGATTAACCTGCCTAGAGAGAGTGACTTAGGTCTCTAGGGCCAGGCTTGTTAATCAGGAAGCATGTTGCTATAAAGTGTGTTTGCCTTCTTATATGCTGGCTCACCCCTCTTACATCCTTTTTTTCTACCTCTTTTGCACATTTTCACATTGTATGATGCATTCTCTGCTGTGGCACAGCACAAAGCCCTGGACAGATGTGGCTGACTAATCTTTGCCTTACAACCTCCAAAATAATGAGCTAAAAATAATCCTCTTTTCCTTTTAAAGTACTCACCTTCATGATTTTGTTGTAGCAATATGGAATGCATTAAGATACCCATGCTTTGAGAACAGAGAGAAGATGAGAAATGACATGGTCAAGTAATTGAGGATTAGATGAAGAAGGGTTTCATGAGCAAGGTTGAGTTTTGAGTTTGTTTTTTATATAATGAATGCTTCTCCTGTTAAGTCTAGAGAATATGGTGGTCATCCTGAGATTTTGGAAAGTCACTACCTCTGTGTTGTAGTGCTCAGATGAACACACAGACAATTTCAATAAGAGGAATCATTTAGGTGGTGGTCATAATAGTGCAGGTGAATCACATCACAGCAAGCACTGAGAAATCTCTGAAATACAAAATAATTGGTCCTGGGTTATAGATGTCAATTGATTGTATCCATTAGTTATATGCACAATGAAAAAAGAATGAATTAATAATAAAGCACATGTAAAATATGTATATTTGATGTGACAGAGATAAAGACATTTACAGTAGCAGTTTGTTTGAATTGGAATTGAACATACATTTGGTGAACTCTAATTTTTGGTGCAGGTAATTTTGATGACACATATTCATTCAGAAATGAATTTCCAACCTGAATTTAACCTCCTCTCAATCCAGTTGTCTTGGAGAGAGCATAGCTCCTTTGATGAAAGATTATTAAGCTTACACTACTTCTTTTAAGATTAACTGGGTGATCTCTCTGAGTCCTCTCTGTTAACCTGTGATGAGAATGGAAAGACACTCATGTTCCATGGCATATTTTAATTGTACCTCACTGTGTGCTGATATTACATGCTCCACTGGAAAACATGCAAGAGGCAAAAAACTGGATGCAGAGAAAGTCACTTTGATTCTTGACCCAGTTTCAAATATGGCTGCTCAGGTTCTCCAATGGCTTCTGCAGACTTTCCAGAGAAAGGTGACAGGAGGGAGGATTCAAGTGTTAGGATACTGTGCAAAAACAATCATGCTGAGCCTTTCTTTAGTTCCTCCCCTTCCTACAGTTTACTTCCAAAAAGATCAAATTGTATAAGATTCCATGGGCCAGTGATAATAATGAACTCCGAGACCAGCAGAACAGGAATTGGTTCCCTTGTTTCAGATCAAAAACTAGCATTGGAGAATAAGACTAAAATCTGGTTCCCCTAATTTTGAGTCCAACTCTTATTCTAGGATGCTCTTGTCCATCTAAAGAGACAGGTGACCATTCTTTCAGAAGATGTATAACAGGATTGTGGTTGTTAATCTTGATTGTCAAATTTACTAGCTTGCCAATTAGTAAAGCACATTTCTGGATATGTGTGGGTGAGTCATAGAGGCATGACCCTGGGAAATGTATCTGGTCTCTGGACCCTTCTTCTACAGCACTATTCACTTGCTCTGCTTCCAGGCCACCATAAACAACTTTCCTCTAACCCATCCTTCTTGCATGATATTCTCCCTGTTATTCACAAGAATGGAACAAGACAACCATCAGCTGAATCTTATAAACTATAAACCAAATAAACCTCACCTCATTCAAGTTGTTGCCAAGTATTTACTTATATCAATGGAATATATTTAGGAATATTTTTTCCCAATACTCTTCCATCTATGTGTTTAAGGAACATTTCCCTAGTGACAATATGAGAACATACTTTGCAGAGACCCTTGTTCTTCTCTTCATTGAACTACAGTCTCAAAACTAATTAGTTATAATTTTTATAAAGTTATAAGTTTTATAAAAGTGGGTGCTGCGCTACAGCCATAAATGAGAACCATAACATTCTGCAAATATCCGCATCTAATTTACCAACTAGCTTCTCTATTGCTGGGAAACAGGACCTAATACACACAAATTAAAGAATGAAAGTCTCATTTAGATTCATGGTTTCAGAGAGTTCAGTCCATGGTCAGCTATGTCCAAAGTGGAGCATCGTGGCAGAAGGGAATCCTGAAGCAAAGCTACTCAGTTCATGGCAACTGTGAGGCAGAGTAGGGAAACAATGCTAGAAAGGAAGGGGGCAGGGATAAGATTTAATCTCCAAGGTCATATCTGCATGAACTACACAGACACATCCAGAAGTATGCTTTACAATCCCCTGAGAAGCTCTGAAGCCAATCAAGTTGACAATACAGATTAACTGTCACATCTATCAGAGCGTACATCTTCCCTATCTCTGCTGAACTGCCTGCTTTTGTAACTTGGGTAATGGTAATATTTGTTAGCAGAGCACAGGATCCAGTAAAGAGACCTGAGAAGAGAGAGTGGAATAAGAGAACCAGAGTGGGATGAGATGAAGGGTTCCCACAAAAATATATCAACATATCTCAATCTCCAGAAGACATGAGAGTGACCTTTGCAGGGAAAAATGTCTTTACAGATACAATAATGGTCTCGAGGTAAGATTATTTGAATTGTCCAGATGGGCCATCAGTCCAATGGTGAATGTTCTTACAGTGAAGAAAGACACGTGGACAAAGAGGAAAGGCCATGTGAAGACAGTGCTCAGAGTAGTATAGACATAGTGGAGGACAATTAAGGGCCCAAAATCTTGGAGAAGCACAAGACAGAGAGAGAGAGAAAGAGAGAGAGACAGAGACAGAGAGAGAGAGACAGAGAGAGAGTCAGGGTCTGTCATATTTAATCTTAGAGATACAAAGTTTATATTGTAAGTCACTCAGTTTGAGATTATTTCCTTGGGTCATTGTAGGAAATAAATATTGGAAACCAGGGATAGCTCACAAGACAGTCACTACAGTGAGAGAGGCAGGCACATGGGACGGAACACTGAGGAAGCTTTTAGCCTTCAGTCCAGACAAGCCCACATCAGGCATCGTGGTAGCCTGAGCCAGCCCAAGAACTCTAGCTTGCATCACTCTAGTTGAGGCTGGAAAGAGGAGGTTTCAGAGCAGCTGAAAGTAATAGTACTAATATATTTCAAGAACAGGTAGGTCAGTCATGGAAAATCTTAGAAAGGACAGCAGACCTCCAAGGAGAAGCAAGACAATGTCTCTTTGGTTCTTATCTTTTTATCCTTGTGTCCTTTTAATATCCATGTCTACCACCTGTCTACAGAGTAGGAAAGAAAACCAGCAATAATCAAGGGTCCAACCATTAAGGTGACACATCTCACTCCGATTTGGAAAGTACTTCATTCTTATTCCACAGGTCAAAAACTGAAGATGACCAATGACTTTTAAGTGCTTTGGAAGTAGGGATAAAAGCCAGATTACTAGGGTTTCAGCCTGGCACATCCCAATGACTATGTCTATCAGCAATGGGCTTTAAGCCCACAGCTTTTGAATTCTGCTTTCTTTCTGTGCATGTGCTACTGTATGCGTCTCCGTCTTCAGATAGGAGTAAAATATTTCTGATAGAGTTGATGCAGAGTTTAATAAATTGGGGGAGAGCTGGAATGAACTATTTAATATGCAGGCAGGATGGACGAGACAAACATTAAGTAGAAGAATGAGCAATAATACTGCGGAGAAACTCAGAACCCAGAACTTTGACTGTGGTAAATAAGAACATATAATATACACTCCAGGTGGGAAATACCTTCAGTTCTTCATGAATTTACTCACTTGAAGGCTATGCCTACCTCAGCTGGACCAAACAGTCATATAATAGCTCCTTTTTACCCTGTTGATTTTCAGTGTTTTAAAACCTCCAAGTGAAGAGAGGAAATAGCTTTCCACTTTGCCAATGTTTGCTTTCCAGTGTTTTGAATGAATCTTCTCTGCAAACTGCTAAGCTAATTGAATCTCTACCATTTCAGCTGAAAAAACAACTTGACTTGCCAAAGCACATTTGTTTGTGTACTCAATGTCACCAGAGAGGGGGAAGGCCTGGGGGGAGATAATAGATTTCAGTCTGAATACCAGGTGCAGAGTGGAAAGTTGTGTGTCTTGGTTAGTTCTCTTTAGGGATACTGGGGGCAGAGATTTGAAGTACCCTCTTCAAAGTCTAACAAGTTTTTTGGGAGGTTCAGAAAATTAAAAATCTGAAGCTCAGAGAGGTCAAGTGATTTGTCCAAGGTTACAGATGGAGGTAGATGGTCAGAGTCCCAGGCCATTGTGAAACCCAGCAATACCACACTATCTTAGGGTATAGGCTCATCTTTGAAAGGGTAGAGGAATTTAATTTCCTCCTTGGTGTTTGAAAGTTTGTTTCATTAAAGGACTGGGTTTTAAATTCAGTTCTGTGTCACACTTTTCTCTTACTTGATTGTCTTGTATTCCACATGTGCTGTCCAGTCTCTCATGAATATAAAGCACTTTCCAATAAATAAATTGATGTATAATTTTGAAAAGGACTCTCAACAGGAGCACCAGAACTTTCCATTAATCATATTTATTTGAGCAAAGTATTATCTGCCCTTAAAAAATCCAACTTATTCTCTTGACACACAATACAACTGGATTATTTCTTCACAGAATATGGTACTGGATGTGTGAGAGAGTTCAAGGAATGGGCCAGGGTAATCATATTCTTTTCTCCAAGTTTAAACCATACCTTAGGGACATGAGGCAGGGAAGTGTCCACTGATTTTGTCATATTGCCAGGGATGAAATGAAAATTAAGTCACCTTAGGAGAAAAGATATGCTGACATTTGGCAAACTTAATTCAATCTCTTAAAAAGGAGAGAGATTGAATGCTGAACTGGAACTCATTTTGGAAAAAAAACAGTATTTTAAATTAAAATTGTTCCAGTTCAAAGCTGAGTTTTGGATAGTTGAAACTTCTATAATGAACTCTTCTATAAATAAGTAGGTTTCCAGATATGAGTCACAGACTGACATAGCCAAGAATTATTTGTCTCCCCAACACCCAGGCCCCAGCTTGGTGCTTTGGCATCCAGAATACATTTACTAAGACTTATTGAGCAACAATTCAGTTACAGTTAAGTGATTGGATATCTTAATATTTTATGAATGTTATCTACATTTTCCAATGTCAGAAAAGTCTCCTAGGAAATCAAGGAATATACTTACATTCCTTAGAATTAGTGCACAAAAATCACTACACCTGAGAAATAAAACATATGCAGTACACTCAAATATTTCATCTATATGAAAAAACTCTGAAGAGTATCTGAACATCATGGTTATTTCTAAATGACATTGGGGTTCAAATTGGACTAGGAATAAGTTCTATAAAGAGGGTAATAAAAAGAGTAGCATTTATATAATGACTGCTCCGCTCCACACAAGATTCTAAGTACTTTAGGGGGTGGGAGGGTGGAGCATTAGCACTCAGGCTGGCTTCTTTCTTCCCTTCTTCCTTCCTTCCTTCCTTCCTTCCTTCCTTCCTTCCTTCCTTCCTTCCTTCCTTCCTTCCTTCCTTTTTCTTCCTTCCTCTTTCTTTCTTTCTTTCTTTCTTTCTTTCTTTCTTTCTTTCTTTCTTTCTTTCTTTCTTTCTTTCTTTCCTTCTTTCTTTCTCTCTTCCATTTTTTTCTTTTATGCACTATAGACTGAACTCATGCCTTCTACCCTGAGCTACATCCCCAGTCCTTTTTTATTTTTATTTTCTAATTTTTGAGACAGAGTCTCACTACGTTGCTAACTTGTCCATGCTGGATATGAATGTGCACTCCTCCTTCCTCCCGCTCCTAGAATGCTTGGATTAGAGTCCTGCACAACGTCTGTCAGCTGTTACTCTGCTCTACACACCAACTCCCGAGACCCATGTCCAACATCCATTTGCTCAGCTTCCTCTTGAAACATTTTCAAATGAAATGTAGTCTCTAAACACTGGACTTCATCTCTCTTATGTTTGTTTTTGCTGTTACATTTTTCTTGAACTACTGGGTTTGAGACTTTATCTAAACCATCTTGAGTGATGGGCCCAGAAACTCTGAGAGATGGCAGTGCTCATTTCATCTTCTAGAGAATGTGCAGGTAGCGAGGGGTTAACGAACCCATCTAAAGCTAACAAATGGCAGAGGCTGGATTTAAATGGAGGTTTTTATCTGACCCCAAAGTTCAGTATCTTTCTCTCACCCTCTCTCCCCTCTCTCATTTGTGGCACAGTTACAACCTACTATAAAGTGGGAGGAACAGTGCTAAGAGGAACAAAACTCTATGTGTGAGTCCTTTGCTCTGTGTTGGTCCTCTTGGGTGTCCATGCCCCTGTTCTGCAAAGGCAGTTGCCTGCACAAGCTTCTCTCTCCAGACCTTCCAGAAAAACAGGCCTATGAAATGGTGCTGTTGTGCTGCTCCTTCTACCCCATGTGCTCCTCTCTTATTTTTGTAGCTGACATTTCAGCATCTGTATGTCACACCGGGGTGGGCTGGGGTGTCCCCGGGTGTGAGTACGCATCTGAGCGAAGCCACTGTTCCGGAGGATCTGTGATGACTCAGAGCACTTGCAGGCTGTTTCCTTGCTTGGCCCTCATCTTCCCACCCACCACAGCCTGGATTTCATAATCACAGCCTTTTGTAAGACTGTGTGTGGAGCCTGAGAAGGAGCTTGACCACACCTTGGTGTCAGGGGAGATGTTGGCTACAAAGGGAGTGAAGGAGACCTGAGCCCTACTGGAAAAGGGTCCCCAGGGCAGCAGGCTGCAGGTGGCCCAGGGATGGAGTGGCTGACATACATCACAAGGGCTGCCTTCCCAGTGGCCTTGTTTGGTTATAATGGGCAGGTGCGTGTGTTTCTCCACATGAGCATCCTTTGAAAGATTGCAGTCTCTCTGTTGGCAGAGGAGGAATATCTCCGTGATTGTGCTTTTCCTAGGTACCAGGCATTTCACCCTGTCACCTGGCTTTCAGGTGAGGTCCTGTGATCCTCAAGGTCCTGGGAGAGCTGGCTGGATTCTAAAGCTTTTTCTAGAGTTTCTGTAACTTCTCAGGAGACTTGGGTATCAAGATCAGTGCTGGCTCCAAAATACTACACCTCCCTAGGCAGGCTGCATTTTTCAGTTTTGTGAATTTCAAACACCAGACTCAAACTTTTCCTTAAGTCAGACCCCAGATTCTTCCTACTGCTTGACCGGACCAATGCCCCAAGCTGGCTAGGATGGGTGATTTCTCCTTTCTCCATGGCTGGGTCTTCTATTCTTCTTGTGACTCAGTGCTAGCATGGAGCTTTTCAAATTGTAGATCAAGCCATCTTTTTGAGATAAGAGGACTTCCACATTTTCATAAGGTTTGGAATTCAAATGCTGAAAAGATATGGTTCTGATGTATGAACATCTATGTTTCATGGCCTATAGAGTCCAATTAGTTTTCCTTTGCTCCCCCAGGTACTGGGATCTCCTCTCAAGATGAGGACCTGAGCTCTACAGTAATTTATCACAAAGTAGGGACTTTTCAGACATGATAAGATGCAATTAACATGGAGTGAGGTGAGCCCCAGTCCAACGCCTGATGTCTTTACAGGAAGCGGAGCAGACACACAGGGACATCACGGTACAAAGCCAGCAGCAGAGACTGGAGCCAGCTGTTGAGCAAATAGCAGCTCTGAGAAGGAAGTGGAATGAGCAGAGAAAGCTGCACGTCCACATGGGGTGGAAGCTGACTGCTGCTGCCTTCCTTCTTCTGAGCTCTGCGGATCTTTCAGCAAGATCTTTTTTTTCAGTGTTTTACTTACGAAAGTTGCACCCATTCTTTGAAGATCTGTTCAAGCAAGCCCTGAAGTTCAGAGTGGAAGAAGCCCCTCCCCAGAGCTTCCATGCTCTTCTTTCCTCCATACTGACCTCACTGCCACACCTGAGTTTCATTATTCACAGTTCATGGACCTCTCTCCTGATCTACCACTGCATGGGCACACAGTCCCACGGTTGCTTTACAGAATAAGACTATTGCAACTGGCTTTACAAATAGTGTGCAATGAGCATGCTTTCACATCTGTATGTATTTGTGCCTGCCTACAAAA
This sequence comes from Dinomys branickii, assembly GCA_004027595.1. Classification (NCBI taxonomy): domain Eukaryota; kingdom Metazoa; phylum Chordata; class Mammalia; order Rodentia; family Dinomyidae; genus Dinomys; species Dinomys branickii. Next base: position 140,336 of record PVLD010001451.1, read on the forward strand.
TGTGGACCTAATATTCTACAGTATAGATGCTTTTTCCTCATGTGCTTGGGGAGGGGCTTTTGAGGAGTATACCCTGTTGAAGTTGTCACGCTGAGCCCAGCACAGCATGCCGACCTATGCAAGCACAAAGCACTGCTTCCTACCCTTCCTGGGAGTGTGATCCTGTTTCGAAGTGTTGGCTTATATTAAAATTGGAGTCAGTTATTCCATGCTGTGGTCTACAGTTTCATTTGAAACCTGTTCCCTCTTATGTTACTGAATCATACTCTTTAACCATTCAACAGATTTTAAAAAAAATGTTGGCTATAATAACTTTAATCTTCAAGAATTATTCTTCTCTAATTCTCTCTGTCTGTGTGTCTCTATCTCACTCAGCACTTGCAGTTGCTTCCACGGCGCAAGTCCTGGATGGTGGATTAATTCAATTTAGGATTAACTATATTAACTTTTTAAAAAAGATCCCACTTCTCTCTTAAGTCCTGCGTTGAATACAGGCCACTATCCTGGGGCCTCACCACTGAGGCAGACCCCACCTTCTCTCCAGTGCCAGTTGCTTGAGTGTTGGCCTTTAATCTTGTTTGTGCTCTACGTAGTCTTACCATGACTGTATCCACATTGAACAGGTACGGGCTTTATTTTCTCACTGTTATTTGTTAGACAATACAATACAACTATTTGCATAGCATTCACATTAGGTATTATAAGTCATCTAGAGAAGATGTGAAATATGCAGAAGAATGTGTGTAGGTTACATGCAGGGGTGTCATAGGGAAGGGGGCATCTGTGGTTGTGGGTGTCCCCTGGAACCAGTTCTGCACTGATGTGGAAGGGTGATCGTATTTCTCTTCATGGGAGGAGTTTTCTGTGGATCGGTGAGGGGTCACGCAGGCTGGTGGCTTCAGGGGGGCCGAGCAGGCAAGCAAGCGACACCTCTTCAGTGGACAAGGCGGCGCTGTGTTACCTTGTCCACTGGCCCTTTCATGTCTTCAGTTTTTTTTTTTTTTTTTTTTTTTTTTTGCGGTACTAGGGATCGAACTCAGGACCCTGCGCTTGCTAGGCAAGCGCTTATTCCACTGAGCTATACCCCCAGCCCCATCATGTCTTCAGTTTTTGAATGGAGCTGCTTTTTCTTTTGTTCTCCTCTGCCCTGGTCTCCTGTGGAAGTTAAGGGAGCCTGGCTCCACCCTCCTCACATCACTTCCCACTTCCACTCCTGTCTTCTTTCTCCAACTGCTGACTGAATGCCCTTTGGCTCCCTGCTCTGGGCACGGTCACCAGCAAATTGGTCCCGCCTTGTGAGTTTCATGCCGAGTGGAGTGAGGGAAGGCATGCAGACGGGAAGCAAATAAAGAAACACCAGAATGCACTGAACCCTGATGTTTCATTGCCAACTGTGGAAAAAGATGAGTGTATTTTGCTGTGGGTTCAGATGAGTAAGGTGCATGGGCATCAGGATATTTCCTGCCCAGATCAAGATATAAAGATTTTAGAGCTGTTCCTCTGATTGAGACTTCCCAAGCTTTTTGAAAAGCTACAGGAAGCCAGGTATTGTGCAGTGTACCTGTAGGCTCAGCACTTTGGGGTGCAGAGACAGGAAGTTTACAAGTTCAAGCACAGTCTGGGAACCTTAGCAACTTAATAATACCCTGTCTCAAAATAAAATTTGAAAAGAGCTGGGGATGCAGCTCAGTGCAAAGTACCATAAATTTTAAAAACAGAAGAAAAGAAACCAAAAGCTACTGGAGGCCAAGTTTCTGGGGCAGAAGTGACTGGCTGGTGATTGCAGGAGCAGTGTCCTGTGAACTTGTGAATGGTGTTATGGTTTGTGTCTGGATGCCCCCTCAAAGCCTCATGCAGTCATGGAGGGTGGGATATTTGGAGGTGGCTGAATGAGAGTTTGTGATTGATTCGTGGTCCAATGCTGGGATTACAAGTGTGAGTGCTGTACCTTCCCTAGGGCAGGCAGCCTGCATGCAACACAAGGGACAGAAAGAAGCTTGTTACCTTCCCTTGTTGCCTTTGCTGTCTTCCACTGCCATGAGCTGTTCTGCTCTGTGATGGTCCTCTGTCATGTGCCACCCAGCCTTGGAGCCAACTGATTATGGACTGAAACCTCTACAAACTGTGAGGTAAATAAATGTTTGCTCCCTTAACTTTGGGGGTTGAGTTTTTGTCTCAGCAACGAGTACAGTAAATAAGACAACCTGATACCCCAGGCTTTGTTTGGGACATTGTTGAAGATCTACACATGAATTGAATGTGCTGCCAATAGTATTTCTTTTGACTGTGTTTTTAGTTGGCAGAATTGCACGTATATATTGTGTAGAAATTGGTGTTTTGAAGTAGACATACATTTTGGAATGGTGAAATTGAGCTCTTTAGGAAATGCGTTAGATCACACAGCTGTTGTTTTTGTTGTGAGACCACTTAACTCCAATCTCTGCATTTTCATGAATGTACCACCAATGGCTGTAGTCACGCTGCTGTAAGTTGATCCCTTGAACTTATTCCTAACTTCCTACCTTAGTGTAATTATTCATCTTTGTTTGTGAATACTGTGATGACCTCAGCCATTATACCCTCTACGTGCATGAGGACTGCCTTTTTAGATTCCACATATGACTGAGATTATGCAATATTTGTCTTTCTATGCCTGGCTGATTTATCTTAATATAATGTCCTCCAGATTTGCAAATGATAGAGTTGTGTTCATTTTAGCGATGAATAGTATTTCATTATATGTCTAAGTACCTTACACTGTCTTCTTATCTATTCATATATCAATGGACATTTAGGCTATTGTGAATCACGTAGCAATAAACATAGGAGTCCACATAAGTCTTCAACCCATTGATTGCAAGAGGACCCTTTAAGAAACCCCTTTTCTCTTTAGGCTTCCAGAGTCATCTTCCATTGCTTGAATCCAAGGCCTCAAGCCAGGAGGCAGACTACCTGTCATCAGGCATTGTCCCAGCACATTAAATTACATCACTCCTTCCAGTGTGTCAGAGATAGAAGGGTCTTCTCATCACTGTGGAAGCAAAGAAATGAAATTTATAAATTCAGAGAGAGGTCTAGCATCTCTCAGCTGAAAGAACCAGGATGCAAATATAAGTTTACTTGGTGCATTCTCTGCCTGCCTTTTCACACTTGCCATCTCCTAACAGCTTTTGTCCTTTAACTGAGGTCTGATTTTCCAGAAAAGAGATACCTAGGGAAAAAATAAAGAAATTTGATGTCTGGGATGCTGAGACACAGAGAAGAAAGAACAGACTTGGACTTGACCTAAGACAAGTGTGAGTTTGCAAACGAAGAGCACCAGAAGCCAGCGCCATGCTGGCTGCAGCCACCAGGAAGGAAGAGTCAGTGCTGCATCCTCCTTCCCTCCTCCTTTCCCCAGAAGGAAGTGCCCTTTTCTTCCTAACTAACACATGAATGTCAGGCTTATTCTCATTAATTTTAATTTTGTAACATTTTTCTCCATCCTGTGTAAAGTTGCTTAGAATGCTATAATCTGTTCATCTAGAGTAGATTCATACTGACTACTTAACCTTGGCAATTTTCTGACTACTTCCCCTTAAAGTTCCTGCAGTGACTTAGCATTTCACTTGGAGTCATCAAGATTTCTTGCCGTAGGCCGCCTCTTCCCAGTGCTTCCCATCTCTTCACTATTTTACCCCATTTTTCTTTTAGTAGGTGGAAGCTGAGGATTTAATTGCATGTTGGCAATGAACAAAAGCTTAGATTCAGACTGAGAACGAATGTACATGCTCCTGCGTGTGCCACATCCCTCAAGAACAATGAGAAATAGCCTGAGTTCTTAAAAAAGTTGTATGAACTGTGATCAAGAGGGAAAAATCATTGGATTTAATAAAAAATTTCAGGTTTTTAACTTCATTCCTTTGTAACCTTGGGAAAGTTACTTGGTTGCTCTGAGATAGATGCTTTTTTTTTTTTGTAGGTGACTTCACATAATCCTCAAAAGAAGATAATTAGATATAGTTTCATAGTTGTGAGGATTAAAGATGTGCAAATGACTCAATCAAAACCAGATGGCATGTGCTTGGGAAAGCTGATCTGAATCAATTTCACAAGATCACAATGAGGATTCTTGGCAGAGAAAGAATCCAAAGCAAAGATGTCAGTGGACCTGAAACCTAGCACACAGATAGAAGTCAAGAAGACAGAGATGGCCATAGCGGATGTAGGGGTGTGTGCCAGTACATACCAGAGAGCACGAAAGAGGAAGACAGCAAGCTGTCAGACTCAACATCAGGGTATATAAAATTCCTTAAGCCAAGGACCTGCTCTGTGCTTTGATATAAGATATCTATCCACCCATCCTTCTGTCCATCCATCCCTCCATCTACCCAGCCACCCACTAATACTAAACTCTTTTTACATGGCAGGTACTATGCTATGTATCAAAGCAGCAATGCTAAGTAAACTGACTGTTCCCATTTTATAGTCTAGTGGAATCTCAAGAATCTTACATCTAATAATAGCATGGATATACAAATTGTGGTAACTGATATGAAAAACAAGTATTTGTGGCTTGAAAACTCTGTAAGTGAAGGTCTGACTCAGTGTCCCATGAGGATGTGATGTTTGACTTGAATGGTGGTGGACACTGGCCAGAGTGAGGATGAGGTGGGATCAGTTTCCCCTTGTAGAGTACGTGGCCTTTTGCTTCCTCATTTGCACCATGCTTTCTCTTGTATGGATGCAATATGAAGACTCAACAGAAAGTGTAGGCAACCAGGATGGGAAGAGGGTAGGCCAGCCCAGACACACCAAAGGAAGGTTTTGTTGTTTTTATTTTAACACCGTGAGGAAGCCTGATATGGGTGATGGGTGATGGGTAGACTGACAATAGCATTTATATTCTGAAACTGTTACCCAGAGTTCCTAGAGAGTGGTTGGAGCAGAGAAGTCATGGGGAGACCAGATGATGAACCACACACAGGTCCTGCCATTGTGCCCAGGGTCACCCCAGTAGGAAATAATACCATGAGATAGGGACCCAAGGGCACAAGAGAATTCAATAATAGGAAATGTTGTAGCCTGGATGGCATGGAAGCAAGGAGATTGACCCAATGAAATGAATGCCAATCATGATGAGTGCTTTATTGCCTTCTTTGGTAGGGATGTAGTTTGTCCCCAAACATTCCTATATTCAGAGCATGGTCTTCAGGGTGGGATGTTGAGAGGTACCTTTAAAGGGCAGGGCCTGCTGAGAAGTCTTTAGACCAGGCAGGGGCACCACCCTTGGAGGGGATTGTAGGGCCCAGTCATTCTCTGGCTTCCTGTGTGGAGATGTGTGCTCTGCCTCACACGCACACTCTCACCATGATGTGAAACAGCAAGAGGGTCCTCACCAGTGCTGAGCCAAAGCCAGCACCATGCTTTCAAATCTCCAGAAGTAGGAGCTAAAGCAGTCTCCTTTCTTTATAAAGGCAGCCTGCCTTGGGTATTTCATTATAGCGATGAAAAATAGACTAATACACTGAATGTATTAGATTTCTAGGGATGTTACAATAAAGTTCCACAAGTTGAGTGGTATAAAATTACAGATACTTATTCTTTTAGTTCTGAGGGGTAGAATCCAGTAGAACCACGTTGTTTCTGGTGTGTTTGAGAGATTCTGTCCTGTGACTTTCTTTTATCTCCTGAGATTTTCCAAGAACCCTTGATATTTCTTAGCTTGCAGATGGAGCATTTCACCATCTGTGCCCATCTTTCCCTGACATTCTCCCTATGGGTTCTCATATCTGTCTTCTTGCATGAGCACTAACATGGTCTGGGTTTTACCCCAGTAATTTCATTTGGACTTAGTTACATCTGCCAAGATCCTATTTCTGAATAAAGTCACACTTAGAAGTACTGAGAATTATGGCTTTGACATATTTTGGGGGGATATGACTGAACCTATGAAATGGACATTCTTTTTTCCTGGGCCTCACAACACTGTTCACACACTGTCTCTTCTCTGCTTATGTTTTCTCTCCAGTTTGCCATCTCTAGCAACTGCTGCCATGCACTGAGTGCTTGTGCTTTGCCCAAGCACTAAAGCCTTACTGGCAGTGCACACAAACTTCCCTGGAAAGGTGTCCTTCCCTATTTTTGTACAGTACATAGGCACGTGAGGACTTAGGAGAAATAAGGAAATCTCCTGCTCTGCCAAGCTGGGATGTTGAAGGAGGGATTTATACTTAAACTGTTTTCTGTTTTGTTTTATGTCCAAGCCCCAGTTCTTTTATTTTTATCTCTTTCTCTGCATCCTGGGAAAGTGAAGTCCTTTGCTGTGTTCTCTGAGCACTCTCAGACTGCCTCACAAAAGCAGGGATCTTGCGGAATCACTTATACATCTGTAGGGGCCTCAGTCTTGGGGTCATTCGGGGAACTGGTCAACGAAGGGATTGCTCCTCTTCTGTGGCTTTTCGACAAGCATGGTGTATAATTAGCTTTTGAATAATGCTACTTTCTACCACATTCTAATTGCTAAAAATTATGCAATCAAAATCTTCATTAAAAGAAGCTTTCATCATTATTGGTGCAATTAGGTCTAGAGGACAGAGTTTTGGGAAGATTTGATCTGCTTCCTCCCTCTTACTCTTATTTCCTTTCTTTTATTCCTTCCTCCCTCCCTTTCTCAGCCTCTTTTCCTTTTTATTTCTGGCATAGGTGTGTGTGTGTGTGCGTGTGTGCCTTGAGCCAGTAACAGAGCTGGAAAGGGCTCTCCATCTCTTTCTACAGGTCTAATTCCTGGGGAAATGATAATACATGTTTCTTGCCTTTGGGGGAACTTACTCACTAGAAGGAAAAGCTTTCCATTGTCCTTAAAGCAATCCCATGGAATTAGCAGAAAAACCAATTGGACTTGACATTACACTGCCTGGCGTAACTACACACATGTATCACTTCATTTTGGCTTCCTCGTCTCTCCTGAAGTCACTCTTTTTCCTTCTACCGGCAGTCAGACATAGCAGAAGAATAGGCTTTGAAACTGGAGACCCTGTTTCAAGCACTTACTCAGGCATGGTCTTAGTGTGATGATTTTTGCTCTTTGCTGTTTGTCTAATACTTCAGTTCATTCATCTGTTTGAAATCTCACCAGTTCTTACCATACATAGTACCTTCTTAGGATGTATTGGGCATTGCTTTATTTTTTATTTATTTATTTTTTTTTTGCGGTACTGGGGATCGAACTCAGGACCCTGCGCTTGCTAGGCAAGCACTTATTCCACTGAGCTATATCCCCAGCCCTGGGCATTGCTTTAGATACTAACAATCTGCCTGGCCTTCAGGAGCTTTCATTCACATGTTGATGCTCTGTTCATTTCGTGAGATCTTCGAGACATCTTTTCACTCAGGTATATATTATCTTTCTTGTCATCCCAATCCATAGCTACCACCTACAGATGAACCTCCATTTATTTAGTAGCAATGATCTTTCTGGTTAACTTCTGTCCATCGCATTTCCACTGGCCTTTCCAATTGGATTCCCTAAAAGCACATTAAATATCTGTTCTCAGCTACTGGGGCGATGCTGGGGCAACTTGGCTTGCGCACCAACAGAGAGGGCTCTGTGTGCCCACTGTGGCATGCATATGATAGGATTGCCACCACTGTGATAGGGAGTAGCTTAAAATCACTTCAATAGCGTCCCCCTTCTCTGTCAAGCTGATCTTGTCATTTCGCTCTTTCTAAAAACAAATGTGATATTTGAAATGAGATTTTAAATCATTCTCAAGTATGTGTTTATGGGTTATTTTCATAAAAATGCTTTGGGATAAGCTGTCCCAAACTCAATGGCTGGTGTTAATAGCTCTTAGTGTTCGAGTGCAGCCTGCTTTACTCAAGATATGAATCATGAATAGGTCAAACTATGCCCTCAGACAGTGGCTTTATGTGGACTTAGGCTGCAGCTTAAAGGGGGAACTATTCATAGGCTGAACTGCTGAATAAATGTTGGAAGCTACTTATGTAGAAACAAACAGGCAAACTCATCCGTGAGCATTGTCACATATTCTGGTTGGTTGGGGACTGGGCGGTCCTCCTTGAGAACCTGACTGAGGCAGGCTGCAAAGGCTGGGGTCATCCAGAGACCCATGGAGCCATCTGGGGCGAGGCTAGAACTGCAACAGCTGCAGCCAAAGGAAACAGCTCCTGAAGTGACATCTGATGTAGCTTTGGTTGGTGCAAGATGTTTGGGCAAGATATGAAAGAAAAGTAAAGCAATAAAAAGTGCCTCATGGGGAGTTCAAGGTTCTTCTTTCTTGGCTCACTTAGAGCTGCTCCCAAATATCCTCGTCTCTCCTTGTTAGGCACCTGTTTAAAGAAGAGCGATCAAATGTGTGAGTTCTGAGAGGGAGCCCAGGAGTAAGTTCATGCACAGCCATGTTGCTGATGCCTCTCCTGCAGACCAGCAGTGCTCAGAGTGGTCAGATCTGAGAGCTTGGGTCCCTCTGGTACAAGTATCACAGCACTTGGGGTGCACATGTGGGAACAGAAAGTTTTATTTTAAGCTGAGGAGATGTGTGCATGTGCTGGCATGTGCATGTGTGGCTCTCCACATCATCAGCTTGTCCGTGTCAACTGTTCTTTCATTGTCCCTGCTCCTGGCTCCTCCATTGCATAAAGGGGACTGAAGAAAGCAAGGGACACTTTCAGGTAGTTGGTGCAGGTGCAGTTCTCTCTTAACTCTGGAAACTCTTGGACCTGTTTCCCGTCTACATGAAGACTATCCCTTCACGAGTGTTTCCGGGTTTCCTTACAGTACAGTGTCTTCAATTCCCCACTCCATAATACTTCTTGAGAAGAGCAGTGTGTAATCTTACTAGTGGCTCTGACTCTGTGGCAGTTTGTGTTTCTGGCAAGATACCTCAGTCACCTTTTGCTAATGCCTTCTTTCCTCTGCAGCTGGAGCTCTTGGATAGGGTCCTTTGAGATAAACAATTCGGCTGCCTCCTCAGCCCCACAGGAGGCATGCCCCTTGTCCCACTATTACACAGAGAGTTCCCATCCTAGGTTTCTTCCTGCTGTCTGCTTGTCTTGGTTACTTTTCTCTCATTGCTGAGACAAAATACTTGATGTCCAGAATTAAGGAAGGAAAGGTGTATTCAGCTCACAGTTTGTGGCTGTCTCAGTTCATACTTGGCTGGCTCCACGGCAGAGGACAACAGTTCATGGTGGTGAAAACAGCAAAGCAACAACAGTACAAGGGGAGAGGGGCAAATAGCCTCTTTCCCTTCCTTATACTGTACGCAAACTACCCACCCCAGGGTGGGTGTGAGTGCCACCCATGAATCAGTCATAACCTCTAGATGCTTGCCCATGACTGCACGAGGCTTTGGGGGGACACGTATACACACCACAACACTGCCATCCTCAGTTCCAGCCAGCCTGTGCGCTATAGGTGAGTGTCTAGCACCTTCATAGCTGTGCCCTCCAACTCTTACCTTTAATCTCTGCAGTACTAGTCTTTGCACTGAGCTATATCCCTAGGCCTTTTAAAAAATTTAAGCTGGGGTTTAGCTGAATTGTACATTTCCCAGGCCAGGCTCAAATTTGCAATCGTCCTGTCTCAGCTGCCCAGAATGCTGGGATTACAGCCACGTGCCACCATGCTTGGCCTGCATAAACATACAATTAGTCTCCATTGTCCCTGCGTGATGCCTTAATGGGAACTATGGAGACAAGTGTATTCCACTCAACAGTTTCAAAGGTGCAGGTGACTACCTACCGTGTGTTCTAGGAAACTTGAGACGTTTGGAGCAACCCAAATAAGGAGTTCTGGACTAGAGAGGAAAGCAAGTGTTCGAGAGGCAGGAAGGTTGGGTGCAGGTGGTAAAAGTCCCCATGTCCCTGTTTTCCACTGTACCTAGCATTACGCTTCTGCTTTGTCTTGCACTGAGTGTGTAGCGTCTCAGTTCACCTCAGGCTCTACTCTTTCTTCTACACTATCATTTTAGACTGTCTGCAGTAATTAAAGAGCGCTCCCAAAATTCATGCTCACCCAGAACATCAGAATGTGAGCTGGTGTGGAGAGAAGGTCTTTGCAGCTTTAAATAAGTGAGGATGAGGTCATACCAGATTACGGTGGACCTAAATCCCACCATAACTGGTGTCCTTATGAGAAGATGACAGATCACAGTGAGACAGAGAGACAAACAGCACATGAAGGTGGCAGCAGAGAGGGAAGAGACACAGCTGTAAGTCAGTGATCTCCAAGCATAACCAAAGCCTCCAAAGTTGGAAGATGAAAGGAAAGAGCGTTTCCTCCAGTGGCTGGAGACTCCACCGTCTTGCTGGCCCCTTGATCCTGGACTTCTGGCCTCTAGAACTATGAGAGAACACACAAGTTTCTGAGTTTGTGGTAATTTGTTTTGGCATAACCGCCTGCTATTTCTGTGTCTATTTTCTGGCACCAAAGAACAAACATCTCTCAGACAGTAGGAATCTGGGTCTTATTTCTCATTGAGTTTCCTCTAATATAGCACTTTGACACGAGATGTTTATATATTTGCTGCAACAAAAGCATTGATGTGTAGTTGATAATTAGCTTTCATTTGAAATCACTTTACAACAAATTGAAAATTTATAACAAACATAGAGCAAGTGTGAGGGGAAGACATGAGTAATTGTATGCTATTTACCTCCTACTATTGTTCCTGCCTCATGATAGATCCCTTTTCCCATTAACATCAAGTTCTCACTCAGTTATTTGAGTCAATTCATATTCTTTAGAAACAGTCTGCATCTTTATTCAACAATTTAAGCTTCATCTGAGGGAGTGAGCTGAAAAAAAAGTGAAATAAAAACAATTTTGAAGCAGCAAGTAAATGGAAAATTATTAAAAATAACATGGATAATGGATTTAGGAGATGTTATTTTATTTTAACTTACTGACAGAGGGTTAATTGTTCAATTATTAGAACAAACAAAAGGAAAGATAATGTTGATCTTCACCGACAAATGTTTAATATAATAATTTTTTGTATATGAATGTGTCAGGGCCAAGTTCTGTAACTAAGACCCTCATTTTACTGCATTTTTACTTTGACCATTTATTTAAAAATAGTTCTTTGTTCCTTAGGTTGAAAAAAAAACTATTAAAATGCTGTAAGAAGGGAGTAAAGGAAATTGTTCTTATCATATAAAATGGCATTCATTTGAAGTGAGGAAAGGGGGATTAAATTATCAAAACAATTGAGATGCAGTAATTTCAAACAAGGAATTAAATACATTGATTTTGCCCACTGGGTACGGTATGTACTATAGACACTATATGCAAGATTACGCATACATAAAACAACCGTAGACCTGGAGAAAACCATACCTGACTTTTTAAAGAAATTTTGAGTTAAATGTTTTGCACAGACTCTTTTTTTCAGTGGGGATCACACTTGTCATGTTTGAATTATTGCAAGCTGCACGCTGGTGGGGCTGGTTAACCGGGACGCGCTGCCCATATAATACCGAAAGGTGATATACAGATACTGCTTCCTTATTTCTTTCCTAATAAGTCATCCCCAGATGGCAGGTTGCACTCCAGAGACTGGAGTTTTCAAGTTGTGTTAATTTTTTCCCCTCTTACTTCCTGCTGATCGATACTGTTACCAAAAGCTGCTTTCTGCATTGAATACAATTTAGCTAATGAGGAAGTAGGCAGCATTTCTGTTTGAATTATGGATCGTATGGGAAGAAAGGGGCTTTACCATATGTCACTTTCAGGAGAACAAGTGAAAGGAGGATTCTTATTATTTTATCTCACCAGGAGTGGCTTAAGTGACTGGTTTTCTGAATGTGGTGACTCTTTAGGTGGGTGGACAGATAGTTTTTGTGAGTGGAGACTTCCTGCCAATAAAATGCTACCACCTAGTGGCAGTCAGGAAATGGGGTCCAGTGCTTGCCTTTTTTATTGGGTGACCTTGAAAGAAAGGGATTAGGCTCCTCTGAGCTCCCTTCTTAAATGGACCTTAAACGATGATCTGTAAAGGGTTGAACAAATAGTAAACTATTCTTGCAGACCTCAAGTGTGCATTGCTAGGAGGACCTTACTATCCCTTCATGTACCTTCCTAGAAAGCTCAAGGTCATCAACATAACATATTTGTTCTGGCCAACACATAGGGATGAGGCCCTATCTCCCAGCATCCCTGTGTTAGCAAATGAACTTCGGTAAGAACAAACCCAGATGGCTTTTACGTGGACTACCCTCTCACGTCTTTTATAATTTTTCATTTCTGTGACTCTACTGAGCCCCATTTACTTCCTTTCCTCTTTCCTCTCCCATCCTTTAAAACACTCAGTCCTCTCTGGACAGATCAAAATTGAATTCAGTCCCCAATGGGCTCTTTTTCCTATGATAAGTGATTCCTCACCAAGGTCTGTTCTGACCCCTTTAACCAGTCTCTGCCCTATTTTTGACAGAGGTCATACTATTCTTACAATGGGGGAAGGCAGTAACCAAAGTCCTGCAATGCTTTGACATTTTCCAATTAATATTGTCTTTTTTGGCGGGGTACTGGGAATCAAACTCAGAACCTTGAGCTTGCCAGGCAGGCACTTGTGCTGCTGAGCTATATCTCCAGCCCTCCAATTAATATCGTGATGGTTAATTTTATGTGTCAAACTGGCAGTGCTAGCAGATGCCAAGATAACTGGTAAAACATTTGCAGATGGGTCTGTGAGGACAGTTTTGAAAGAGATTCACATTTCAGTTTGTGAACTAATGAAAAAGATTTACCCTTGCTAGTGTGGGCAGGAATCGCAAAACCGATTAAGGACTTGTGTAGAAAAAAAGATGGGTGGGAACAAATTCACCTTCTCTGTGTGAGCTGGGATCGCTACTGTATCCTGCATTGGCACTGGATTTACTGCTTCCAGTGTTTGAACATCGGTTTCAAACATTAAACCAATGTTTGTTTGCATAAGGTCAAACTCAGGGTCTTGACCACCCATAACTCTGAGCATTGTGGACTCCAACTGCCTTACACCACTAGTGTCACTGGGATTTCAGCTTACAGACACCAGATGGTGAGACTTCTTAGCGTCCACTGCCTTTGAGCTAATATGTCATAACATATCTCTTTTTCTACGGCTATGTCTACATCACTCTATTATATCTCTATCATTGATCCTACTGGTTCCATTTCTCTAAAAAATCTTACATAATACGCATATTTTAATTACTAAGATTCTGTGAGGAAATAGTGGTTTTTCTCTGAGCGGTAATTGTTGTCTAACACATATTCCCTGAAATTGCCCCCTACTTACTTAGAAAAAAAGAGATTGCCCGCGTGAAACTTCCTCATCCAAGTGACAAATATCTTACTTTGTCCCTTTCCATCACCATATTGAATAAAATTAACTGTATCATATCAATTATCCAGAGTTGTAAGAAAATGCACTGTGAGAGGTCAAAGTAGAATAAAACACTAGTTTTACTACTTGGAAGTCAAATTATGCAGAGGAGCCCCTCTGAATCCCCATAGAAAAGACCAGCACACCCAGGGGGCTCGTGTTCCACTGGTGTAATAATAAGCGCTTTCCCTTGTGTAGCTCAGGCTTCTTCAAACCGTATCATCCTGGAAATTAAAAAAAAAACCTTTAATTAGACAACATTCTCTGCGGGTGACATGATGGGACATAATATTTTTCATATATTGGTGATATAAATCTAAAATGATATGATACATGTAGAGGGAAACTTGGCAATACTTTTTGAAAACATATGTGTATACTCTTTAACCTTATACTTTCACTTCTAGGTAAATGTCCTAAAAGTAAACTGTTATTAAAAAACTAAAAGAAGGGTTATAGTTTGGATCTTAAGGGCCCCCTACAGGCCATGCGCTAAAGGCAAAAGGCTTACCAGCTCACAGTTAGTACTTGGAGGTAGTGAGACCTTTAGGGCTTAGTGAGTGAAAGTTAAGTCAATGAAAGCTTTCCCTTGTTGGGGATGTTGGAGCTTGTTCTCTCTGTCTCTGTCTCTGTCTCTGTCTCTGTCTCTGTCTCTGTCTCCCTCCCTCCCTCCCTCTGTCCCTCTCTCTTTCATCCTTTGCTTTCTCATTTCCAACCACCATGAGTTGAGAAGTTTTCCTCCCCATACCCTTCCACTGTGCTGTATGTACTGTCTTGTCACATGCCAAAAGCCACTGGACCAAATAACCATGCACTGCAATCCCTGAAACCATAAGCCAGAAAAAAATCCTTCCACATGCATTGATTTTTCTCAGGTATTTAGCCACAGTGATGGAAATTTAATACAAGACGTACAACACAGTATTGTGGTAAATAAAATATCACAGGAGAGTAGTTACCACCAGACTGGGCTAACTGGCCTGCTGGGCAAAAGGGATCAAGCTTTAGGTACATTACAGAAGAAAGAAGAATTGTAAGGAAACTGGCTGCTGACTCAGAACTGTGAATGAATGCACAGCTCCAACACCCTGGGAGGAAGGGTTGGGTTATTGCAAAGGATGTGGAGAAGACAGACAATGGGTACCAGTTGTATCCTAAGCCTGTGACAGCAGAGGCTTTCGTTTGTCCCATTACTGAGTTTGTCCCTTTTTCTGAGTTGTTCACAATAGATGCTGGGGGAATGGTACAGGTGCAAGGTTTGGAGTGTGTATGGCTGATGTGCATCTGCACAGTGCCAGGTATGGACGGGGGCAGCTGAGGAGAGTGCCGTTCAAATGCACCCATGTAATCCTCTGGCATCCTCTGCCCTGCTTCTTTGTGTACGAGAAAAGAGGTCCCATGGGTTTCACACCTGATTTCCAATTAGTTGCCTCTTCACAATCTTTTTGCTATAGATCAATGGTGCTTAGCAATAACCATCTGTTATAGGCTTAATTATGCCCCCTACCCCAAATTGCATGTTAATAGGGTAACGGTCCATGTGGCTGTAATTGTAGATAGGGCCTGTAACGACATGATGATTGTTAAATGAGGCTATTAGAGAGCGGACCTAATCCAGTAGCCCTGGTGTCCTCATGGAAACAACAAGATACCAGAGCTCAGTCTCTCTTCACATTGCTAGAGAAAAGAGCATGTGAGGCCACTGGGAAGGAAGCCTTCTGCAAGGCCAGGAGAGAGGCTCAGCATGAACCAACTCTGCTGGTGCGCGGATCTCGGACTTCCAGTGTCCAGAACTCTGGGTCAATAAGAATTCATTATGAAAGCCATCCGGCCTGTTTCCCTGTTGTGGTTCTTTCCCAGAAGAGTAATATAATATCTTCAGCCACTATTTATCCCAGATACCTCAAGTGCTAAATTCACCTCTCTTTTAAATTTACCGTCTTCTACTGAAATATTCTCCCCATTCACCTTCAGTAAATGCAATAGTTGGACAAGCATCTTCTGTGAAACCGGTCTGTATTTCACATCCCGTCAGAGAATGAGACCCCGCCACAGCCTCCTTCACCGCCTGCTGTGTCTTAGCTCCCATGCCAAAGGTTTCAGGGTAGGTTTTCTGGAAGCAGGTTTGAGGTTGCAACAAGATATGTGGCGTGATTGAAAAGTATGATGAAAGTTTCAAATTTATTACAGTAGCAGACACATTTCCATTAATCTTCCTCAGAATACTCTTCCCTCTTCAAGCACACTTACCTCATTGTTCTCCACTTTCTGAAGCAATTCTGGAAGTCTTCTTTTGTAAATGTCTTTAGTTGTGCTGCTATGGCTGCCTCAATTCCCTAAACCTATTCAAAAGAGTTATGATCATTCTGACTTTGGGAAAAAAACGCCAGGGTGTGGCATGGCGCCAGACCCAGTGAATAAGGAGGGATGGATTTTATGAGCCTTCTTTTCCACTGGATGGCACTGGACAGCAGCCATTCGCTATTTATTTTAAAGTGGAAAGAATGATGGAGTGAATGTGTTTGAAGTGAGGGGGAGGACTTTAAGTGGACTTGTTGGCAATGCATTGTTTATTACATTTTCATGTAAATATTTACGATATACTTTGATCATACCTGGTACTTATGGGGGATGAACAAAAGAAGATGTGAACTGTCATGTGGATAGAAGGCTGAAAAAGAGGGCATGGTCTGTGCTGGTTCTGCTTGTCCGAGGGTCCTGTGTTGGACCCACATGGGAAGGCCTTCCTATTCCCCTTTCCCAGTGTATAAAAATGAGCTGCCCACAGGGCGTGACTTCAGCTGCCACAGCTCTCAAGAGCAAGGCAGACCCTGAGGGGCTGACAGATGGTGGATGTCTGCTGACCATGTTCCCACAGCTGGGTAGCAAATCCTGCCTTGTGATGAACATGAGTATCGCACCATCACATTTACCTCTGCAAAAACTGAAAGGCGTTCTTCACGCTGTAAGAGCATTTTTAATGTCTTAAGAGCATTCCTTCTGTGATGGGGAAAATGAAAAGTTTTCTTTTACTCTCTATATTTGGTATGGCATTAAAGTAATGGCAAGGATTGTACAAGAAGGAAACCACTGTCTTGATTTGCAGACAATCCTTTTATGTTGTGCAAAAAGTACGTTCCAATGTGTTGCCACCACTGCCATCTCCCACACGGCTTAGGGTGTGCCTCAGTCTCCTCCCACCAAAAGGGGGATCTGTGCTCTGGCTCCCTGAAGGTAGGAGAAGCCTAATGACTACACAT
Organism: Dinomys branickii; assembly: GCA_004027595.1. NCBI lineage: Eukaryota > Metazoa > Chordata > Mammalia > Rodentia > Dinomyidae > Dinomys > Dinomys branickii. The sequence goes on from PVLD010001451.1 coordinate 156,963, forward strand.
ACGAATGGAATGCAGTGATGTTTTGCTACAAACCTCTTTCTCTCTTTCTCTGTTCAGACACTCTCTGTTGGATCCCAGCCACCATGCTGGAAAAAAGACCAGACCACAAAGAGAGACCACACTGGGATCTTCCAGCCAATGGTCACAATTAAGGTCTGAGCTGATGGTCAGCACTGGCTGCTGGCGATTGGGCAAGACATCAATGTCCCCAGTGCCCAGCTTTTCAGTTGAGGACATCATACAGCAAAGATGAGCAAAGACCACACTGAGAGATTCCGATGTGCCTTGTCTGAGTTTCTGTCCTGCAGAAACCATGAGTAATGATACATGATGGTTAGTACTTGAAGCCACTGGGTTTGCAGACAATACTGTGTATATCAAAAGATTGTTACAAATACTGTAAGAAACTGCAAGCACAATATTGGAGTGAATGAGAATTTAGCATTCCTGCTAGATATAAAATTGTATAAAAGATATTTATATTTCTCTATATTAACAATATAGAGAAGCCAAATTTTAAAATTTATGTTAGCATAGAAATATGATTATCTAAGGACATATAAGGGATGAAGTCATAAAAATCTTTCAAAGAGATCATCCCAGAACAATATTCATGTATACTAAAGAAGACAAAAAGGAAAATAGAAAACTGCTATGCATTATGGTCTCAGATTGATAGTTGATACTGGGTTGATATCAATTTTCTCAGAGTTTATTTACTGTGCTATGCCAAGTAAAATCACAATTACCTTATAATATAATGATCTGATTCCAGAATTTTTAAGAAAACTGCAAAGGTTATGTATAGCCATAGTACTACAGGGATGAAACAGGGCTTGCTGTTCAAACTATACAGCTGGGACTTACTGCACTGGGCTGCTGGAGTAAGGACAGGGACATTAGCAAAGAAAGTGCAACAGGGAACCTGGGCAGCAGGTATTTCTGTTCCCCTCCTGTGCTTCTTCACACAGATGCAGAAGCTTTAACTAAGGAGACTGGAGGCCACTCATAAGCTGACAGACTCCTGTGGATGTCATTGGAAACATTTTGTATCCATACCGAACAAAAGAAATTAAAGCTCCCCACATAGGAACCGGTTCTGGGTGGATAAAGACATATATTTGAGAGATAAAGAAAAATGAAGCTTTTAACATAATGTGGAAATCTTTCTTTATAAACTTGATACAGAACTTTTGTTCCCTTAAAATAGTCAAGGAACTTTCTGCCTCCACCTAAGGTTAGTCAAGGTGACTGCATTAAAATGACGAGTTTCTGACTAGAAAAGTTGTTATAGATTACAAATGGGATGATATAAGCCTGGCACATACTGAAGTATAATTCAGAGAAGCCAATGAAGGGATGGGAGTCATTTAATATGTGTGGCCACAAGGTGGTAAGCTTTATAGCTGAGAATGCTCATTAACAGCAAAAATTAGAAATGACACAAATGCCCATATATAGTTGGATAGACCAAAAATACATGGCGTATTCCCCTACAGTAATTATATAGCTGCGAAAATGAACCACAGGTACATGCATCATTATGGATGGTTCTCATTTGGAGAGTAAGAACCAAGCCACAAATAATCTACTCACTATGGCTCAAAAGCAGGCAAAACCTAACGATGTTTGTTGAGGGACTTGCATTGGATGCTGAACTGTTAATGAAGGGAAAGGTTAGTGCAGGATTCTGAGCAGTGATTATTTCAGGGAGGAGGCCAAGGAGTCAGCCAGGGGTGATTCCAAACAATGTACAAAGCTCCACTTTTTAAATAGTAATTTCATACCATTTTTTAATTTTTATATTGTACGTGTATACTTTATGCATTTTCTGCATGTAAAATGTAAAACATTAGGTAAGAAAAATGATAGTAAATCTAGTTATTTCAATGAAGCATGGGAAGAATAATGCCTGGTATTTCATACAGTTTTTCTTTCTTTCTTTCTTTCTTTCTTTCTTTCTTTCTTTCTTTCTTTCTTTCTTTCTTCCTTTCTTTCTCCTTTTCTTTTGTTGAGACAGGGCTTTACCACATGGTCTAGGCTGGCCTCTATCTCCAGGTGATCCTCCTGTCTCAGCTTACCAAATGCTGCAATTACAGGTGTGTGCCACCATGTCTGGTCATACACAGTATTTCTAATTTGAACTTACAGATTAGTTGCCTTTATTATTTCAGTAGTGCCCACTTATCCACAGAGGATGCATTCCATAGCCTCTCATGGATGCCTGAAGTACCATGTCCTGTACATGCCTTTTCCCTACACATATTTATGTGAATTTGTTGACCTTCCCATCTTTGTTGTCTTTTCCGAAGTGCATGTGTGCGCTCTGGCCAGTTATGGTTTTGTGTGACGGCAAAACAAGCACATTTTTTTTCTCCTTCTTCAAAGTTTGACAGATAGAAGATGTACTATGAATCTTAGCAAAGTATGCATATTATTATTTTTCTTTTCTTAGGTCAAGAACTTTCATACAAGGTAACTATACAGGTGCGAAAACGAACTACAGTTACATGCATCACTTAGAAGAAGTGCTTTGCAGCTTCCCTTTGGAGCACATATCTGCTTGCCAGCATGACTAGTCTTGAAATTCACAGCCATTTTTAAGTAGGGTAGTGGTACTTGAACACAGCCTTGTCCACCAGCAGACTGAGAGACTGAGAAGAATGGGCAGTAACATGTGTATCATGGATACACTGGACAGAGGTGACTTTTGTGCTGGCTGGGCCTGAGCAGGATGAGGTGGTGCAACCATGACTACTCAGAACAGTGTACAAATCAAAACAGAGAGACTATTCATATCTGGAATTTTCCATTTAATATAGTTGGGGTGCAGTCAATGGTAAATGACAGCAAAGCTACAGATGAACAAAACTACTTCTGAAGTTTATTAAATGAATGACCTGGCTTTATTTGGACCTGTTTTTAACAATAAAGCATTGTCTCTGTCATTCTCTGATGTATTTATTAACCTGCGTATATGACTGACTATTGTCTTTGTGTAAGGCAGTGATGAATGTGTTTAGTATGACTGAAGTGGGCACAGTAAAACCGGACAGAGCCCAGAGCAGTGGCTCTAAGAAGAGAATATGCATCAAAATCCTCTGGAGGGTTCAGCATGGCACATACTCCAGGGCCCAAGACAGTAGGCCCCGGAATGATCTGACCTGAGGATCTGCATTTCTAACACTCACCAGGTAGCATAGATAGTACAGAGCCAGTGAACCTTACTTTAAGAATCACTAAGTTATGCAATATAATATGAACAATACTCCTTAATGCCAATAACCTCTCAGATAATTTTCTGCTTAATAATTAAGAAGAAACTTCTTTACATTGGAAGTATAAAATATGGTGTTTCTAACCCTTGATAATTTTTTTTTTCCCTAAGTTGCATGCATTCTTGGCAAAATTAAAAATTACAAAGCTTGGGAGATATGACAGGAGAAAGATGACATGCCTGCCCATCTGCTGGGCATTGAATAAAGGGAAGAGAATGCTTTGGTCCTTACTAGCTCGGGCAGTGTGCTGGGGAGGAGACGCTACATTCTTGGCTTGTAGGACTGACCTGCCCAGGGGCAGTGGAGGGAGTCAGATTCAGGACACCACGGAAAAGCAATTCAAAATGGGGAAATTGTCACATTAGAGATCATAGCTTTTAAAAATTTAGATAGATTTTGAAAGATAAAGAGGAAGGTCAACATGAGGTACTGAAAAGAAATCGTGGTTTTATTTTTTCTTAAAATGACAGTGGTTTATTTGTTGTCTTAGTCACTTTTCTCTCACTGGGGAGACAAAATACCTGACGCCAACAGTTAAAGGGGGAAAGGTTTATTTAGCTCACAGTCTGTGGAGGTTTCAGTTCATAATCTGCTGGCCCCAAGGCAGGGTGGCACATGGCAGAGGGGCAACCATTCACGGTGGCAGAAGATAGCAAAAGCAGGAGAGGAGAGCAAGCCTCTTTTCGTCCCTTATATTGTATGTAGGCTACCTGTCCTGGGGCAAGTGTAGCACTCATGCCCTTAATCCCAGCTTTAGACCATGAATCAATCACGAAGTCTACAGTAGGCCCCTTCAGCCCCCCCATGACCTCATATGTCTTTGGGGGGCATCCAGACACAAATCATAATATTTTTCTTCCTAACATCTGGTGCAGAAGTAGCAAGTCCACACCCAGTAAAGTTGGATGACATGGTCAGGGTCCCTTGTGCTTTAATGGTTCCATCAGCTAGCAGCTTTGTTCATGATCCCTGAAAGACTGCACCTCATCTGGGCATCATCTGGACTGCAGCTCATCATGATCCCTGAAAGACTGAAGCTCATCTGGATTTCTGCAAGGAAGAAGGAATGGGAGCACTGCATGCAAAGGCACTCTAACTGGACTTCTCCTTTTGTTAGACAAGTGCAAGCTTTTCTGGAAAAAGCAAGCAGAATTTTTTGTTTATATCCTTTGACCAACATCTTCCCCATTTGACTACTATACAGTCTGAGTGTGTATTGAATCATTATATTGTACAGCTTCAGCATGTACCATTTTACTGGCCAGTTACTGCTTTAACATAAAATAATGATAGCAACACAAGACTCAAAAATCAAAATTGAAAACTTGAATGTTATTGGCTGGAATCACATCTCATGACTGCCTCAGACAGGGAGGAGAATGAAGAAAACAGAACTGGGTTTGAGGTTGGTCAGGCATGGCGTGCGCCACGCCGAGAAGAGAACCTCTTAGTCTCAGAGTTCTAAGATATCATCTTATACTAGGGTTCTGGAGTGCACAGCTTATTTTATGGAAGACTTTTCCTAAGAAAATTCAATTCTTTCCTTTCAATATATCGAAGTATGGCCCCCTTGCCTTGTCTTGCCTTCTCTTCCCTTCCCTTCCAAGGACAAGCAGAAACACTGAAATGACACCCAGGATTTGGAGGCAGATTTATTTATGTTGAGAGGCACTGATCAGGATCATTCCCAGAATATCAGGCCTTGAGCTCTAGTGGTCTAGGGCTTATACTGAGTAGGCAAGCAGGAAGTACAGAGACAGAATGGCTTGTCCATTGGAGATTGGTTTATCCAATGTGCATCACAGTGGCCAGCTGCTTCTAAGAGAAAGAAGTGACTGTTACCTGGGCAACTTAGGAAGTGAGGAATATTGGCTGGTGGGGGCATTTTCTGTTACACATTCTCTTCCTTTACTTTCCCTTTCCTGTACACTTATTTTTGCATTGTTTAATAATATGGTAACTAAGACTTCCATCTTTGGGGCCAGACTTTGTGGGTATGAATCTTAGGTCCTCTTGTGAGTTGTGTGACCCTGGGTGATTTACTTTCTCCCATTGTCTGAATTTCTGCATCTCTAAGGAAAAGATTAAAAGTGTTTCTCCCCTTACAGGAGTGCAGTGGGAATTAACATAACAGCTAACAGATGTAAAACAGAACAGTGCCCAACTCATGGTAAGCCCTGGATAAATGTTAGCAATTATCCTTCAAAGTTCAGGCATTTACATGGTGCTAACCCTTATCACCAGGTTTGTTTGAAATATGTCTCATTGCTTTTCTACTTTTTCAAAGCCTCTTATTTTCCAATTTCCCTTTGAGCTTCTTGTCTGCAGCTGCACCTAGTGTGCCTGCCTCGGGGGCGCAGTTGCTCCCTTTCTCAAACAGGCAGGCACTCCTACTCCTGAGGAAGTTTCTGTCCAAGTTTGCCCCCGGGCCTGCAATACCCAGTCCCTGGGAAAGGCGCTGCTCACTTAGACCCATACGTGCACTCACCCGTTCACGTTCCAGTCCATGAGTTCTTCAGTCACATTCTTTAGGCACAATGAATATTTCGATGCTTATTTCAATAACTGGGACCTCAGAACATATCCAGGCATTCTTACTCAAACTCAGAATATTTTTAATTGATTGTTACCAGTCTTCACCATGAGAGGATGCTAGTGTGTGAAATAGGGGCCCCTTATCCCTGGAGGGTTTCAGTCCCCAAGTTGGAGAGAGATGTTACTTGGAAAAAGTCACTGTCTTCCTTTGAGCTCAATATGGTATGCACTCCAGGAGTTGATCATAAGGTGACTTTGGGTATTAAAGTGTTATTATGACTGTTCAAGTAAATATCCAGTTAATGGCCAGCCACTCTAGTAGGAGAGCATTGTTTCCTATAAATCAAAACACCTAGAAAAAAGGATTTTTTATTGTTCTTATAATAAAGAAATGATGAATATCGAAAATGATAAATACCCTAACTGTCCTGAATTGATTATGACACAATGTATATGTGCACCAACATGGCAAACTCTTCTCCATAAATAAGTATAATTATTATGTCTATTAAAAATAAGCAGTTTGTATTTTTTAAAAGATCTTTATAGAGAGACAAGTATTTCTGGTATATTCAAATCATTTGTTATAAATTCTAAAGCACATCTGAGTGGAGATGTATTCAATATAGCATTGAACTCAGATTACAATATTGTAGGGGGAAGCAAATTTATGCACTAGTATCTTTTCCACTTTCAGGGAAAATATTCTATTTATAAGGAAAAAAAAGATAGCTATGAACATGAATGTTGATGCCAGTGAATTTGATGGCAAGTTACCACAGTTATTTATCATTTAAAATAATCTTGAAACCCAGGGAAGAGAAAATGTGTTGCAAAAAAAATTGTATTGTGTCTGGTTTGCCTAAGGACTTTTGTATAAAAATGAAATAATATAGCTAAAAACTTAGAAATATAGAAATCCATTTAAATATCATATGATATCTCTTCAAATGCTTATGATTAAGATTCCAAGTTAAACATACTGTTTGTTGGTATGACAAACCACACACACCCTTGACTATTAACAGTACTTTCTGTGAAAATCTTGTCCTGTTGCCAATAGAAAATAAGTTGCTCAAGGTCAAACATCAAGTTCAATTTATCTTTGTATTTACAGAAGCAAAACTGTATTTTTATCTAGCAAATACTCAGCATTTTTAGAAACAAAATAAATTTATTACACCATGGGGTGAAATTCTTTGAAATCCAGCATTCTCTTTTAAGAAAAATCTTGGTAGTTGACCTCCTTATTCTAGAGTGGAAGAGGAAAAGGGTAAAATACAAACTAATATTTACTACAAAATTTTTAAGAAATATGAATGTGTATGGTCACTCCTTTAGCTTGTCAATGTTTAATTTATATGAAATACATAATTCAGACTCTAGTTTATATGAGTCTTACTTCTTTTATTCTTCTGAACAAGGTCTTGCTATATAGTTCAGGTTTGCCTTAAATTCACTACATAGCCAATGTCTCAAACTTGTGGTGATCCTGCCTCAGCCTCTTGAGTGCTGGGATTTCAGGTATGTGTCACAGTGCATGGCCTACAAGTAAGTCTTATTTTGAACTGAGAAAGTAAAGCAAATTTCCTTCTTTTGTATCCCAATTTAATAATCTCTAACACAAAAACTCTAAATATGCTTTATTTTCTTAAACCTTTTTGCTGTATTTTTAGTTGTTCTTCTCAAATGGTTATTAGGAAATTCAATACGATTTTACTCCATTCCAACATTTATTTTTTCCCTTCTAACAGAAGGAAAAAATGATTACTTACATGAAATATTTCGAATAACAGCCTTGCTTCTTTATTTGTTCAACAAATGGTGAGTACCTTCCTGGTGTCAGGCAAATATGCAAGCACTTGGGATGCACAGGGGAAGAAAACACACTGCCATCTTTGCTGCAAGAGCTCAGGCTCTAATTATAGTTTAGATGGCCTAAAAAAAAATCAGAAAATCTGTCTGTCAAAAGTTAATAAAAACTATGTTACAAATAAGTTAGGGGAGAAAGGTAAGTACTGAGGACAGGGAACGGGGGAGACGCGGTGTGGTTTCAGATGGGAAGAATCCCAAAAGCCATATTTGAGCAAAAGCTCAGGCAAAGTGTAGGAAGAAGAGTGTTTATACTAAAAAACATACCACCTGCATCTGATGTTTTCAAAGACAGTCTTCTAGGAATGCTCCCTGCAGCTCTGACCCCAGGGCTTCAGGGACTTCTCCCTGCCTGGCTGTTACATGCTCCACCTGTGGTACAATGTTCCTCGAGCTTCAGTGGTTTTAAGTATTGGCTCCTCTGGAGGCAAATGGAAAATCCCAGTAGAATGTTCAGTTTTATGTGTTATGTATTAGTGTAAGGGATGGCGACTTTTAGCATATCATTTTATTTCTTTATTTTTATTTTTTTAGCATATCATTTTAAGATAGAATAATTCTAGTCTTAGTACAAGCCTCAAATGTGTCTTGAGAAACATCCTGGAGGGGTTGTAAAGAGTTAACTTTGCAGTCCTGACTTTGCCCTGGAATGCTTCTCCAAAGACAAACATTGGGCTGGGGATACAGCTCAGTGTCATAAGTGCCTGCCTGGCAAGTGCAAGGCCTTAAGTTTGATCCCTGGTACCACAAACAAACAAACAAACAAACAAAACAAAGACAAACCATGCCTGTGTTGTTTCATCCTTTCCCTGGCCCTAGATGAACATTGTAACCATAAAGGAAATGTATGGTTATCTGAAAGGAGACATATAGAACAGAGTACAGAAAGTATATATCATTGTGGTGGGAGCCTGACTTGGTCATGTGGTACAAGGAAAACAACTGTGGCCAGGCCTAAGACATTTCAATCTGTTACCATGGAAACCAAAAATGTATATAAAGTGGGAACAAAAACAGTTAAGCGTCCTACCTCCCTGACCTGCTGGGGAGGGGCTGGTGGGGTGTATGGTGGCTGGTCTAAAAGTCAGTTAATAAACTCTTACTTGTTCTAATAGTGTCTTTGATCCCCTGCAGAATTCTGCCCAATTTTTTTGCTGTAACATTAGCTTTTCCCACACCCTTAGCCAAAACAAGAGGGTTAATTTGTTTTGCAGTCATAGAGGATTTAATCAGAGTTGACAGAGCCAGGTGTAGTGGCACACGCCTGTAATCCCAGCACTGAGGTTGAGGCAGAAAGATCGTTGGGAGGTCGAAGCCAGCCTATACTACAAAGTGGGCTCAAGGCCAGCCTGAACTGCATAGTGAGACCCTAACTAAAAGAGAAAAATCATAGTTGACAGATTCCAAGGCAGAAACATCATTGCAGAAGAGCCTGGAGAGCAAACCTGCTTGCCTCATGGCAGCCAGGAAGCCAAGCAGGGAGCCATGTTGGCAGGGAAGGGGAGAGGAACCAAGTGTGTAATACGAGGGCTTGCCTCCGTAGCTTTACTGATCTATAGCTTGTGTTAAAAATTATTTAAAAATTACATGAGAATAGATTATGCTTATAGTATCATTAATATCTCTTTCCCAACATTCTCCCAAGAACAAAGCATTGTCAAAATGTATTTTATAGTCTAATAAACAATTTTCAAATAAAATTATAATTCAAATGTATCTTGCTCACATACAGTATTTGGATTATTAATATCATCATGTATGAAAAGAATGTTTTAGAAAGCTTCTTGTGTCACTTACATATATAACACCTATGTCACACACATATCCACATGTATCCTTTACTGTTTAGAGCTTTTACATGGCAGCCTACTGTACTGATAAACTGTAATTCTAATAATCTTAGTGATAACTGTTTACACTGATATCATTGCTTATTAATACAAAGAATACAGGCACAACTGCTGTGGTTTGAGTGTGTCTCCTGAGAGATCATCTGTTGGAAATTTAATCTGCAAGTTCACATGCTGATGGCATTTGGAGACCCCTGGGAGGGACATGGATGAGGTGAGTTTGTGAGTATGGGGCCACCATACCGGGGTTAGTGGTTTTATAAGAAGAGAGAGACCTGAGCTTGCCCATTTGTACTCTCTCACCCATGTGATGTCTTCTCCCAGGTTATGCAGATGTAGTCCCTAGATCTTGGACTTCCTATAGTCTAGAAGTGTAGGAAACAAATTACAGTGTTTTCTTTATAAATTAATAAATGTCTGTTATTCTGTAATAGCACTGGGAAATGGATTAAAACGTACCACTTTGTATAAATCCCTTTGAGTGCACGCATGAACAAATATTTCAGAAATTTTAGAACTTAAATTTGCAGTTATGCCCTTTCTTATTTTAATCAGTGATACCAAATGCCTTTCAGATATTTCCATGAACAATTTTCTTGCTGGCTCATGGGAGTGCAATTCAAAGCTCTTTTTTTCTTTATCTGAATCGTAAATTGACTGAGGAAAGAAAAAGTCAGTGGTCTGAAAAAGAAATGAAAGGTGGCCACCATCTTTATGTGCTTACCTGAACTAAGGTGCTTCTCTTGACATCAAAAGGTGGACTCCAACTTTCCTTTTCTTGAATGTGAGCTCTAGTGAGTGACCTTAACCTAAAGAATGCACCAGAAGTGGTGTTCATAGACTTCAACTGTAGTGTATAAAGACTTGCTGCTTTGGGTATTTTGGAATCCTCACTCAGGAAGTATCAACATGGAACAGAGCTGAGGTGCTGTAAGAAACCCAAGTTATGGGACAGTGTATCCTGGTTGACATTTCTAGAAAACCATGAGCCAAAGCCTGCACGTAATGATGGAAATCTGCACAGACCCTCTGAGGCAGCCAGCTCAGGTGAGCCTTTGATATCTCCAACTCCAGCTCTTATCTGACCACAGCTGCAGTGAGAAGCCCAAACAACAGCTGACCAACTGAAACCAGTCAATACACAGAGCTATGATGCATAAAAATAAAATTTTAAAGTTATCCAGTTTAGGATTTTTGAAAATAACTTAGAGAAGGTAAATGGACTAATACCAAGGTAGAAGAAAACAAATCAGGCTTATTACTGACAAATTGGTCTTAGATACAGTAGCTTATTTCTGCAAGGGTCTGCATTCATTTGGCTTCCTAGAACAATGCTATCTCCCTTACCTGAGTAGCTTATGAACACAAAGGTGTATCTCACAGTTCTGGGGATAAGTGCAAGCTCAAAGGGGAAGGGAATGCATGTCTAGGGAGGGCTTGTTTCTCATGGACAATGCCTTGTTTTCTTCCATAGTGCAAGGGGCAAAGAAGTTCTCTGAGGCTCTGGAATAAGGAAATTATTCCACAGCAGGAGAGCTATTTCCTTGTGATATAATCAGGTCTCCAAAGGCTCCAAAGAAATAATCTTGCGGGTAATAATTTCAACAGAGGAATTTTGGGGAGATACACATTTAGACCACAGCAGTAGATAAATAAATTTTTTACACTGAATCTCAGAATTAGATGCATGGATCTTCCTGAATCTTTGGAGTGGGAGAATCACCTGTGCTTCAACACTCATCTATGGAGTCAGAAAATGCTGTAGGTGTAAAGAGGAAAGCTGGTGGATTTTCCACTCTCATACTATCAGGAAATGGGAAAGACAGAAGGCATGTTACATAGTTTTTCTTAGTTTCAATTTCCAAATTCCCCAACCAAATTAATCATTTTACTTGAAAATATGATTAGAGAGTCAGAAAGGTGTTATGCTCCTGATTTCCGCTATGAAAATATACATCATAAGCAGGAAAAAGTCATAAGAATGGGTGTGCACTCGTTTCCTGGAGAACAGTGGACAGGTTAAATCTTGACATTTTCTTTCTACACTGAGTTGAAAACTTATATTCTTATTATATATCTTTATATATACTTACTTATAACCATGTATTTATTTTGTTCCTCCTTATACCTATTATTGCTTATATTCTTACTGTATTATTTGTCTTTATTTTGATTTTTGTATTATTGTAAAGTTAAGTGTATATTCTTGTGTATGTTAATTCCTCATATTTTTTCCTTTTGTATAAGTTATTTATATTCTTTACCCAATTTCCTCTAGGATTACTTGCATTGTTGATTTGTGAGCATTTTTCATATAGTGTTTTGTCTAATGTGTAAATTTAAAATATTTTCCCAGTGAAGGATTTTATTTTCACTTTTAATAATAATACCTCATTTTTGACGTTTAATTTTAGATTATCAGAACTTCTGCTCGTGGGTTTTGTATTTTGTGTTCTAACAAAGAAGGCCTTCCTATTTCAAAATTAGCTAAGTCTCTATTTTGTGACATTTTAATAATATTTTAAACTCTTGTACTTACTCATTTGTAATTGTTTTTTGATGTGACAACAGCTTTATTATCATTTTACCCAACTATCTTACTGTCATAAAACATTAATTGGTAGTTTAGTTTCCCCAGTGATTCAAGCATAGAACCTTGCTATGTAATCTATTTTGGACTTCCTATTCTATTCTACCATTCATTTTTCTGGTCCTGAATAAATAACACATTGTACATTATTAGTGTCACACAATTCATCAACTTTCATTTATTTTTCTTTTGGTTGCAGCGTTGTTGCAGACACTGCCTTAGAGTTACGTTGGATGACCCCATGTTTTCAGTTTGTTTGCTTCTGCTGGTGCCACTTCACATGTTCCTCTATTCCTCCCCATTCCTCATGCACAAAGTTTGCACTATGAGCTTAATTAGAATTTGAAGGGGCTGGGGATATAGCTCAGTGGAATAAGTGCCTGCCTAGCAAGCACAGGGTCCTGAGTTCGATCCTCAGTACCGCCAAAAAAAAAAAAAAAAACAAGAATTTGGGGCAAGAACATTTCATCATATTGTGTTAAAACACAGTTTGCATGATTCCTTGTCCTTCCACTAAAGTGCTGAAATTCTTCCGTGGATTCAGGTATAATATCCCCGTTTCACAAACATATTGTCTCCCTGATAACATATCCAGATAGGTTTTCACCAATTGTTCTATTGGTGATCATTCCCTGAGGCAATTATTTTAATTAGAGTTTTCAAATAAGGATTTTTCTAATACTATGACTCTTTCTTCCTTAGTGCAAATCTTGTGTAAGTAAGAATTTCTCGTCCTTTAGGGATATTTGGTTTTGATGTCATGCACCTTGTTCAGGAAAAGCAAGATAGAAACTTAATTCTTGAAATTGCTTGTTTTCGGGGAGAGAAGTATGTGGTCCAACTGCCCACTTATGTCAGGCGGTGTACACTACGTCTCCTGTTGTTCTCTATTATTCATTCTCCCTACCTTGCTCTTTTGCTCTCTTCTTATGCAATCCACTTGAATTAATCTTGTTGCTACTGATAATACAATAACACAAACTGAGCAAGATATAAAGGAAATGGACTGTTTTTTTCATCCAGGGTTCTGGGCCCAAGGTTAAGGGTCCTCATTTCATGATGGGCTTCTAACTGACAGTCCTGAGGCTGTGCAAAGAATGACATGGGGAGAGACAGGGAGTAGGTGAGAGACCACCTGTTATGGTTTGTGTCTGGAGGTCCCCCCAAAGCCTCATGCAGTCATGGGGCAGGCTTCTAGAGATTTTTCTGATCCGTGGTCCAATGCTAGGATTTGGGGTATGAGTGCTACACCTGCCCTGGGGTGGGTAGTTTGCATACAGTGTCAGGGAGAGAAAAAGGCTGCTTGGCACTGCTCCTCCCTTTTGCTCTTATTGCTTTTGCTGTCTTCTGCTGCCATGAACTGTTGCCCTCTTCTATGTGCCAGTTTCCCTTGGAGCCAGCCTAGTACGGACTGAAACCTCCACAAACTGTAAGCTAAATAAACCTTTCCTTCCTTAATTTTGGGTGTTGGGTATTTTGTCTCAGCAATGACAGCAAAGTAACCAAGACACCAGGCCAAACTCACAACTCTTCTGCTCTGGGGATAACCCATTCACTGCCTAATCCATTAATCACATGCACTGATTAATCCATTCATGAGGGCAAAGCTCAGATTAGCTCTTCAGGGTCTCCTCTGCTTCTTCCCCTTAATATCTCACAATGGAGATTAATTAAATTTCAACCTGATTTTTAAAGGTGAAAAACTATACTCAAATCAAAACACTATTGGCTGTTAAATATTAAACATGTTTTAGTCAGTTGCTCTTATTCTTCAGTTTGAGGTCAAACTGCCCTGTCTTGGGCCAGCAGGAGCCACTTTGTGCCTGAACTTGTGTTGAGTGATGTGACCTGTGACTGGCTTGATGGTTCCCTGGCTTTCTGACACAATATACAGTGATACAGCTCATTCTTAATTTCTTGCCCTAGACATGATTTTAATTTTATTACTACCTTCTTTCATGCTTAAACTTTTAGCATTTAAAAAATTTAAATATACTTGATTGGAGTATAATTTACATAATTAAAATGCACCCAGTTAAGTGAGTTTTGACAAATATATTTACCCATTAAATAATCTCTGCAATCAAGATGTAGAGCACTTCTATCAGGCCTGAAACTTCCCTGCCTCTTTCCAAACAGTGCTCACCAGTGCTTCTGGTTCCAGACAGCCACTGATCTGCCTTCTAGGGGTCAAGACTGGGCTTTACTTTGTTCCTGCTATGACATTTCTTTAGAATAAAGTCATACAGAGTGTACTATTATCTCCCTAACCTTTTCCTTTCCAAGCAATATTTTTGGGATTTGTCCTTGCTGTTCCATATAGTGGTGATTAGTTTCTCTGTAGGATGAAGTAGTATTCTATTGCCAGGATACCCTGGAATCAGTCCATCCATTCATTTGTTGACTGACGTTTGGGTTGTTTTCAGTTTTACATTACTGGAAATAAAACTTCCATGAATAATTATGTACAAGTATTTGTAATAGAAAACATAAACTTCCCTGGGCTATACTTGGTCTTAGTCAGCTTTCCCGTGCTATAACAAATATCTGAGATATACAACTTGTAAAGATGAAATGTTTGTTTTGGCTCATAGTTTTGAAGGTTTAAGTGCATGGTTGATTGGTTCATTGTTTTGAGTCTCGTGGTGAGGTAACTCATGAAGGGCACACATGGCAGAGAAGCTGCTCATACCACAATAGCCAGGAAGCAAAGCTGGCAAATGGCTGGGTCCAAAGTCCTAACACCCTCTTCAAAGGCACACCCCAATGATCTAACTCCTGTCCATAGGTTCCACACTCTAAATGTTCCACCACCACTCAATAGCACCACAGGTTGAGGACCAAGCCTTCAACAGAAAGGACTCTGGGTGACAAGACTCAAACTATTGCATTCCTCCCACTAAGGCGCTCCCCAGTGCAAAATGCATTTAATCCATTTCCAAGAGTCCTCAAAGTCTTCAGTGTTTCAGTATTGCTCAAAAGTTCAAGTGCAAAGTCTCCTCTGAGACCCAAAACAAACCCAGCTCAGACAGCCTATGTACATAAAAAAGAAAGTTAAATACTTCTAAAATGCAATGTCACAGAAATTCCTATTCTTAAAGGGAGGAATAAGGTTCACAAAAAGTAAGCATCAAACCAAAGCAAGTCTTCAACCCAGCTGGGAAAACATTCAATAATTACAGATAGCTAAGTTGGCTAGAAATATTACAGGCAATCAGACAGAGCTAAGCCCTCAAAGGAGGCAGTGCCAAAGCTAAGAGCACATTACAACTATGGCGGGAGGTACATTCCTTGAAGGTCAGGCCTCAGGACAGAGGAAATGAATGCACCCACGTACTTCCCTAAGGGGTGAACAGCAGTGATTGATATTCTAAACTGGCATCAACCACCTTGGGTGGTGAAACCAACCAAAACCTCCCCAGCCCATGCCCTCTAGGAAATGTCCTTGTCCATTCCCTGTAAACTTGCTAAGTGACTTGCTTCCCCATTGGGTCGATATTACCTGAGTGACTATGCTTTTAATCTTATTGGTTGGCCATCATTTTGTCCCACCTCATACCCACCTTGTGGTTTTTCATTGGATCACTATCACCTAAGGGACTGTACTAGTAATCTTATTAGTTGACCATAGTTTTGTCTCATCTTATACCCAGCTTGTGAATTTCTATAAAACTTCCTTGAGAAGTGGGATCCCTAGCAACACACTTTCAGGCCGCTTTCTGTCTTTCTTAGACAGAAACTGCCTTTTCCTCAATAAATATATTTCGTACTCTGAACCTCTGTTGTTCCATAATTCATTCTTCGATTTTGGAGGACATGAACTCAGTATTGGGAGACTGGAAGTTGTAATATTTCCCTTATATTGTTTGGATTATTTAGTGATTCTATATTTTCCCTATGTTCAAACCCTGTCTCCATGCCTGGTGTCAGGGGCACATAATGGCATGAAGTGAGCTCCAAAGTCCTGGGAAGCCCCATTCTTACAACTTTGCGGGTTGCAGCCCACATCCCTTCCCACTGTCTCCATTGTGTCTTCCCTCAGCAGATACACATTTCTGACCCCTCTAACTTACCGAGCTCTCCACTGTCTCACTTTTAGAGTTTTATGCAACAGACTGTAGAGGAAATTTGCAGAGATGCTGACCCTGCTACACACTGTCTTGCCTTCCAGGCTGCTTTGAAATCTTGGTGGAAGCCTTTTTTCCCTATGACTCTTGCATTCTGCATTCCTCCAAAATCAGTATGTTGTGGATGGTACCCAGGTCAGCTGCCAGCACAAGGTATACCTGGCTGACTTGAACCTAGCTACATCCATCCCTAAGTGCCTCTATGGCTGCACACTTGGGGAAATGAATTAGAAAAAGGTGTCCCTAGGGGGCCCAGTGCAGACAGGAAACCATGAGGGATATCTTACCAAATGGAATTTTTAAAACAAGTTGACTCTTTTAAGCTTTCAGCCTGATGGTGGATCTTGATCTTAGAGCCTCTTTGTTGCCTTAATGCAAAGCACTTGGCTTCTTTTCAGTGGCACCAATCTCACTAGCAATTGCATCTTCCTTGGTTGCATCTTTAAATATGTTTTTGTTTTCTTGCCAAATTCCAAGTTTTAAAGATTTTTCTGGTCTTTTCTTCTTTGCTCCTGATTCTCCCATTAAAATTTGCTAAAAGCAGCCAATAATACTCATACCACTGCCTGGATGTTGTGCTGCCTTGAACTTTCCTCACCAGATGAATTGTAGCCTTTACATTTCATCTGCCACAACATTTCAGAACATGTGCAAAATACACTAATTTTTTTTTTTTTGCCAACGTGTAACATTGCCTGTAATCCAATTTCCAGTAAGAGTCCTTGTTTCCATCTGAAACCTTATGAGCATAATCGGCATTCTGATCTTCACAACCCTTGCCAGAAATGCTCCTTAAACTCTGAGTACATTCTTACCTTCCTCCAGGCTGATTTTCCAAATGTCTTCCACCTTCATTCCCCTGTCTTTTAATATACCTCATCAAATATGTCACAGCAGAAACCCTACTACTTGGTACTGATTTTCTACACTGGTCCAACTTTCATTGCTATATACCAGAGATGCCCAATTTATATAGAAAAAGAGTTTAATTTGGCTCACAGTTTGGAGGGTTCGGCCCCTGGTCAATTCCTGTATTGTTTTGGGCCTATGTTACGGCAGTGTGCATGGTGGAAGTAGGTGGATGGAGAAGCCATTCACATTTTGGAGGCCAGGAGGTAAGGAGAGAAAGAGGAAATGACTGAGGTCTCCATATCCCCTCAAGGACGGGGTTCCAACCTTGCTTCCTTCCATTAAGTCCCAATTCCTAAAGATTCTCCTAGCTCCAGATAGTGTCCCAGGATGGGGCCACACCGTTAACACTTCGGCCTTTGGAGGACATTTAAAATCTACACTATATCACTTGGGAATACAGGAAATACACATTCAGTGTTACAAGAACCTGCCATGTTGTCTTCCAAAGTAGTTTTACTATTTAACATCCATAACAATGCATAGATATCCCAAATGTTCTGTATCCTTGGTCAGTTACATTTTTAAGTTTATGTTCTTTTTATGGCAAGTGATACTGAACAAATTTTAGTGTTCTTATTAGCCATTTGTATATTTTCTTCTGTGAAGTGTTTGTTCAGGTCTTTACCCCTCTTTGACTTCAGGTTGTTTAATTGCCTTGGCAGATACATGTATTACAAATATATTCTGTGAACCTGGGGGTTCCCTCTGGAATTTTATAATTGGAGTGTGTATCAGTCAGGGTTTACTAGAGAAACAGATTTAACACAAGATATACAAATGTACAACAAATTAGCTATTTGGCTTACAATGGTCAGCTACAGGGTTAGATGAGGAAGTGTGCAGAGGGTATCTGCACACTGGAGATTGAAGAGCCCAGGCCTGGGGCCTGGAGCTCACCGCAGTGTCCGTGCAAGTCTGTATCAAGGGCTGTTGAGTCTGCGACGAAATGCTGATGAATCTATGATGAAGTCCCAGGCGTAAGCTGAAGAGTCTGCACCCAGAAGCCAGGAGAGGACCAAGCTGAAGGTGAAGACGGGAGCTCCTCCGAAGAACTCGAAGCCGGTCCTTCCTCAATTTCTTTTTATAGTCTACCAGCTCTGGGGAGGTGGAGGGGGTGGTCCTCTACACCCACACACTCTGTATGCCTTCCTCTGGCATAGGTTTAAAATGAATACAAATAAACACCCTGGCTTCCTGCTGAATCACATAGTTAACCTTTTAAACTTCCCAAATTAACATAATAAACAACATCCCACAGGGTAAGGGCAGGTCCTTTCTACCCCAAGATTTACAACTGCTGAGTTACTTAGTTAAACGTCTAGACTCCCCAAGTTGACACAATGTATCAACCATAACAGAGCGTAAGACTAATTTTGCCATAAGATGCATAAACACTTTTACTGATGAATATTATTATTCATTCTTTAGTATATTTTTATTGATGAATATTTTTATTGATTTTTTTGTTTAATGAATTATATTAAACAATGAGTACCTAACAGAAAAAAATTATAAAAATAAAGTATTAAATTTTTAATATTTCTTAAGTGCTTATAAAAAGCATCAAAATTTTCAAGATTAACTTTTTTTGGTGCATTGTCTAAATAAAGAACAACAAAAATACATTTTTATATGAACTACCATGAAAATTCAAATAGCAGTTTACAAAAGAAAATCTTTGCTTCAGTTATTACACCTAAGACAGTCTGCAGATGTGACAACAGCGTATTCCATGTACGTGTATCAGTTACAATGGCAGTACATGTGTTTTTCCATCCTGGCCTTTGTATAGAACACACTTGACATCTCCGTGGACTTGCTGTTTTGTCAGGAGGTTCTTATTATATTAGAACTATAGAGTGTATAGTGGACAGGAAAATAAAATATCAATAAAATAAAGTGCTGAATGCTTAATATACATTTTGCACTTAGAATAACAACATTTTTACATCAGCTGTGTATTTGCTTACAAAACCCAACATCAGACATAAGTTCCTATGTGAACATAGGAACAACGAAAATATTAGTAGAACTCTACCATAAAAGTAAGCTTTGCTTCAACTGTCACACACAAGGCAGTCTTCACACATGACAATTTCATGATTCACGCATATGTCCCACACTGACAGCACATGTGCTTAGCATTCCTTTCCTGTGCGCAGCCTTGTCACTTCTCTTCCTGTTTGGTCAGGCACTTCCTACTATGTTACACAATATGTGGTTAGCAGAAAAATAGACATCAATAGAATAAAATATAAAATGTTTAAAGAGTACTTAGAATAGACATCAGCATTTTCGCATCAACTCTTTACTTGCTTATAAAACCTAAAAGATAACAGCAAAAGTAAATACTTACATGAACTACAATGTAAACACAAAAAATAGTCTACCACTGAAATAATCTTTACTTTAGCTGTGACCCTAAGGCATCTTCACATATGACAACTGCATGTTCCATACTCAAGCATCACTTGCACTGATAGCACATATGTTTTGTTTTCCTGCACTTTTTTGTAGGGCACACTGGACAACTTTTCTCTTTTCCTGTCATTACAGAAGGTCTTTGTGACTCTGTGCCTGCCTGTCCACCTGTCAGCTCACCAGTGTGCTCTACAATTTTTTTGTTGTTCCCAGGCAGAAACATTTTGTTTTTCCTCTGCTGTAAAAGATCTCTTATGAGCTCACATTCCAAGTTCTGTGAGAAAATTTCTCCATGATGTTTTGCACTTGTTATTTTCTTTGTAAACTATCGAATTATTTGTGCCACACAGGTTTAGGATCAAGGAAAACACAACAGTTGGCAAATGCTTTGTGCTTCAAGTGACATCATAGCAGTTGCACAATTCATTAACAACATCTACACTGCCTTTGGTTTTGCTGTACCAAGTTTTAATCTCAGACTTCTGCTTTGTTGAGGTTTCCCTATTAATAGTTTCATCA
The DNA here is from genome assembly GCA_004027595.1 of Dinomys branickii. Classification (NCBI taxonomy): domain Eukaryota; kingdom Metazoa; phylum Chordata; class Mammalia; order Rodentia; family Dinomyidae; genus Dinomys; species Dinomys branickii. The sequence continues at coordinate 177,067 of PVLD010001451.1, forward strand.
TGGTGCAGTGTTGATATCAGCAGTACCAGTGTGTTTTTCTTTGCCATATACAAGGCCAATGTTATATCTTTCTGAAATCCAAAGATTGTTCTATACAGTTCTCTGTTCTGAAATTGCAACCTTCCCTTGGAATTTCTGCTTTGTTCCTATGTATAGTTTCTGCTCTGTTAGCAAGTGTAACATCAATTGGAAACTGGTAAACTGACTGTCAAATGTCACATTCTGATTAATTTGGGAGATGGGAGCAAAAAGTCTGTGCACAACATCATTTGGTTTACCTCTGTATGAATAAGGACATGATGGCTGTATTTCAGAGTAAGCGTCTAAAGTGAAATCATAATAAGTCTTTACATCTATAAGGGTGTACATTTCTGTGCCATATTTACACCCATCATTTTCCCATACGCCTTTTACATTCCAATGACCACCATGAGAAATCCCTGCTAAGTATAGCATACCTATGAATGCTTTCAGTTTGGCTAGTGAAGTGTCACAAGGACATTTTGGAATATGGCTATTGGTGCATAAAAAATGTTTTACTTGGATCTCAGCCTTTGTGTATTTCACGCATCTTGTAGCATTTCATCTGTTACAACTCCCAGAGCTCAATGACAGTATAGGCATTCTGCCCAATGTCTTTCACCCCGCCAAGACTCTTACTATATTTTTGGACTTAGATGTGACATTGGATTTTTCCATTTGGTTGAGCGGCCATTTTGACAGATTTTGACTAGTCAGATATGTACTCACATTGCCGTTTCCTTGGTCATCTGAATCAAAGAGGTCTGCAGTCCCTGTGTTTGTATCAGTCAATTCTTGCTCCATGTCACTGTCACAGGAACTGTACCTCACATGCCCGATGTCAAAGTCATCATCATCATCATCATCGTCACATAGTCTTCTGTTAGGAAAGCGAGTATTTTACCACAGTGGGTCATCTTCATCATCCTTGCATAAGTAATCTGATGGTTCACTTTTGACCTCTTCCAAAACTTGCAAATCTAGTTTTTCCTGTGCCACTGTACTGCATTAGGCTACGTCAACTAGAAAAATCAAAAGAAAACTTTAAAATCAAATCCTGGAGTGGTGTGGGTCTATTGAACCCACTGTGATTCTCAAACAAATATACACTAAGCAAAGTTCTACAGAGCATCAGGTGGGTAAAAACCCCATTGCCACACTTTTGCACATGGTCATACACCTTGCTGTTCATCATATCAATTGGGTAAACACATAAATTGCTTCTTGTATCTCTCTGGGAAAGGTACTGAGATGCATAGTGGCTACTATTATGTTCAAGTACATATCTGAAATAGAATAGTAAGGCATGGAACCAATAAACACACTCATGTGTCTGGGAATAAAGGTATTTCTTGATGAATGGACTTAAAAAATTTTGATGAATTCCAGTTGGCTTTTGTGTGTCTTGTCTACCAAGTATCTTTCTATTCCAAGGTCACAAAGTCATTCTATGTTTTTAGAAAGGACCATATAGTCTGAAGTTTGGTCTATTACTCATTGAACAAGTTTTATCATAAATCATAATTAATTTGTTTCCATTAAATAAAAGTCAGTTTCCTTTTGTTGTAACAAATCTCCAGTAGCTTCAAACAACACATATTTATTATTTTGAATTGTAGAGGTAAGAAGTCCAAAAAGGATTTGGCTGGATCAAAATCAAAGTGTTGGCAGCAGCACAGTCTTCAAGAATGGCCTTGGGAAGAGTCCATTCACTTGCTTTTGACAAATTTTGGAGTTGGCCAGCATTCTTTGGCTTGCGTCTATACATCATTTCAACCTCTGCTTCCATTGTCATAACTCCTTATTGGACTTTGACTCTCCTGCCTTTTTCTCATAAGGATTTTTGTGAATACACTGAGCCCACCCATAAAAGCCAGAATAATACCCTCATCTCAAAATTATTAATCTAATCACACTTACAAATATTTTCTGCCAGATAAAATCACATACTCACAGATTAGAGTATTAGTATGCAGGCATCCCGGGGGGGGAGTCATTTTTTCCGCCAAATGTACTAGGGTTTCCCACGATGGGCAATATGAGCTTCTAAAATTGCTCTTGAGCAAGTGTTGCTCGTGGTATTTCCCATGTTTCATTGATCTGGATGTATTACAAATGTACAGACACAAACAGGTAAAGGATCCTGTGGGTTTTGGTGCATTAACACATTTATTTCTGCCCAGCAGGAAGAGGTTTCATTTTAGAAATGAAAACAGTTCTCGCAATCTCGCTTCACAACTGGAGGCTGCAGTATGCCAGCTGGTGTGAATACTCACCCACTTTTTCACACACTCTGACTTTTTTATTATTTTATTTTGTGCTTAAGGAGCTTAAATACTTTTGACTTAAAGACAAAGAATGGTACTCAGGGAATAAGGGCAGGGCTCCTTTTCAAAGCAGCTAAGACATTTTCATCAGCTCTCTGTCCCCAGAGGTGAGTGGACACTGGTGAAACGGAGTAATAGGTTGTGGGGCTCAATGCACATCACAGAACAGGGCCTCACCATTCTATGCTCCATGGTGGCTTACGGCTTTTAAGATGCAATATGAACACTCAGAGTGTGCAGAATGCATTTACATCTTTAGCTCCACTGATCTTTCATTAAATATGATTTGTCATACACTCATGAAATAATGTGAGATTGCAATAACACAAACATAATATTCTATATGCAAACTTGACCTGAAATTCATGAGGTTCTCAAGACACTTTGATTTTAAAATATTGGAGGGAATAACACATTGAATTAAAATATGACATTGCTCATATCCTAATGTTATTTTTCATGGGTGGTTATTAAAATAAAATGTACATGTAAATATTTATCTTCTGATTGATAGGAAGAAAATGAAAGTTTTTTTTTTTTTTTTGCTCTAGTGGAAAACTGGTTATTATGTAGATATCTTCGTGCATCGCCAAACATTTGATCACTATGTTGTGGCTTTATTTCTTTGAGGTGCATTACTTTTGTCTATGATATTAAAATGGACTCAGAAATTCTGTGTCTACATTTTATCCCGGGAGGGGAAAAGTGAAGTGAAAAGTAACCATTCTTCTCTCTAAGGACTTAACCTAGAACTTGCTTTTGCAGCCTTGAATTACATTCTACTGGTCAACATTTGTTTTCACAGGACCTAAACAACCCATTGCAGTAGCTGTGAGATACAATATCCAGATATAAGACCTAGGAGTGCTGCTATAGTTTGGAGATTGAATTCCCCCTAAGACTCATGTATTGAAGACTTAGTCACTAAGGTAGTCCCACGAGGGAGCAGTGTCACCTTGGGGCGAGGCTAACTGGGAGATCTTAAGTCATTGTAGGTGAGCCCTTGAATGTGACTGTGGTACCCCAGTGTCTTACTCTTTCTTGTCTTACTCCTGAGCTCATGATGGAACTGTGTTGCCTCTCTATAGGCTCAAAAAAATGCTGTCAATCAGTGTGGACTGGAACCTCCAAGTCTGTAAGGAAAAATCAAACTTTTCTAAGTTACTTATCTGAGGAATTCCATTACAGTGATGGGACGCTAATATAGATCCTATTAATTAATGGAGAGAAAGAGAGAGAGAGACAGACAGACAGATTATATAAACATGTTGAGTATTATTCCAGAGGCAAAGGTAACATATTTTATTTAGAGATAGCGGTATAACTGGGCCTTCTGCAACATACAGAGTCCACCCAAAAATGTACATATCAGGAAATGAAAAACTTGTATAGATATTTTCATACTAAATTTATGGAGACATCATGAGATTAATAGAAGTTACCTCTGACTGCCACAATTACCAGAGGTGCTCTGAGTGCTGGTCTTTAGCTTCTAGACATTTATTAGTACAGTGAACTAATGAAGTGTGTATACATTTTTGGGGATAGACTCTGTATTTAAAAGATATTTATTAATTCCATTAATTTTCTCCTCTTTTCCTTTTCTTCTGGCATTACTGGACATAAGCTCAGATGCCAGTCTAAACATGGGACAGGTGAAAGGGTGGGTTGGTGGTCTGAATATGTGTATTCCTATGAATTTGAATGGTGAGATCCCACATGGCGAAGTGCTGGTATTAGGAGATGGAAGTCATTTGAGCGGGTAGTTAAATCACAAGGGTAGAGCCCTCCTCAATGGGATTAATGTCTTTGCAAGATCTCAGAGAGTGCTTCACACTTCCCACCACGTGAGGACACAATGAAAAGAAGTGACCCATGAACCAGAAGACAGACCTTTACCAGATACTGTCTCTGCCTAGCTTGTGGACTTGCTAATATCCAAAAAGTCTGAGGAATAACTTTTTCTTGTTTATAAGCTATTTCGTCTATGGTATTTTGTTACAGCAGCATGAGTGGATTAAGGTGATGAAAGAAACAGTAATGCGAACATGAAACACACATCCTTGGCACCTTAGAGATGGCTATCCAGGTTTCCTGTTGGTTCCCAACTTTGTTAACATGTTAGGAGCTCCTGGAGCAGTTAAAATTGAAGATGCCTGGTGTAGATTCATAGGAACTTCATGAGACTCTGGGGATGAGGCCAGGCCTCTAGGGGGGTCCTCATGTGGTGCCCACAAGCAGCTCCCTTGAAAAGCAGTTGTGTAGACGATGGTTTATCTCCTGGAGCTGTGTCTTCAGCTTTCCTAGCTTCACAGTGAAGCTAGTGACCTAAGATTGTGGTCCTTACAATGTTAGTAGTTAAAACTGCAGTGATTTTCTGTAGCTTTTGAAGTGCATCAGAATTCTTAAAGTTGTAACTATTCCTGCATGACTTGCCCCTTGCCTTCCATTCTAGTCTCATGTTCTCCTTCACTGTCACTTCCTTCATTACGTTGTATGTAAGGTTTCTGCCATCCACTGACAGTCCTCTACCTACCCGCACTCAGGTAACACCTACTCACTATTGGATTTTGCATTAAATGTCATTCTCGTGGAACACTTTTCCTGCCCATTCCCGACTAGGTCAGCTTCCTACTGCTATCTTATGGGGCCTCTGCATTTATGATGATTTGAATTAGAGACCTGGCTGGGTCATTATTTAGTGTGTGTTTACCCTTGCTGGTAGACCATGTGAGCTCTGCAAAGGCAGGTAATACCTTCATTTTACTCATAGTTGAATCCCAAACACCACTCAGAAAAGGGACCCTTGAATGCAGGTAAGGCTGGCTTAGAATGTCTGGCATAGTGTTTACCAAATTGAGGGGTGACCCAGGGTTATCACAATTGAGAAAGCGAGACGGGAGCAAGCACTGATCCTGAGTGTCTGACAGCACGCCTGAGTGACTCAATGAACAGTGGATGTCAGAGAAAGTGATTACTACTTAACCACTGTGTACAATGGCTACTTTACTGGAAAATTAGAACTTGAGTGCCCACCTTATTTGAAACAAATATATAATATGGAGAAGAAATGAACATGTGCCATAATTGGAACTTACAGGTAGAAATGGAAATTTAATATAAAAACACTATAGATCTCAGCATTTCCTAGTCTTACAATGATGTAGATGTGAGAGTACCCTGGGGAAAGCCACTCCTCCTTGTTTCCTCTGTGAAACACATTGTTCCAGCTGGTTTATCTGTCACACTTCTCTTTAGGTGACATGTGCCCCCTGTGAGGTGGCCTCCCCTTGAGTCCTCTCAGTAGCTTGGCTAGCGATCTGCACCTCAGCCATGGTCTTTGGTACCCTGCACTTTCTGGATATTTCCCTCTCCTCCAGGGAGAGGTCAGAGAGGGAAAATAGAACAGATTTCTCCTCTTGCTTTCACCTTTTGATCTTCTCATAATATTTTTATGCTTCTGACACTTGACTCAAAACAGTGCCATGAACTAGGTCACATTAAAAACAAAACACAACACACACAAAAAAAAAAACCCAGAAAATTATTCTCTCACAATTCTGCAAGCCAAAAGCCCAACATTCAGATATTAGCAGGGTCATGCTTCCTCTCACTCCATCGAGTTAACACCTTCTTTGCTTCTAGCTTCTAGGGTTAATGAGTCGTGTTCGCTGTGTGTTGGGTGCTGTACGCTTCACCTCTCTCTCTCTCTCTCTCTCTCTCTCTCTCTCTCTCTCTCTCTCTCTCCATCATCATGGCATTCTCAGGGGGTCTGATTTTTCCTGGCTCCCTTCTTAGAAGGACAGCATCATGTTGAGGGAGTACCCACCCACATGACCTCCTCTGATTTGATTCCATCTGGACAGTCTATCGATTCTGGAGGTGAGGGCTTTAGAATATTCTTTTGGGAGCATAATTCAGTCATTAACAGTATTCACGTTATGATCTTTTACCATGAAGCAGGTGGCTTGCCCTTGTAGCTGCTGGTAGGCACACTGATCTCTTTCAGGCTGCTGGAAAAGTCTTCTGAGAACAAACCTTAGCTGTGATTGTTCCTATGCCAAAATAAGAAGACATGAAGAAGTGGCAAACACTCATTCAAAATTATAGCCCAGCTTTCAGGGACTTTTTCTTGATGTTAATTCCTATTTTTAATGTCCAAAGCTATAGATCAACTGCTTTTGTCTAGGACAAATTCAAGCAAATTCAAACAAAAAAGACAGTGGTTATGTACATTAAAAAGGCAAAATAAAAAAAAAGAAATCATGGATAATGTAATGGTTAACACCGAGGTCAATATTACTATCATCAGATGATCTCAGCTCTACATTCCTTTGCGATCTGACTCAGTTTTCAAGTCACCTAGTATCAGCTCCAGGAATGACAGACCTGTTCACCATAGCTGGCTTTGGGCACCAGACCCTAAAACTATTTCCACAAAGAAGCCAGAAGTTGGTTTCCGCCACAGGAGTAAAGATACAAGAGGCTTTCTGTTTCAGGTAGTCTGTTCTTATTGTTCAGGCCCTCCCTGCCCCGGCAGGGATCCTTATAGTTGTGTCCATTAAGGATGACCCCCCTGTCCTAAGAGGCAGCATCCTTATATCACCAAGGCATCTGCTTGATTAAGGAAAGCAGAAAAACAAAGCAAAAAGTATCACCCCAGTTGCTTACAATGTGTTGACCCAGCCACTAATTGAATGGTCAGAATATGTCACTTTCAATGTAGTTGTGCTCATCTTGGTAGAAGTGGTCACTGCTCCATGGGAGATGGAACAAAGGAAATAAAAAGACATGAGAAAAAGAGTTGTCTATCAAACACCCTTTTGACCAGGAGGGAATTAAGCATGTTTAATTTTAGAAAATTTGGTGAACTTTGAATACCATTTACAAGCAGCATAGATTATGGAAAATACTTGTTCAGTTGTATGTACTTTGTTTCTGAAGCAGAAACATTCACAAGGAAAACAGTCCCCATATGTTCTCACTTTCAAAATTTGGAATAATTAGTGCGCTTTAACGAGTCAGTAGATCTGTCTTCCATGCGAGCACCATACGGTGCGCACAGTAAATTGATAGCTTTCAAGTGTCTTTGGCAAAGCTGGGCATGGGATTGGAGTTCAGGTGGGTGGGAGGCTTTGACAATGGGAAATTATTTATTCTTCTTTAATGAGGTGGCTTCCTTTTCATGTGCATTGATTTGTTTGGGATCATAATAAACAGCTCATTACTGAGCCCCTCCATAAATACCCCTAAAGAACACAGTGAATGTGTCAGAAGGAAATAAATATTTACCGAATTAACTGACAGTCTTGCTTGGGAACATGTGCCAACCTCATGTGTGTATTATTTTAACTTTTGTGCTTTTTTCAGTGCTGCCTAAAATGTCTGCTTCTTCCCATGTATTAGCCTTGTTCTACATCCAATTCTAAAATCATTGTTATAATTTTTGTAACAAACTCTTTGGGACCTGATGAAAATCATAGAAGCCTATCATTAGTTGAAATTCCAAAAGATTTTTAAATTAAGAATGCATCTCATTTGTTTGTGCTGTTTGTCATTGTGTAAGTTTCATTTGATGCCACAGTTTTGAGAACAGGCATGTCAGGGATCATTCATAAGGACATTAGGCTAACTTAAGTTCATTCATCCATTTTTTGATTTTCAGTTTTTCACTATGTCACGCATTCAACAGCCACCTTATCTCCATTCCCACTGAGCTAACAAACAAAATCAGCTGGCATCTGGCATTAGCAATGTGTGCAAAAGTGAGAGAAAACAAAACAGAAAAAAGTCTGTCTAGTTTGGGAGTCAAAGAAGGTTTGTCTGAGACAGAGACATTGAAACTGAGACCAGAAATGAGAGGAGCTTGTGGATTTGGAAAAACCAGCTTGAGGAGAGGACATAGTGTAAGAGGGAGGTGGAACACGTCAAGAGATCTGGAAGATAAGAAAGAGTTCACTGCTGTATTTGAAGAGATGTTCCCAACAAATTATGGCTACGAGTGTGTGAGAGGTCAAGAGAAGTTGCAGAAATGAGTGAAGAGACAAAATGTTTAAGAGTTCTAAATGAGCTACAGAGATCAGTGTCAGTGGCTATCCTTTCAGGAAAGGGGGGGGGATTTCCTGCTGGGTCAAATGGTGAGCTTTTGTCTTTGATTAGATTGTTTTACGACTCTGTGAAGACAGAAACTGCCAGGTATAAAACAGATAGCAATGCAAGTAATGGTGCTCAGATAAAGGCAGACTTTGTCCAGTGTGTGCCATAGATTATTACTCTACGGATAGATCAGTTTGTTCAAATCTGCGTCTATTTTCTTTTGCTGTATGTAAATGTGAAGTTCATTGCCTTCTCTAAATAGGTTGCAATATCTTTTCTACTTCCCTAATTAATTAGCAAATTTAATAAATCTTTGACATAGGTCCATTTTATACCTGCTTACTCAGAAATGTCAGTTCCCCACAGAAGTTGACTTTAGGTGGACCTGTTATGGTTTGATCTAAGATACCCGTAAAAGTCTTATATATTCAGAGAGGGGGCTTTTGGAATGTGATTGGCTTATGGGGACGCTCCATTCATCGGTGCATTAATGTATTGATAAGTTCACAGTTGAATGCGCTGTAGGAGGTAGGCCTGTTGGAGGAGGATCACCAGGGGCATGACCCAGAAGGACGTATTCGTTTCTGAGACAGGACCTCACTATGTGGTTCAGGCTGGCCTTAACTTCACTGTGCAGCCAAGGCTGGCCTCAGAATGGTGTGACCCTCCTGTCTCAAGCTCTTGAGTGCTACGATAGCAGGTGCGTGTCACGTCACCTGTCTTGGAAGGGTGTGTTCTTGTCCCATCTCTTTCCTTCCCTCTCTGCTTCATGGCTGCATTGGCAGTTTTTCCTGATTACTCTTTCACCATGCTGTTTCTGCCTTGGAGGCAGCCAACTATGGAGTAAACCCTCTCAAACTGTGAGCAACAAAAAAACTTCTCCTACTTTAAGTTGTGGGTGTTGGGTATTTTGTCCCAGCAATGGCAATGTGACTAACATAAGGGATTACATTTCTATACTTTACTTCCACACACATTGGACAGTTTTTTTCCTGTAAGTGGGTGGTTTGAATTAACTGTACAGTATCTCACTGGTCATCTTTTACTACTCACACAAATGTATATTTCCTCTTCCCCAGACTCCTTCATGTACACACACACACACGCACACACACACACACACTGTCCTGTCCTGTGCAGAGGATGGGTATTCTGTGGAGATACATCAGTGCCATCTGTGTAGTTTAGAAGATTGCAGTAAATCAGAGGATGGACTCCAGGCCCTTACATTAACACAGGTGTATTGGTTCAGTTTGACCTAAATATAAGAGTAATGTATATTTTCATATATCCTTATATATGAATTTCTTAGGTAGACTTACAGGATCAGAGGTGGGATAGTCTACAATGGTCATCTGCATATTTGCATGTTGGAGAGCTGGAGCACCCAGTCACTGCTCAGGCCAAAAACCTGGAAGCCGCAGAACAAGAAGGATCAAGGATACAACACCAGTTCAATGTCAAAGGGCTGGAGGTTCAGAGTCACGGGTGAAAGCCTGAATTAGAAGACTACAGAAACTGGAAATCAATGTTGAAAATCAGCAGCAGTGAAAGATGCACCAACTCAAGCCTAATTGTTCTCTTCAAACATGAGTATACTCACTTCTTCTTTCCCATGTTTATGCAACCCAGGCCACAAGGCTATTCCCATAGTCTAGGTAAGTCTTTTCCCCTCACTTTGCTGGCTTACATGTGAGCCATCCCTGGAAACACCTCACAGATACACCCAGAAGTGTGTTGTACATATTTTCTAGCCATGTCTTAGACAGGTCAAGTTGACATGGAGTGATGAACGGTTATAGATGTGATGTAAATAGCCATTGTTTTAGGTATCCATCTGAAGGAGCTACTACTGAGGGTTGGTATGCTTAACTATCTTAGTCCATTTTGGCTGCTATAAGAAAATGCCATAAACTAAGTGTTATGGTTGATACATTGTGTGAATTTGAGAAGTCCAGAAGCTTAACTAAATGACTCAGCAGTTCTACATCCTAGTATGTGAAGGGATGTGCTCTTACCTATCTAGGATGTTGTTCAAAGTATCAACTTGAGAAATTTGGAAGTTTAATGAAGTGATTCAACAAGGGGCCAGTGTCCTTACTTTATAAACATCCTTAGCTTGTGGAAGAGGAGGGCAAGGAGATGGTGTGGGTGGATAGCTGGCATACAATACAAAGGAGGAAAAGAGGCTTCCTCCCATCTTTTCTCTTGCTTTTGCTGTCTTCTGCCACCTTGAACTGTTGCCCTCATTTCATGCCACTCTGCCTTGGAGCCAGCTGATTATGGACTGAAACCTCCACAAACTGTGAGCTAAATAAACCTTTCCCTCTTTAATTTGAGTGTCAGGTATCCTGTCTCAGCAACCAAAGAAAAGTAACCAAGACACTGAGTTATTCATAAATGTTGGAAAGTTATTATGTATGGTTCTGGAGACTGGAAGTATAAGAACAAAGGGCCAGTATATTTGGTGTCCAGTAAGGGCCCATTCCTCCTGGATAGTGTCTTCTACATGTTCTTACATGACAGCAGGGCAAGGTAATTCTCTGGGGCCTCTTTAACATAAACATTAACTCCATTCATGAGGGCAGAGATTTCACAACTTCACCCACTCAGTGGCTCCCCTCCTGCATCTGATATCATCACTTTTCTGTATAGGTTTCACACTGTGAACACAGGGTGGGGGGAGGCGCACATAGATCACAGCATCAGCCAAAGTCTTTTTTATTTTTCCCCCTAAAGATTTTTGAAAGAGAAAGAGCCTGTGCCAGGACTTCCGGGAACAACAAGATTCCAAAGTTGAAAAGAGTACATGGCATATAAAATTCTAAACAGAAAATAAAATAAACAAGTAATTGGAAGGGATAGCAGTAGTCAAAGTATGTTGCACAAAAATCCTTTAAGTTTATCTACGTAGTCACAGAAGGGGAAGGAACTACGATAGAGGCGGGAGATGTGGAGGATGCAGGTAGCTCACTGAATCTTTTCAGGCAGACTTGCTGGGACTACAGGAGACCATTTACCTACACTTCATCTTCAGCAGCCAACACTTACACATGGGACCACAGGGAAGCACCATAGGAGTGAGACAAGTGAGTATTAGTTAAGAGCTAGGATTTTTGTTTGTTTAGTACTAGAGAAAAAAGGAAGGAGAGATGTCAGAAATCAGCTAGCAGTGTCTGCTACAGCCAGTAATAAATAATACTTTGTTATTGTAGTTGGTTGAGATACTTATGGGAGGATTGGTTTTTCTTTTGACTGTAGCATTGGGCTTTCTTCATGTAACAAGAAGACCATTATTCTGTGTGTCCCAAATTAAAAGATCCAAGCCCTGGATGTGACACGTAGAGACAATCGCTTGTCCTTTTTAGCCACTGAGCCTTCTGTTTCCTTGTCACTGAAATGAGGCAGATATACAGGACACTCTTCAGCATCCCTTCCAGGTCTGTTCTTACCATATCTGTCCTTCTTCTCGCCGTACAATCCTTAACTTCTTTGGGCCTGGTGATGAGACATTCAGGAAAGTAATCTCAGTGAATTCTGGTTGCTTGAAAGCATAGACCAGTGAGTGGATAAATGGGCAACCTAGTTGTTTGCCAGATCTTTTTTTTCTTTTTCTGTTTTTGTATCACATACATAGAAATGCATAGTTTAGCTTCTCCCTGAGTATCCTGAAAGACTTCCATTCCTGAGAAAAACTTCAGCAAGCAAAGCAAGTTCTAATCATAAAGGTATGGGCGTGTCAAGGAGAGATTTTCAGCACAAGCTTGACAGTCAACGGTTTAAGAATCCATAGGAATAACCTCAGTTCTGGAAGTCATTTACCGGTTGCGCGAGACTTGTGTTTTCTTCTTGTCGTGGCCCCGAGCGGGCCCGGTTTTCCTGCCTCATCTCATATCTCTATCTAACCCAGGCCGCACCCCAGTCAAAAACATAAAACAAAACAGCAAGGGAAAACTGGCTTTCTTACAATTACATAAGCCATTTACCGATCTACCTATGGAACACATTATTTTGCCAAGCAAAATGAAAGGACAAATTCACAGGGACAACTACACTAAAAGGCAGGCAAGGTTATAACCACTCTATTGCTGTTAAAGTCAAAAGAATGAAGGGATGACGATGAAGTGATGGAAAGATCAGGGCAAACAGAATTAGTGATTTTAATAGCTGTCACTGATGACTCACTACACGCCAAGCCTAGTCATCTAGACTGTGCTGTTATCTTCACCCCGTGGAGCCAAAAGATGGGGGGACTTGAGCAGTTTTGGACTTGTACCTCATGATAAATAAAATGAAGAAAAGTGGAATTAAACTAGAGCCATGATTCTAATGTTTAGCTTCCTCTAAAAGTTGCTTTGCTGCCTTCGCTCTGGCCCTCATTCTGTAATCAGGGAAGTCATCCCCCTGAAAGCCTGACTTCACCAGGTAAATAAATGGCACCCCAGAAGCAACTGATTAGACCTGACCAGCTATAGTTCCCCCAAATTACTTGAGCTGTCTTGGCTGGAGCCTCTTCAATGGTCCCCTACACGTTCTTGTAATCTGATAACAGTTGGAAACGCAGCGAAGCCCATCTCAGCTATTTCACAATAACAGATATTTGCCAGCAGAGCAGATGAAAAGGAAGATCACAGAGGAGGTTCTTTATGTGAGAACAGCAGAGAAAGCCCACTGTTTAGGGGCTGTGGTTGCAACATATGGGATCACTATAATCCGGCAAGAAGGTCAAAAGGAGAGGTGTAGCTCTGCTTCACAAGGATCTCCTGAGAAGTTTGTCTTGCATTGGACAAAGATGAATTAAAAAATCTAGATCAGCATTGATATGGCAGCCACTAGCCACAGGTGACTGGTTAAACTTGAATTTATTATAATCAACTAAGTAAAGAGCAGAGGGCTTCCATAACGCCATGCATGTATCAAGTGCCCAGTAATCACATATGGCTAATAACAACTGCATTGGGTAGCACAGATATAGAAAATCTCATCATTTCAGAAAGTCTTGGAAAACACTGGTCTAGACCATCAAATGCTCAGGTTAGAGAAAGACACCCATGACAAGATAGAGCTCATTAACAGCGTGAGCTTCTGGAGCTCAGTGCTAGTTAAAATTGTAAGAATCAGAATCATTCACATATCTATTAAATGATGACAGCAATAGTAAATTATAGCAAAACAGGCCCAGCTTAAAATCTTAACCACTTTTAAGTATACTGTCCAATATCAAGTATATTGGTATTGTGTAACCAATCTCCAGAAAGTTTTCATTTTGTAAAATTAAACTCTGTATTCATTAAACAATTATCCATTTCTTCTTCTCTCCTATACCTGGAAATGACCACTGCATTGTCTATTACTATGAATCTGACTACTTAGATATCTCCATATGCACGGAATAATAGAACAATCTGCTATTCATTTTTTGTGCCTGGCTCTCTTCACTAAGGATAAGATGTCAGTGTTCATTCATATTGTAGCATGCATCAATACTTCCTTCCTTGTGCAGACTGAGAAATATTCCATTGTATTGTGGTTTTAGTATGGCTTGTGTGCCTCAACTGTGCTTTGTGGCTGAGGACCAGTCTGCAGTGTGGTAGTATTGGGAGATGGTGTACAACATTTGGTGGGGGCTAGTGAGAGGTTGGGTCCTTGGCTGCATGCATGGGAGAGGCAGTTCTAATGAACTGGCCGTGCATAATCCTCTCTGCTCTGTGTTTTAGGGAGAGTCGATCACTTGTTCCTCAGCAAGGGGCGCTCACCTTTGCTGTGTACCATGATGCGATGCTGCTGAGAACACTGCCCATGCCAGTGTGGAGCTTCTGAAGTGTGAGCTGAACACACTTCTTCACAAGAAGCTCTGATCAGGTATTCTGTTATGGTGATACACAGGCAACTGGTACATACTGCATGTGAAGGTACCACATTTTGTCTGTCTACTCACTCGGCAGACACTCGGGTTGCTTTTAAGTTTTGCTTGCTGTAAATAGTGCTGCTCTGAGTCTACATACATCCTTTTGAGATTCAGATTAAAGTTTTATTTCTATACTCAGAAATGGAATTGTTAGGTCTTTTAGAAATCCTATTTTTATTTAAAAATGTTTTGAGGAGGTGTAAGTTAGTTTTCCACAGAATCTGTGCTAGTACGCACCTGTACAAGCAGTGGCCCCATAGGGTCTGCAAGGCTTTCCATTTCTTTCCGACATCAGCAACACTTACTATTTTCTGTTATTACTATTAGTTTTTAGAGTAGGCATCTGAACAATGCGGGAATAGCAACAGTGTTTGAGGACTGCTTTATTTCAAATAGGTAGGTGCTGATCAGGGTGGTGTGATGTCTGTGTCCCTCCATGTTTGTGTGTTGATGTTTGATCCCCAGGGTGATGGGCAGTGAGTAGCGCATCAAGCTGTGTGGATGGGGTTGGTGGCCTTATGACAGAGGCTGAGGGAGCCACGTTCTCCCTTCTTCCATGTGAAGACTTGGAAAGGTACCATCTGTGAAGAACCACCTACGAGGCCTGGGTCTGCTAATGCCTTGGTCTTGGACTTCATGGCTCTCAAACTGTGGGTAGTAAGTTTTTTTGTTTATCAAGTGTCCAGTCTAAGACAACAAACACAAAACCAACTAAAGACTAGGCTAGAAATCGATTCCAAGAAATGGGATGCTGATGTAAACTGAAAACGTGGAAGCTGCTTTGGAACAGGTAACAGAAGGGCCTAAGGGATTTTTCAGGTGTGTGCTGGGAAGATCCCATGTCCCTGGGCACAGAGCAGTGAGAGGGATTCTGGTGAAGGCTCAGCAGAAGAGGAGAGCTTAGAGCAAGCCTCTGGGTCATGGGATAATATCCCAGAGGCTGTGAACAGAATGATGGAAGACGTGAATGGTAGAGGCCACTTGGATGAAGTCTCAGGTAGATATAACACTGTCTGAGCACCTGGAGGAGAGGCCATCCTCATTATAGAAGGACAGAGAACCTGGCTGAATTGTACTTATGCCCTTGTGCTTCATGGAAGGTAGAAGTGCAAGGTAACAAAACAGGATATTTAGCAGAAGTGATACCTAAATAAAATGTTGAGAGTGTCATCTCCATGTCTGAAGTATCTAGCTCAGAATTCCAAACTTGGGCTTTAGGCTTTTCCATCACTATTAGAATTTAAATATACATATTTTATATTATACATTTGAAAATATTTTTAATATAGATATGAATGTATATATATATACACACAGAAATATATTTTAAATGAGTTGTGGGTGGTTATATGTATTACAAATCTCCTCTCTCTGACTTATTCTGTATTTTCTTAAAGGTATTGATAGATGAACAGAAGTTTATATTTTTTAGTGTCGTCTAGCTTTCCAATCTTTCCCTTTTCCTTAACACTTTTTATGCTAGTATAAGACCTTTTGCATACTTGAAACTTATAAGAATATTATCCAATATTATTTTCTGGAAGATGGATTATTTATATGGAATTCATTTGTGTGTGGACATGTGTGTATGTGTAGTATGAAATTAGTTCCCCTTTCTGTCCATTTGTATCCAGCACGATTTATTGAAACAAGTCTTCCTTGTGCTAATCTACAGTTCTACCTCATTTATAAGTCAAAGGCTCACACCTGTGTTGACTTGCTCAGTTCTGATTTATCTGTCTTTGTGCCATTATACTTCTTCTCATTCACTCTATCTGTACAATATATCTTGATTTCCACTGGAATAAATTCAAACTTGTTCTTACATGTGGGGAGTTAGACCCACAGAAAGGACAATCAATCAACCAAAACAATCAACAAACCCAACAGACAAACAGAAGCTTTTATTATATTATATATCATGAAATTTAATAACTCAAGTATCAAAGCCATTCTTTATGCTTGCCTGCCTCTCTGCCATCCCTTGGCATTGTTTGTTTCTCCCACAGGGCTTCCATGGTCTCCTTCTCAGGTTGGTAGCAGCATCCCCTACCAGGGTGTGTTAGTTTTCTGTTGCAGAACAAAATATCCAGCGCTCACAAATGAAAAGATGAGAGAGTTAACTTAGCTCTTGTCTTCAGCCCATGGTCAGCTGGCTCCAAGGCAGAAACATGGAGAAGGGTGTGGGGAAGCAGAGCAGGAAACAGTGCCAGAGAGCAGGAAGCAAGGGACCCAATGCAGACCTCAGGTCATGACTCCATGACCCACCCAAACACACGCAGAACTGTGCTTTCCTCATCTCCTGGCTGTTTCTTAATCCAGCAAGTTGATTCACAGACAATTCGGATTCACAGACACAGGTAGGCACCTCTCTTACTATAACTCCTCTATTTTTCAAAAACATATATGTTGAACTATATCTCTGGTATATACCTTAAATCATTTACTGATCTTTCCCTGTTTCACAATTGATGTTTGGATCATTTTTCATGAACGTAGGACGAGGCTTTCCAGGCTGCGAGTCTGGCGATGTCTGAGTCCCTCTCTGAAACCGAATATGCTTGTTCTGGGGAGTTTGTGCGGGAGACATGGATGCTTGAGTGTTCTCCTTGCATAAGACACAACCTGAGAAAAACTGGGGTGTCAAGTCCTTGAGCAAGGCCACTCCTGGCCTCTGGCGAGTGTGCTCTCATTTTCTGCCATTTGCAGATATTTTGGCTCTTGATAAAGCCACACTTTAAACCTTCTGTGCTATGGTATTATATTTACAAATAAAGAGCCAAGTCTTAGATTGACAGAGTAATAGGTAAAGGCAACGGAGTGCAAGTTGAGTGCGCATGGGCTATGTCTTCTTGATTTCTCAGCTTTTTATCCTTTCTTCCCCTCACCTTGGTCATCTTGAGATTCTGCAGCAAAGATATGTCTCTCAGTTATGACCAGTTTAATAAGGCTTTTGCTATTGCACATGGAGGCCTAGACTGGATCTGACCATCTGGCTTTTTATGTTCTGCATGACCTTTGTATCCCCTCTTTAAAAGGGTTTTTTTGTGTAGACTCCATTTTGATCCCTGGTTTGTTCTGAATCCTAGAGCTATTAAGAAATCTTACCACTGCTTATGGTTTTTGTTAAACTCTGACGGTGTCTTACCTATAAAATGAGCTAAGAAATGAAAACATAACCACATAGATGGCTCCAAAGGGCAGAAGTCCCTTTACAACTCTTGAATCTTGGAAGAGAAAGCCTGATCAAGTCACCCTCTTGCCAAATGCAGCGAAGGTACCTGTAGACAGAAGAGACTCAACAAAGAATGATGAAATCCTTTATATCTTCCTTCACAGCCTGACCTGGAGAGATTTCCAAACATTATTAAGACACTGGAAAAACTCATGACGGACACTTGCAAAACAATATCCCCCAGGTAAAGACAAAACTGTTATGCCCCTGAGAAGATACAGACCTTTTTCCATCCAGCAGTAGAGATCAAGAAATTGAAACTCTGCTTTCAGAGAAACAGGAAAATGAGCACCCAGAGAAGTTTAGTCTCCTCCACACACTGCTAGTGTGTTTTAAGCATCTTTGTGTCAGGGGCCTTCACCTGTCCTCTTCCTCTGAGTTCAATAGACTCCTTCATGCAATCATCTGTATCAATGTAAGAATAACCTTGTGAGGAGTCATCCCTATAGTCTTTGAGGCTTCAAGTGTTCTCAGCCTACAAATCACAAGCAGCAATGCTCTTCTATCAGAGTAGACTCCAGAGTTCTTTCTGGATGAGTTATTTTACTGATATTCATTTCTCCATTGTCCAAACCGGTGTTTTCATTATAAATTTTTGTTCTAAAATAGTTTCAGCATCACAAACATTGCAGAATAGGACAGTATTCTTCCATACCTTTCATATAGCTTCCTTCACATGTTAATATCCTGAAAAATCAGTATACTGTGGCTATAGTCTCAATATTGTCCCCACCTTGACTCGTATGTTTGTTTTTTTTTTTGACTCATATGTTAGAAGGTAAAACTCACTGTGAAAGTATTGAGAGCTCAATTTGTGTGAGTCTTGAAGTCTCTGTTTACACAAAGGGATTATTTGCCTTATAGAAGAGTTGAAGGGAAACGTCCAGGCCCTTCCATCATAGGAAGACAGAAAGAGGACACCATCTGTAAGGCACAGACTAGCAACTAACATCAGATCTGCTGGGAACTTGATCTTAGAAGTCTGAGCCTTGAGACTGGTGAGCAATGGATTTCTGTTACAAATTATCCATTCTAAGGAATTTCCTTTAACAGTCTCAACAGACCGAGAGAACTATTCCACAAACCAGGAAACTGACATGGACATAGTAATACTAACTCAAGCTCTGAGCTAGTATTTATAATGCATAACTCTGACAGCTTCATTTTGGTTGTATTATACAAGTGTAAGCTGTAATATTCTGGCCACTTATTGCTGCACAATATGGCATGTTACACAAGCTTGCAACTTGGGCAGTGAGAAGAACCCTTCTGTGTTTCATGCAAGAATTAGGTGAGGGGGCTTTGCCATGGCTGAGGGACTCCTTCCAAATCAGCTTGTTCACACAGCTGGCACACTGTTGGCCCTCAGTTTCTCTCTAAGCAGCTGCCCTGCAGAGTGAACTGTGCTTCCTTCCAGCATGGTGGCTGGGTTTGGAGAGGAAGAGTCAGATAGGAAATGTCAACTACCAGTTGTGCAGGGCCTGTGTTTGGAGCCCATGAGAGCAGTCCCTCCCTCCTGCTGATGAGGACTCAGAGCCACATCCAAAGAGAGAGGACTGAGTACTCACTGTGTGTGGGGGAAGCATCAGTACTGCGGGGACTATGATTTGAAACCTCCGCACTGCTTTCTACATGAAACAATTTGTAACCTCTAAAATGGTTGGGGTTTTCAAAATTTACAAATTTGTTAAAAATAAGAAAGAAGTTCAGAAATTTGTTGGACTGGAATTGTAATTGTTTTGGAAAGGAGCCCTTCACAACAAGTCCTACTAAAACGTATTTGGTAAAACATATGAAATGTTATGAATTTGTATGTGCAGGTTTTTATTATATGTGGCTAATAATTTTTAGTATGAGCAACAGAATGACACTGAATATCTGAAATAAACATTATAAGAACTAAACCTTTTAAAAAACTTGTAACATTTTCTTCACTGGTGGAATTCCAATATGAGACTGATACAAAGAAGCACCTGATGAGATGCTTTGTTGAGGCCTAACTGCAAAACTGGTACCCTCTGTGCAAAAGAGGGTTTTTTTTTTATCTCATCTTTTTCAAAACATTTATTAGAAACTTGGTGATTTTGTGTGGAATCCTCTTTAAACATATAAGGTAATAAACATATTTAATTATACAATGAGAACATTTATCAATTCCTAACAAATAAAATACTTTGAATGTTACTTTCTAACACTATGCTCCATTAGTTTAAAAATAAAATTTAAGAGTTTTAATACATGGGATATTTTATTTAAGAATTTTCTTTTCTGCAATAAAACTAAATAGTTAAATTTTATATAAGTGATCTAAACTATGGGGGTTGAATTGAACTGTTTCAGTTAAAATGTGTTATAATTATAGGCATTCATGTCTTATAAAATGCCTGTAGAAGGACTAAACCTCTGATAACATAGAAATTATATGCATTTGTAGAAGTTTCCACTTGAACTTTCTAATTATAATTTAAGTTGTAATATTTGACACTTCAATTGTTGGTATTTTACAATTAAATTCTATTGTATTTTTATACTGCAGTTATATTTCTAGAATACATTTGAATGTTGAATGACTCTGTGAAGTTTAAATACATCTAGCATTAAGACAATGTCTCAGAGAACTTGGTGTCTTAAACTAGGTTTATCTCCAGCTAAAACAAGGATACAAAGGATACATATATATGTATGTATGTATATATATATATATATATATGTATGTATGTATATATATATATAATTATATAATATATAATTTTTAAACTGAACCTCAAAAATTTGTATGTATATTGTTTTTCTTTGGCTATTCCATCAGAGGTAAGGTACCAGAAATCGTCATAATTCCTAAGTGAAAAATTTAAAGCTTTTGGTTGGTACTGTGACAAGATACCATCAAAGGGGATACTTTCATTGTGACAATGCACAAACACGAATCTGACATATGGCTGTGGCAAGAGAATGTTACATGTGAAATAATTGTGTTCTGATATTATCAGAAATTAAACTATAGGACAAAGAATTGATTTATTCGACCAGGAAGAAATATCTTGTACTCCAAATTAAGTACGAAGTCATTATAGAGAGATTAGATAGTGTTGAAATTGAAGCATTGTGCAGAATTTTGAAAGCTAGGATGGTGTAGCTTTTCAGCTATCACAAAGTAGAAAAGATCCTTCTTTCCTGGAGTTTTGATGATCTAGGCAGCCTCAACTTCGATTTCACCAGTGGAAAATGTTGGAATGCAGCAACCTCAGGCTGAAAGCAAGCAGAAAATCCAGAATCAACCCTTTAGATGAGCACAGTATATGCAGCCATAGAGAGTGAAAACTTATAATGGGAAAAAGCAAGTCTATGAAATTCGGTCGGGCCAGAAAGCAGTAACATTTTCATAAAAAATAGGTTCATAGGGAAAGTTTGTGTGTATGTGTGTGTGTGTGTGTGTGTGTGTGTGTATGTGTGTGTGTGTACACGCTAAGTTGAAACTATTGATCCCCAAAGGAATACTGACAGAGGCAGTCACACGGGAAACTTGAAATATCATAAATCCATAATGATGCACAGAGGAGAATGTAAGGCCATAGCGCAATGGCACAGATGAAGCTGTACAGAAAACAAGTGTAACAGCTTTAGTCTTGCTTTTCAAAATATAAAGTATTATTAGCTTGATGCTTGTACCAGTGAAAAACACTGAAACTACAAGGTATAAATCCAACACTTAACATCCTTTTCTGATTCACTGGGATTCTAAAAAATATAGAAACATAGTATTGTATAAGTTTGATTGCACAATCAGATGAAGGCATATAAAATATCCACTATGCAAAGGGAGATAGTTCTAAGTATTTTCTAAGTGGTGTGTTTAAACATCTAGAACTAAAAAAAAAAAAAACAAAGCACTTTTGTGATTATATAAAAACTTGGGGGCAAGGCAAAATTTCAGCTTTTTATTAGTAGGGAGAAATATTAGATGATCTATTTAACTTAAATCTACAGGAGGAAATAGTCTCCTCCTGAAATTATGAAATTTGGTATAACAGTCATAAAAGTAGCTTTCAGATGGACTATCTGTTAATAGTTAATGTCCCTGAGATACCAAAACACCTTTGAGGAGACTTAGGTCTTTCTAGTTGTGCTGTTGAAGGCAGGAGTACAGGGAAAAGCCTGTGAATTCTGCCCAGAATAATTTCAATGTGTTCCCAGCAGTTCATACAGCATTTGCCTCCATACAGCCCACTCACCCTCCAAAGCTCACCTCCATTCTAAATTCCTTTTTAGCCCATTTGTGGGCTGCTGGACCCACACTGGACTCCTTGCAGTCCAGCTGAGGCACTGGCTCTATATATAGGACTTGTAGGGAGTGAGAGGCACACTTACGCTGACTCTGCACTGTGATCCTTCCTTGCAGGTCTTCCTAGGATGCGCAGACAAGCTGTAGCCACCTCAGAAGCACCACCAAAGCAAGGCAAGCCTGCTTCTGTCAATAGGAGGTATCACTTAAAATCCAATAAGCCTACAACAAACGTGCAAACTTTCAGCCCCTCCCTCAGGGCTGTGTTGCCCTAGGGGAGACCTACCCTATGGCACTCACAATTTGACTGAATGGAAACCACAAACAACCTCTGAAAACCTCTGTAGCCACAGAAAAACAAATCAAGAAAAAAAATCAGGACAACCCCCTTGGGACTATTGATATAAAATACAGTTTGAAGATTTGTAATCCTTTATCTTTGTTACCATGAATATCTACACCAAGGGCACCACCGCTTATTTCTGAGTGCATTGTGTGACTTTTCAAATACACACTGGCATGGCCCTTCAGATGGATAATTCACGGTCTTTCTGTAAGTGCTTTTGTTTTTAGTTGTAAAGTTCAAATCTCTTCAAACAGTGTGTTATAACCTCATTGCTATTTTCCTCCCATCACCCTCTTTCAAAATATGTACTTGAACAGTTTTTCAAATATATGAGACTTTGAAGTGAATTTACTAATAGATACAAGAACTTTGATTCCCTGCACATCCCAAAAGTACTCCAGGAAAATGGGGTAAATGAATATCTTCAGTTTTACTTGGGAATAAAAATGAAGGCATAAATTCACCAGTTAGGACCTGAGGGTAAGGCTAGGACCTGGCATATCTCCGGTGCATTCTGTGCTCACTTGAAGATTTTTAAAGACATAAATGGCAAAAGTCATATTTTGCAAGTCTGTTTGCCATAGTATGACTGAGAACTTTTTTATGTCTCTTTCCATTTACATATTAGTAACAACTTATCACGTTACTCCCCCAGAATTATGGCAAAACTTTAGATTGATATATGTGTTATAGCTCTCAATTAGTTTTAGATCTTTAATTTCTCTATGGAGACCTTGGGAAACACACATATTCATGTACACACATAATTGTATATATACTTGTGCATCTATTTATAATTGAATGAATGTATACATTTGTACATAATATTCACATTTTATTTTCTAATTATTGTGGTTAAATAAAGTGTAATTGATTTTCATCCATTAACTATGATCTAGTGAAATTGTTAAATTTTCTTGTTAAATCTAATATATTAGAACTTTAAATATTTTATGTTTTCAATACTTATAGGTAAGCACGGTGTATGAATAGTTATAGTTTAGTATCTAGTTTCCTGACCTTATTAATTTTCATGCCTTATTCCACTGGCTACCACATCCTGCAGAATGTTGAATAGAAGTTGACTTCTATTGGCTATGTCTTCTATCGCCTTAGTCTTGTCTTTAGGAGAAACATTTATAATATTTTACTATTAAGTGTGTATGTGAGTATTTCTGTAGATTTTTTGTTGTTGTTACATTTTAACATCTATTGTCTAATTAGAAGAGTTCACTTCTATTTCTAGTTTCCTTAAGGTTTAGTTTTATTTAAATTATGCTTTAATTTTAATTTTACCAAATTTATTCTGCAGTTATAAATAATGACCACATGAACTAGTTTTCTGTATCTCCTTCAGTTAGCATATTCATTGAATTTACAAATTCATTTAAATTTTTTGCTTTTGCATTTTTAAACTTTATTGATACATTTTAAATATACATAATGATCACATTCATCACAAGAAATTTGTACCTGTCCATGACATATCTTGCTTCTTTTTTTCCCATTCCCCTCCCCTCCTTTCAAACACTCTTTCCTTCCTTATAAAAGTTTTGTTTCCAATTTTTTCCTTCCATTTTCTTTTTTTTTCTTGTCCTTTCTTTCCTTTTCCTCTCCTCCCTTCCCTGTTCCCTTAAATTTTCACATAATGGCACACAGCTTTGACTACAAACTTACTCATAATGTCTCATATGTGCAATGATTATACTTTCTTCTAATATTGGTCATCTTTTATTTCTCTTTTCTAATTGGTTAAGTCTTAATAGGTCATTATTGATTTTATTATTTGTTTCAACATGATGACTTATAGCCTTGCAGATTTATCTTTTATTTCCTTTTTCTTCTTTTTATTTTGGAATAACTTGACATTCTTCTCTTATCTTGATAGGTATATTTATCCTACTTATTTTTAATCTATTAAAAATGCAGTGGTACCTTGGTTCACAAACTTAGTGCATCCCACCATTCTGGGAGGGCGGCTGCAGATCTTTTCATGCAGGGAAGTTGGCCCGTGGTCCTGTTCATCTCTGCATGTGGAGTTCACAAGTGGAAGCAAAACTTTGCCAAATGGTTCTGTTCTTGAATCGAACTGTTCATGAACAAAGGTGTTCGTGAATCGAAGTATTACTGTATATACATTTCGGAGTAGAACTTTCCTAGTCATAGTGTAGTTTCATCTAATGCCTTTAACGTTTTATTCTGTTTTTATTTTATTTCAGTATCTTATAATTTTCATTTACCTGTGGCTATTTTAGAAGTGTTTTTCGTTCTGTATAAAAAAAAGGTAGTTACTATTTCATTATTAATTTCAATCTTAAGTCTACAAGATCAGAATGTATTTTGTCCGAACTTCAGTTCCATGTACATTGGAAAGTATTCTGTATTTGGGTGCAGTATTCTATAATTGTCAAATGGTCCAGAAATTTTACTTTTATTTTGTATTTTAAATATTAAATACAATTTTAATTTTAACTGTCCATATATATGTATCTGATTTTACCGGCGCCTTATCGTATCAGAGAAGACTGTGAAAAACTCCCCTGACGACTCCGTATTTGTTGTTTTCTTCCTGTAAATTCGCCCGCGTCCACTCTGGAGTCCTACAGAACTGCGCAGGATCCACACTTACTAGGTAGCGGGTGCCCTTCCTCTCCTCTCTTCCCCTCAGACATGATTTTGATGTTTTAGATAATGTTTCAAATTTTCATTATTTAAGATGGAAAACAAATTTGCCTGATATTTATCAGCCTTCCTTTGCGTCCTTATTGTGCTTCTGTTGCATCTCTCTGCCTCTTTTAATTTTCACTTTCCCTATACCCTGATACTATGTTAATGCTAAGCAATAATCGAAGACAGGATATTAGATTAATAGTGTATATCTGTATGTGTTAGCCTGAACACACACTTCGAAGATAACAATATGTAAAGCAGCAACAAGCGGTGTTTTTTCTTCTGTTGTTGTTGTTGTGGATGTTGTTGCTGTTGTTGATGTATGCCTGTTTTCTTTCTTGTCCTTGGATTTTTGGTT
>PVLD010001452.1:0-202153 GCA_004027595.1 Dinomys branickii
TGTTATAGTATAGTCTGAGGCAGCTATATCTCTTCCCAAGGTGAGAGTCCAAGGATATAGATAAACCCAGGAGTACAGTTATTATCACAGGGAAGATAACTGATTGAGTGGTAGGGCAACGGAGATGAGGGAGGAGAAAAAACGAACTGATCAAAAGGGCCATCATCTGTGTAACCTGAGTAACAAAGATGAAGGTAACTTATGTAGGACAGCATCCAGAGCTAATTCCCTTCTATGTTCTCTATAATTCTGTATTTCCTCAGTCGTTTTTGTATTAGCAGAAATGAAGATAACTTTATATTATACAGCATCCAGTGCAAATTCCCTACTGTCTTATCTATAATGTGGTATTTCGTTTAATGTTTTTGTGTTAATTAATATGAAGATAACTATGTAATACAACATCCAGTTCTAATTCCCTACTATATTCTGTATAACTTTCTATTTTCTGTATTGTTCATGGCTTTTCTGGTTCATATGTCTCCATTCTTTTGTCTTTAAAATAAAATTTAAAAAAAGAAATGTGGACAGTAGAGAATCTTCATTACTTGTGAGGCAAGGCTACACCCTCGTTTCTTGCTGGGGGTGGTCAGCCTAGATGAGAATCGGGAGCACTGTGCCAACCTCTGAGAGGCAGAGGCTACAGTCTAACTGCCCCAAAGAAACTGTTGTATGAGGTGGCACAAACCTCACTGTGAACACCAGCGAAATTCATACCAAGTGAATTCATACCAAGTGAAGTAAACTGGCGGCATGACAGGATCCAGGGGAAGCAGCCCCTTTCGCTCCACCATGCACCCTTTTTCCTTCACATATTTACCAAGTCTTTAGTCAGATCTGCTTATGAACCACAAGTTTTAAGAGGTTCAAAGGTAAATCAGTACAAAATAAAGCTATAGCCAGGCATGCACACCTGTTATCCCAGCACTGGGGAGGCTCAGGCAAGAGGATTGCTTTGAGTTCCAGGCCAGCCTGGGCTGCATAGTAAGTTCAAGGATAGCCTGAATTACATAGCATGACCCTGCCTCATTTCCCCCACAACAAAAAAGTAATAAATGCTAAGGATAGAAGTATGTACGAAGAGCCAGCTATGGTGCCACATGCCTATAATCCCAGTACTCTTAGAGGTTGAGGCACCAGGATTGAACGTTTGTGCCCAGCCTGGGCAATTTAAGGAGATCCTATCTCAAAATTTAAAAAAAAAATCTTTTTTTTAAAGGGCTGGGGATGTAGCTTTAGGGTGCAGGCCAGTACCACAAAAAGGGCAAGGGTTATGTTCAGAGATGAAGCACTACAAAGAAACAATGCTGTTAAGTTTCCAGGGCAGCGGCCCTAGGGGAGTTGAAAAGGTCCTGATCTTTCCCAGAAAGCATAACACCCCAAACAAAACTTTGCCAGGTCTGGCCTGATGAATGAGCTTTCTATGGTGCCTTGAAACCCTTGAAGCCAGGACCCTACAGTCTAGAGACTCAATATGAGAAATGATTCCTATGTGTGTCCCCCTAACCGCTAGCTCTATAATAGAAGGGAGCAAGCTCTTTCAAGAGATGGTTCCCCCACAAAAGGATGAAGTGGCCATCACTTCATTCCCAAAAGCTCCAGGGTCCACACCCTTCCTTCCTGTGTCAGAACCTGGGTCATTTCCTGGATCATTTCCTTTCCTACAGAACACTTTGAATCTTTGCTCTTTGTCTTATTGGTAAAGCTCTTAATTGGCTAGACTCATCACACTGCTAGACATAAAGGCTATAATCCCTAGACTAAGAAAGCCTACAGCTGGGGTAGGGAGTCTCAGCCAAGGTAGGCAGGGCATCTATCACCTGCTCTCACATAGTCCCAAATAAACTAGCTTTTAGGAAAGCAAGAGAATGACACTCAATCCCAAATACCTTTTCCCTTTTCACACACAGAAAATCTTACAGGAGAAGTGTAAGAGGTTGAGGAAGTAGCTGAGGAGACAAGATGGGGAGTGGAATAAGTGCAGAGGACAAAGAGCTGGCCAAGAGATCCAAGGAGCTAGAAAAGAAGCTTCAGGAGGATGCGGACAAGGAAGCCAAGACTGTCAAGCTGCTGTTGCTGGGTGAGTGAGAGGGGGAGATGAGCTGGCAAAGGTCATGTTCTTCTGTTCCCTGGAGGAGGGTGGGTTCTAGCCTACCCCAAAAGGAGGAGACAAGGCAGGTCTGTTTTCCTTTTCCCATTCCTTCTTAGGCCAGATCGGAGCTCTAGGGCTGAGTTATTTAATAAGGGTGTCTGTCTGCATAACCACCCCAATGGGATTTAGAATGCAAAAGCTACTAAAAATTTCCCATTCTTCCTTGAACCAGGAATAGCACAAGGTCCAAGGCAGGCCTATCCTCAAATCTAACCAAATCAACACCTCCTTTCGGTTTGGCAAGTACCAAGAACCTTGACTATGTGAACACTCGATCTACAGTGAGAGGACCCCAAGTCAAGGAATCACAAGAGAACAGGACCCTCCCTCACTAGTGGATTTGGGAGTCCCACCACAGAATACTAATGCACAGACTCCAGAATGGGCCCACTGGTTCCTTTCTGCTTCCCACAAAAACTCTGGAAGTAGGGAACCCTGAGTGAGGAGAAATGGGGTCTTTATCTGCTTAAGTCCCTTCCTGCTTTTCAATTAGTAATTGCCTCTAAAGCCTGCGCCAGATGGGAAATTCATCAGCCTGATGAATTCATCAGCCTAAGCAGATCACTGGTCTGTGCTGAGAAAACAGAAGGCCTCAGAGGGTCAGCCAGGGAAAGGAATCCTGACTATAAATAGAACCAAAACAAGCAACTTTGTGACACCTGACTTAGGGGAGAAAAACAAGAAACAAAAATCACCAGCACTACCACAGAACTAGGCTAGCTATAGGAGGCCTATAACAAAACAATGGCTGCCTGGGGAAGGTTTCCGAGGCCATGGATAGACTTTTGGACCACAAGGCTAAGGACATCCTTTCTCCTGGCTTATCTGTGCCTCAGCCCAAGGACACATCAAGGAGTCTAGGAATTACACAGGGGGAAATGGAAATGACAGGGCCCCTGAGGGATCTTTCAAGCCTAAGCCGATTCTTCCAGCTTCAGAACAAGCAGCCTAAGAGGGGAAAAAGCACAAGCTAAGTGAGGAATTGAGGGGTCAGGGTAGTGGAGACGGAGAGGACTGAAGGAAATACGGGTTTTGATAGGGGAAGAGTACGAAGAGGACATAAGACATTTTAGTCAAATAAGGGAATCATCAAGATAATGAGAGAATATTTCAAGGAAGTAATTAAGGTCTCTTTGGTCCTACCCAAGATTATTCACCTGAGTCAAAAAAGGGGCATGAGAACCATTAAAGGAATTCCTCTGATTCCATCAGTGGTTCTTAATGGAGATTTTTGACTCTCAAAAGACATCTGGAAATATCAGGAGACACTTCTGGCTGTCACAACTAGGAGCGTGGGATGCTACTGGCCTCTAGCGGGTAGAGGCTAGGAATGCTGCTAAACAACCTACAGTATCCCTACAAAAAAGAAATCCAGCCTCAAATGTAATAGTGCCAAAGTTAAAGAAACTCTACTCTAAAACCAGGTCACTGCCAGGCACAGCGCCACACACCTGTAATCCTCAATACTTAGCAAGTTGAGGTGGGAGAAACAAAAATTTAAAGCCAACCTGAGCAACTTAGTGAAATCTTGTCTCAAAATAAAAAGGGTTGAGGATGTAGCTCAGCGTTAAAGAGTGCTTTGTCTGGCATGTGTGAGGACCTGGGTTTGATCACCCAGCATTTTAAAAACAAAAAACTGCTAAAAATGCTGACTGAGGATGTAACTCCATGGTAGATACTTTCCTAGCACATGTAGGGTCCTGGGTTCAATTTCCTAGTACACACTATCACAAAAAAATCAACCAACCAATACAACGGCCTGGGCTCAAAGTGCCAGAAAATGAGGGCAGCAACCATCGCTGTTTTTTAAAATGCAGAGTAAAACTGGTAGAAATTGGAAGCATAAGCATTTCTCCTTCCAGGTGCTGGGGAGTCAGGAAAGAGCACCATCGTCAAGCAGATGAAGTGAGTACAAACACTGCCCTGAAGGACTTGGGGAGTCCTAAGGGGGGTCATTAACGAAACCAGTGGAGGTACTTGAGAGCAGTAGGCTCTAGCATCAAGGAACCCAGGAATTTTTAAAGAACTGAGTCCTACTGCCTCAACCTCCTCACCCTGCACTTTACAACAGGGTTTTTGTATGATCCTTTACATCCTCTTGGAGTCCCAATCCCTTAGATTTGGTTACTAGGTCCACCTAAAAGCCAGGTGTCTGCTCCTAAAGGATCATTCACCAGGATGGCTATTCACCAGAAGAATGCCTGGAGTTCAAGTCTGTCATCTACGGGAACGTGTTACAGTCCATCCTGGCTATCATCCGTGCCATGTCCACGCTGGGCATTGACTATGCCGATCCACGCTGTGCGGTATGTGATGTTATATGGTTAAGGCAAGACTAATGAGAAGAAATTGAACCAGAGGCCAATGAACTATGAAGAAAGTTGGGTAAGCATAACTAGAATCCGATCTGCTGAGCTTCCTATCTTCTCAATTCTGGAAAAGTAAGCAACTTCCACCTTTAAAATAAATGTTTACAAAATCTGCTCTCTGCTTTCTTTTCAGTTTTGTCTTCTTTTACTGCTTAAATTGTTCCCCTGGGACTTTTTGCCCTGGCCACTGAACTGTTATAAAGAATCAAGAACAAATGTGATGCATTCCTGTCTTCCATCTTGTCAAGTTCAGGGTTAATCTAGCCTTTAAACTTTGACCCTTTCTGCAGCAAAGGACCCACATTTTGTGATAGTCTATTCTCAAAGTAAAGTTGAAAGTTGTACACACCAGAGAAACAGCACCTGGGACCTTTGTTATCCTCTAGGAGTTTCCAAGCTGGCTATATTACACCCTCTACACCTGGGAGCACACTCAAAACTTAAGTGTTTTTTCTAAGATGGACTCTTCACAAAAGACTGCTTCCACTGTAGGGTTTGGTAGCAATGCAAAATGCTTTTCATTATTTCAGCAGCATTTGCACAATCCTCCTGCAAAGTCACCGCTCCTATGTCATTGTTTCTACATTATAGGATGCTGGGCGACAGCTCAACAACCTGGCTGACTCTACTGAGGAGGGCACCATGCCTCCCGAGCTGGTGGAAGTCATCAGAAAATTGTGGAAGGATGGTGGTGTGCAAGCCTGCTTCGACAGAGCTGCAGAGTATCAGCTCAATGATTCAGCATCTTAGTAAGACTGATTGGGGAGGAGGAGGGATGATGCTTAAGCAATCTTATAGGAGAAACTTCACTTAAATTTTATGCCTTGAAAGCTGGAGACACACATACTAAATTTAATGCTCACAGATTATCTGCCAGCTCCTACCACTCTGCATTACTTTACACTAGCTTACTGCAGTCTACAAAACTAAAGACAAAAATTCAAAACAGAGCTGCACTAACAGCTCTTAACCCTGTTTTCTTAAACTGGATACCGAGCCTCTCCTTTCACAATTCTAAGATAGCCCTGCAGTTCTGCTGGCACACTCCTAAGAGGTACATAAATTATGAGCCATTTCTTTTTTTCGTACCAGGAATCAAACTCAGGACCTTGTGCTTGCCAGGCAGGTGTTTGTGCCGCTGAGCTATATCGCTGGCCATGACCCTCTTTTAAAGTTGACTTTTCTAGCTGCAACCCAGGCTCTACCTGGTCTACTAGACAGAAATGAAAAGGTTAGGTCTCAGGAATCACCAGGGCAAACTAAAGGAAGGTGGGCATGAATTACAAGCAACTAACTGCACAGTAGGTTCCAAAAAGATAAGGGAGACAGAGTTTATCAATCCTACAACAGTACAGTATCATGCACGGGCATGAGCTTCAGAGTTAGATGTTTTTAACCCCCATTCGTTGCCTAATCTTGTAATAATGCTATCATTTACTATCTCTGGAATGCTCCCTCACAAAGGCCCAGTCACTGCCAGTTGTGCTGTATGTACTGTCTCAGGACCCTTTATCCATTTGTACAGTAAGCCGTCACCGTGCAGGCAATGCTTTTTATTAGCCCAATTTTATAGATGAAAAATAATCATCTTTTCTGTAACTTCAACAAAGTCATTTAATTTGCCCAGAATCACACACATAAATAGCAGAGGCTGGAGTTGCACCCAAGTCTGCCTGACCACAAAGCTGATTACTTTTTACAGTGTATCATAATGTCTTTTGACACTGGGAAAATTATTTGACTTTCCTGAATTATCCCAAAGTGTCTAAAACAGGGATATAAGTTGGGTATGGTGTTGTACTCCTGCAATCCCACCACTCTGGGATGCCGGGCACAAAGATGCCAAGTTAAAGCCCAAGCTGGGCAATTTAGCAACACCCAGTCTCAAAAATTTAAAAAGCAAGGGTGGAGTGGGACATAGCTCAGTACAAAGGCACTAGGTTCAATGCCCAGTACTGCAAAAATCAAAAAGAAAAACAGAATGGGCATATGAACCTTACAGGCTTATGAGGTTCACTGACAATTTAAATGTGAAAATAGCAGGTATATTTTTAGGTACTTCTGTTAATTTTCCTTCTCTTCTGTGTCATTCCTCTTCAAATATCCATTCCTTCCCTTTATTTTTTAAACTTTCTCATTTTTATAGTAACTTTCAAACATAGACAAAAGGGAAATAATACAATCAACACTTACTCTCAACAGTTAATTCAAAGGCACTCATCTGCCTCCATACTTACCAGATGATTTTAAGGCAAACCTCAGATATCATTTCAGCTTAAAAACTTCATTACATATCTCTAAAACATAAAAGCTCTTTTTAAAAAATATAGTATCATCACATCTAAACATTAATTCTCCAACAGCATTAAACACCCAAATCTGTGTTCAAATTTCCCAAACTCCAATTTTATTCATGACATAAACAAAACTCACGTATTGCTTCACGTCTCTAACAATCTATACCCCAATCTATCCCCCACCTCTGTGCTGAGGACTGAACCCAAAGCCTCGTGCATGCTGGACAACCACTCTACCACTGAGGCAAATCCCCATCCCTCCTGCTGGTACCCATTTAAAGCAGTAATTCTCATTCAAGGATCTACAAAGGATTTCCAGCTGGCAAAACTCAAAGAAATTGCATAAAGCCCCTGCATCAAATCGACTATTCCTTCAGCCTCTTTAACTCACATCCTTTTCTAAGAACACATGATGATTTCAAGAAAAGAATCCTAAATTTACATCCATGGGTTTCCAGCCCTGGTTCCCCCTACATTAGTTGTGTGATCTGGGGTAACTCTCAACCTTCTCTGTGGAAAACGTAATGTCATCAATGCCAATAACTTTTGTCTAGCTACCTGAACCAACTGGACCGGATTACAGATCCTTACTACCTCCCTAATGAGCAAGATGTGCTACGATCCAGAGTCAAAACCACAGGCATCATTGAAACAAAGTTTTCTGTCAAAGACTTGAATTTCAGGTGAGTACATGGTTGCTGGGGTCATCTCAGGTACACATGTGCAATCCTAAAAAGGACATGGGCATTGTTTCTGGCCCTTGTTGAAGCCCAATCTGAATTACTGTCCTACTTCCCCCAACCTCTTTTCTCCCCATTTCCCATCTTGCTGTTAACTGGCCCCAAAGTGTTCACTGCTCAGGAGAACAGCAAAGACACGTGGGCCATATCCCAGGCATGTCTATGAGAACAGCTGCTTCTTCCCTCAGGATGTTTGATGTGGGAGGACAAAGATCAGAGAGAAAGAAGTGGATCCACTGCTTTGAGGGTGTCACCTGCATCATCTTCTGTGCAGCCCTCAGTGCCTATGACATGGTGTTGGTAGAAGACGACGAGGTGGTAAGCAGCTCTTGCACCAAAGAGCTTTGGTAGATCATTTTCCTCACGACCCATTTTTGCAAGCTTGTGTCATTCTAGCGTTCCAACTAGGATATCAACGAACACTGACAGTCTAGCAGTCCTCTAGCAGACCAGCCAATGTCTCATGCAAACAATTCCAGAAAAACATTTCTTTTGGACGTTCCAGGTTAGCACCATAAAGCTCCAGATTTACAAAGAATGAGATTAGTTTCTGATCAGACGTACAACTATCATTTGACCACCACGAAGTTCCAAAGAGGAACTGAGTATTAAAAGGATAAGAGATCATCAAGCAGGCAAAGCAATTACATTTCTACTCACAGGCTCCTTATGGAAAAACACAAGATCTAAAAGTAGAACAGGCAATGCATGATGTGTGCCTTTATACAACATGACAGAGAGGCTGCGCTACCAACTTCACTTAGAAGCCTAAAAATGTACTGAGTATCAACAGAAGAAAATAGCAATCCAATTTCCTTAAATGCCAACTACACTGAATGCTGGAGAACCACATGAGGGTGGGTCCTTTCAACATGTAGAATTCTGTAAGATAGGAGCACTACAGGACAAGTATCTCAGGGCCAGTTACTTCTGACTAGGTTGGGGAAAAAGGATGTCAAAGATGCAGAAAACAGTAATTACATATAAGTATCTGCTCCACAAATTGAGGTGAGCAACCTATTAATGGAAAGCAAAGCTCTTACCTTCCTATCCCTTGCTCCATCTTCACTGCCTTTCCTTCCCCCTTAGAAACTGAAGTTCACATCTGAGCGCACTGCCTATCTTTTAGGCAAAATATCTCAGCACTATTCACTTTTCCAAGTTTTCTTCCATCGTTAATCTCTGAAGTCTGTGGGGTCTTGAAAGGTTTTGTAGGAGTAGCAAACACTGAGAAAAGGCTAAAAATTGGGTTTTTCTTGTGCTATTAGATGAAAAGACTGAGCACAAGTCAGCATACTTCAGTCTCTAAAGGCCTGTTTGCTGAAAGCTGGCTGGCCTGGGGCACTGGGCAACCTCCAGACTCTGCAGATGATAAGCAGCACTTCTCATCTCTCGAAGTAGCAATCAGAGAAGGGAGTATGACAGCACAAATGGTTGTAGTGTGGCACTGGGAAATTCTCTAGCACTCACTAGGGCCAAATCATCCCTGTCATATTCCTGTTCAAATAGATTTGAGGCTCCATATCTATGATAAACCTAACAAAATCATCTGGAGACACAAACAGGCACATACTAAAGGCACATGCTACAGACCTGGTCTCAACCCTGTATCAGCAGCACTTACAGATGCAGAAGTCCTGACTTGCACTCGGCTGCCAAAGATCTGCGTAACATTTATTATGCCAGTCACTACCACAGACGTTATATATACATGTGCTCATTTAACTTTCATAATAACTCCATAAGGACACTGACACTCACAGAAGCTCTTTTCCTGAAGTGACACATCTATTAACATGGTATTTCTGACTCTATCACACTGAGAAGAAGCCGTTTGCTTTTACATTTGAACACTGGTCTCTCCAAGGGGAATAAACAAAGAAGCAGGCAACTATCCTGTAATTCCAATCTGATTATTTCTAATGGTGTTTCCTCTTACTAGAATCGTATGCATGAGTCTTTGCATCTGTTCAACAGCATATGTAATCACAAGTTCTTTGCTGCTACTTCCATTGTCCTGTTTCTCAACAAGAAGGACCTTTTTGAGGAAAAAATAAAGAAAGTCCATCTCAGTATTTGTTTTCCAGAGTATGATGGTAAGTGTCAAAGACTGTAGAATTAGTAACTGGTGACTGCCTCATTCTCTATGCCAAGAAGAAATAAACTTGTCTTTGGGGAGAAACTTGGGTATTCAGTTACATGGTTTAAACTCAGATACATGTGGAATACAGCAGATATCAGATGCAGGAGAGCCACTAACTATTCACAGAACACCTGGCCAGACACCAAAGGTGTAGACATGGACATCTAGACACCTCTTTAATGTCCTTGGTCCACTCGAGTGAGAAGTATTGGATTCAAGGGAGAAACCTCCTTCCAAATGCAGGTCCCCAACTGTATTTGTCTGACACATTTCAAGGATCAAGCCAAGAACTTACAAAGTAAATGAGCAACTAAGAAATGTTCATTTATTGTATTTCTTCACTGTTTTTCTGGAAAACCAGGGAACAACTCCTATGAGGATGCAGGGAATTTTATCAAGAGCCAGTTCCTTGATCTCAATATGCGAAAAGATGTCAAAGAAATCTACAAGTCACATGACATGTGCTACAGACACACAGAATGTCAAATTTGTGTTTGATGCAGTTACAGATATCATCATCAAAGAAAATCTCAAGGACTGTGGACTCTTCTAATCCACAACTGCTCAGGTATACTTTTTTTATTTTTTTGAGACTGGGTCTCACTGGTAGTTTAGGCTGGTTTTGAACTCACAATGTAGAGCCCAGGCTGGACTCCAACTCATGGCCTCTCAAGTGCCCTAATATATATACATTTTATAAACAAGCTTAGAATGTAGGTAATTTCAAGCAGAAATTCATAGGTCAGTATACTGTGACATGAAGAATGAATCCATTGTCCATTGGGAATGGAGAATGCACAACTGAAATGATGTCTCGTGTTCTTTTCTAAGCAGAATAGCCAGTAGTTTCAAGAGCACAAGGCCAAGAGTCATAAGATCTGAGTTCCAGTACTAGTTCTGCTTAACACAAGAACATAAGTACTTCACTTCTCTGTGCCTCAAGTTCCTCATCTATGAAATGAAGACAGATTTCCTACGGACTTCACAGGGTTATTCTGAAGCCCACAAATAAACCAAAGGAAAAAGGCACTGAAAGCTCTGTTTAGTCATAGCAAGCAAGCCCCTAAAAGCCAGGCAGGGTGGCACATGCCTGTTAATTTCTGCACTCACGAGTCTGAGGCAGGATAGCCCTTAAGTTCATGGTTAGCCTGGGTTTTGTGAGTTTGAGGCAGCCTGAACTACATAGTGAGACCTTGTCTCAAAAACCAAAAGAAAACAAAAGCTCCTACAAGTGCTGCATTTTATGAAATTCAACATCTGGTTTTTAGATAAACTATCTCTAGAAATCTTTCCTAAAGTCTGCAATCAACTATTAAAATGTCAATTAATTTAGCACTTCTTACTAACAACTATGTGCCTCTGCTATCTGGATCACGGGATAGATGTGAGTTTGTTTCTAAGGCATACACCCATATATGAGCATCTTTATTAAGTATGGAATATCCCTCTGTCCTTCAGGCTGCCAAACAGATTAAGTTTCCTTTATCTCTATGAACTGCTCAGCTATGTAACATTCTGACTACATTTGGAGGACATCAACACACTCCCACTTATGATTATACTGCTGCCACTTCTCTATCACAGAACTTAGAACAAGTGAGCAATTCTAAAATTCTCATTTGAACTGCTACATGTTTTAAAAGAACAAAAAAGACAGCTGAGCTTGCTTTAGGCACAGAAAATCTTTGCAGTTGGGTCCATGTGATGCTGGCTGAAATCACTGTCTCCCCAAACAGAGCAAGGAGTAAATTATTCCTTTGAACTCCTCTGAGGGAAATGAAGCTTATATTTATCATGACAGGTGGTGGTAAAGTCTAGATTTAGCATTTACAACTACTAGTGAGGAAGGCTCTTGGCATCCAAGATTTAATATATAGAAGAAAGTGTCAATTAAAATGAAACACTGCTCTTTGCCAGAAACACCCATTCACACTTAGGATGCCACTAGCAACATTAATACTAGAGAGACATATGAGCTTGAAACACTAAAGAATTAATTTTACAGCAGTTAAGATTGCATTCATTTCGCTGGACGTGGTGGCACATGCCTATAATCTCAGCATCTGGGAGGCTGAGGCAAGACAATCAATGAGTTTGAGGCCTGCCTGCCCTACAAAGTGAGTTCAAGGCCAGCCTGGTCTACATAGTGAAACTCTATGTCTCAAAAAAGACAAAAAAGCAGCTTTTCTGAATCCAAAGACAGTGATCCTTCTAGAGACATTAAATGCTATCAACAACCACCATACACAAGAAAGTCAAAGTCAGTTTCCCATTCTTCTAAGCAATGCCTACATTCTTGGTTATTTTTTAGTTATGCCACCTCTTGTAAGTATTAACAAAACCACCTTCAAACTAAGATATGTAGATCCCCAAACAGCAAGTGAAATTAGCAGGCACAAAAATATAAATAACTTTACATTTGTTTAAGGAATAATTTCCCATTCAAATATTAAGAGGACAAAGTCCATAAGGTACCTCCCTAGCACAGCATGATTAGAGACACTGATGACAATAAATGTAAATTAGGCTATGTTTCACATAAATTTGATAAGTTTTTTCTTTCTTTTACAAAATACAGCACAATTGACACAAAAAGATAGTGTATTCATTCTACATACATAAGGTACAGTACTTAAAATACTCATAGAGAAAGAAAGTAGAATGACAGGTATGAGGAGCTGGGAGGAGGAAGGAAACAGGGAGTTAGCATTTAACACATACAGAGATTCAAATTAGAGAGATAAAAAAGTTCTGCAGAGGGACGGTGGTGATGACTGTGTAGCAGTGTAGATGTACTTCATTCCACTGAACAATACACTTAAAACCATTCAAATGCTGTTTTAGGTTATGTATATTTTACAGTTTTTTAAAAAGGAAAAAAAAATATAATTGGAAGTGTGCTTTTATGTTTGCTACAAAGGAACAATGAGTAAATACAATAATTCTATCTTAACAGCAATATAAAAGACACATATAACCATTCCTACTCTGATAATAAAACTCCCATGTCCCCAAATAGTCCAAATCAGAATGCTCCATTGCAACCCCAAGATGACACAACAGCATTCAAGCCCGACTCTACTTGGAGAAATGCCGTAGACCAAAGTGTGCTGGCCATGCTGGGTGGAGAAGGTGGTGAAGGGTGAAGAGCTCTTACCTCCCACTGCCCTCTCTACCCGGCACAGCCCCCGGAGCACAGATTCCAGCAGGACTTCGGTGTTGGGCCAGGGACTGCAAATGTGCCAGAACCTCTGCTGGTCCTGCTCAGTAAAGCCGAGGACGTTTCTGTGAGGTCAGACAAACATATTGGAGGCTGTAGAAGGGAACTTTTCTGCCATTTGGCTATGAAAAGGAAGCACCAGTATGAATAGAAAATAAAGCAATGACCGAAATATAAAACAAGTAAATGACCTTTTACCCTATCAACAAATTTTAAGAGTAATTTATAATTCAATTTCATTTCAGGTCTTCAAATGACTATGGGACAAATAATGCTGTGAAAAGACCACCAGCTACAATTAATACACTTGTTGGTGCTGCCATAGAATATTACCATTTTGCAATGCAACATAATCTGTGAATCAATCATAAGAACATCACAAAGCATCTTCATATATATTCCTACTTAATCAGAACCACAGGCTATCACAGTTGAAAGGAACATCTTAGCCTATCTTTAGAAACACATGAGGGATATAATACTGAAAGTGACCTTTGCAAGATTTCATGGCTAGGCTGAAGCAAGAAAAAGACCAGCACTCCAAATAATTCTCAGTGAAGATTCACAGGGGTCTCAAGTCCTTTATCCTACATAAGCAAGGATAAAAGAAAACTGGTAATTTTCTGTTTTATCTACTGGGAATCACTCTTATACATAAATAAGTCTCAGTTAAAATATGTGGAGAACTTAAAGAATACTGAGAGTGGGAGGAAGGGGTAGGCAGAATATACAAGATAAACAAAGGTGTACATAATTTAACATTCCAGCTATCAATGATACTGTAGCTTAGTAATGTTAACACACTAAGACAGTGTATCCTGGCAATGTATTAGTACTCACTGATTTATTTCTGTGACCTTGTGATTACCACTGTCTCTCAGAAAACATTGCTATTGGGCATAAAGAACATCCTTCGTCATTCTGCACCACAGGACTTTCATCTGTAATTTGGTATGCATATTTTAATTTTTACTGCATAAATACCATGAAATAAAAATGTTTGGGCATCCCAAGTTTCTCCTTTTGCTTTAATTTTGTATAAAAATTACATACTCTGTATCCAAAATGTAAGACTGTTCTTTAATCAAATGGTTCTACTAATTTTTCCAGTGGAAGGCACTTCAACTTAGTCACATACAAAAAAATTCCTTGCCAGACACAGTTGTACACACATGTAATCCTAGCTACTTGGGAAGCTGAAGCTGGAAGATAAAAGTTCAAGACTAGGCTGAGCAACTTAGCAAGACCCTGTCTCAAGAAAAGACCTGGAGATGTAGCTCAGGAGTAGCAACTCCTGGTTCTATCCTAGAATCACCCTCTACACACACACACAGACATTTATTTATGGGAAAATTTAAAAACCTGATTATTCACTAGTGATTTTGATGTTATATGTGTACTGTAGCTGTTTAATATTTGTGTTGATCTTTAATATTAGGTCCTATTTAGTGCCCAAATGTTGACCCTGGTTGGCTACAGAAAAATCGCCTAATGGGTTTACTTAAAAATATGTAACTCCAAGATTTGGCTCAGATATTACTAGAGTTTAGCAAGGAAATCTGTAAGATTAATCATGCATGTACTCTAGACATCTGCTGCTGTGTAACATTCCTTATTACCCCTTATTTCTGGGCAGACTTAGGCCTGACAATAGTATCAGAAAAAAACGTCTTGCACTAATTTGTTCTAAAATATGTTGTCCTCAGCAGAAGTAACTCACAAAACTAATGAGAAAATTGGGGGCGGGGGGGGGTTGTTTGCAGATTTTAAAACCTAAACTAAGAAAAAGAAACACCCTGAAAATTTTTAGGTGCCTTAAAATACCTCTGGTTCCCTCTGATAGGTGGCAGCAAACTAACTTTTAATTTTAGGCCTCTAGAAAACCTCCTTTTGTTTTTCTTGTGCTTATTGGAAGCAATATAACAGAATATGACTGTTTAAAAGCTATACAGAGAGTTGTGCTTGTCCACGTCAGATCTACTATAAAGTCTGAATACAACCATAGCTGATAATACTGGCAAACTAAGATACTTTTGTTCTTTCCGGTTTTTTCTTTCTTTTTTTTTTTTTTTTTTTTAAAGGGTCTTACCGTGTAGTTCAGGCTGGCCTTGAATTCACTATGCACCCCAGGCTGACCTTGAACTCACGGCCATCCTCCTGCCTCAGCCTCGAGAGCAACTATTACAGGCATGTACCACCAGGCATGGCAAGACCTTTATTGAAGTCACCATTACATAGGAAAGGTAAAGCTCCCACAAGCTCTAACACTGAAAAACTCAGTGCTACTTTGGTTTGACTAGAGAATGGTGTTAAAAAAATATGTATCTAGAAGGGGAAAGCCTATTTTTAATTGGGAGACTGACTTTAACCTTACATGTAACTGCACTACAGCAAGGACTTTTGCAACAGGAAATTCCAGAACTATGTTACAGATATTAAGCAAATGGATAAATCTATTAAATAACTGGTCAGGCCAAGCAATCAATTTCAAAGTAAAGTCACAGCTACAAACTGGAGAGTAGTGGCTAGGACATATGAATACAGGATGAATGAGTGAACTAGAAAAACTAGCAGTTATTTTTTGCCTAAAAATAGTGTAAAATATATATATATATATAACACATATGGATTCATATGAGAATAAAAAATTTAAAAAACAAGTTTTTTTTATTTTGGGGGGTGGGTTTGAGACAGGCTGTCACTATGTAGCCCAGGCTGGCTGGAAGTCACTTTGTAGCCCAGGCTGGCCTCAAACTCATAGCAATCCTCCTGCTTCTGCCTCCGAGTGCTAGGATTATAGGCGTGTGCCACCACACCTAGCCAAGAAAACAGTTTTTAAAAAATGTGATCCAACTATTCTATGACTACAGCACCTTATAAAAAATAATCCATCAGAGAAAATACTATAATGATACACCAAACTGGAGATTTAGAATTCAAACTGTTCAAGATGAAGCTGTCACCTCAATATCCATTTGTGAATAACTGTAATGGTTTTTAAAATTTTCTTATCAGGAGGTGAAATCTACTACAAAGCTGAATTTATAAGGTAAGGGTAGACCATTGATTACAAATACTATTTCCTTTTGCCCAAGGTTTTAATTAAGAGATAAGTCTACCGACAAATTAAAAGCTATTGCTGCAATGCTTCCCGCTAGGTTCTACTACATGCTTTAAAGTTCATTAAGCTTTTCATTTTCTTAGTTGTACTGACTTCTTAAGATAATCAGAGATATGGTCATCTAGAGTCAGAAACATTATTCATCAAAAATTTCCAGAGAAAACATGCAATGTGGCTTTTAGCATCCTTGATTACAAATATTTCTCCAGGCTAATAAATTTGATGTTTCAGCCCCTATTCTGACTCTGCCATAAGAAAAGATCTTTTGCTGCAAAATACTCTTTGCTAATTTGAAAGCCTAGCTGATTACCGAACTCACCTTTTAAGCCAAGAATCAACCTTTTCAGATAAGTCTAGGTGATTTTAACTTAAGTCGTATTTGAAAACCACTGACTTAAACTGCCTCCCTTTTGTCCTTACAGGGTGGGCACTTAGATAAGTTACATGGGATGATAGCGTAAGGATGAAACTATAAATATAAAACTATGCTTTTGTTTAACAGCAGGGCTTTTTTAAAAAAAGGAACACATCAGATAGACATATTCAAATGAAAATAAAAACTACCCTTCCAAGTAAAATTATCTTTGGATTATCTATTACTTTATCAAAAACATTCCAGAGTATAGCAGCACTACAAAAACCTTTCTCATTTTCCAGATGACTATGTATTACAGAATACAATTAAGGAAAAATACATGCAAAATTACTAACACCTATCAAACTCCTACTTACATTGTGGGCATTAAATCAACCATCAGTTGAACCTGATAATTTCCTTTTTTCTAGATCAGATTTTCCTACCCACAAAGAGAATTTTGTTAGATAATACAGTTATACCCTCTGTATAGCTATGATTTTTCAAAAAAGAGTAAAAGTTAAAATAACTACCAACAAAGGCCTGAAACTGCTATGCCTTGCTTTCTGAAGCAGCTTTGATCATTACCAATCTCTTTTTTTTTTTAACCTAACAAGAAGATGGTCACATAAAAAAGTAATATAGAATCCAACCCCCAGAAACTTGGACCCCAAAAGGTACAGATCAGACTACTGATTTAAAATGCTGAAAATGCATTCTCTTCATTTGCCTTTTCCCAATGGTCCATTCAGTATTTAATAACATTTGCTGTACTTGCTCAAAAGGTCCTGCAGGTAGAAGTGAATACAGCACTCCACACAGGCAAGATGTAAACCTGGAAGATGGGTTATGACTGCACTTCACTTGTACACAGACAGGACATAAAGCCCTCCACCATGGTCCAGATTCAATAATACTATTACACTAAGGGAACCCTTCTAACTAGACAAACCCATTCTCAGACAATGGCAAAGCACACTCAGCAGAGACAAAAAGAACAAAAGACGGTACTTCCATAAATTACTGGTAACAAACAGGAGCAAACCTCGACTCTTTACTCACCATTTTAATACTGCTGCCAACTATAACAGATTAAAATCTGTACACAGAACAAAGTGGAAAAAGTTCCAAAATGCAGTATTTTTGGTAAAAGAATGCACTGACTAAGGATTACTACAGTTAACATTACTACAGTAAAAACAATGGCAAACAGGGATTTGGCACCACATTTACAAAATAAAAGCATGCACTATTAATATACTTTAGATGTCTCCCAACAAAAAAGGCCATGAGGATGGAAAACAAGAGGTACCCTGTACAAAACTCCCTATGACTGAGACAAACAAGCAAGAATCAAAGTGGTCAATGTAGTAATAATGTAGCAGCAAAGTCACTGGTTCTCTCTGGAATTCAACAATTTGCATTTCTAATTGATGACTGCCCTGGTGTGTCTTTATCCAAGAAGCTGACTTAATCATACTAAATCAGCATTTATCCAGTAATTTGGCAATTAGCATAAACAAGGGTAACCTCAGCCATAAGCTTAAGAGAGAGCTAGAATCTTACTGCAGAACTCTTCAATGTAATTACCATTCAGAAACCATCATGGTATTTTGAGCAGGATAGCAAAATAATTTCATTCAAAAAGTTGTACTTTTTAGCCCTAGTAACTCAAAAGAATTCTAAGTATGGAAATATTATATCATGGACCATATCAAGAGTTAAAAACAAAGAGTTCCTACTAAGAGGAATTATTTTCCAGATGATCTAGTCACATTGTGCATAGTTAAAGACTGTGTTTTAATAAAGATTCTTTTGCAAATAAA
Source organism: Dinomys branickii (assembly GCA_004027595.1). Classification (NCBI taxonomy): domain Eukaryota; kingdom Metazoa; phylum Chordata; class Mammalia; order Rodentia; family Dinomyidae; genus Dinomys; species Dinomys branickii. Next base: position 18,224 of record PVLD010001452.1, read on the forward strand.
GAAATAAAATCTAGTAGAGTTATTCTTCTCTTGATGAAAAAAAACGAGAAATGAATTGGTGATTTGTTAAGAAAGAAAAAAGTAAGCTATGTATTGAAGTTCTGGAATGCAGCACCTCAACTTCGTATCTGCCCTACACATTTGATATAAAATCCAAGTGATGTCTTCATGATCAAATCACACTTTACAGTTGTTCAAATTCCACTGTCTGACTTTAGCATCTTACGCCAATTAATGTTCCCTAATGCAGAAGATTGTGCTAAAAGAGTGCTAAGATTCTGCATGCTGCTGCCATTCCCTGGTCCCGTCATGCTTGCAGCTGCCCCATGAGGCAGCAAAAGATGTCTGGTCTCAACACTCCACACTGTAGTAACTAGAAAAGAAGAATATTCTTAATCAGAAAAAGTCTACCAAGCCACAAGACAACACTACAGCATATAAATACATTTTTTTGAAATTTTACCTTTTACTAACATCCCTATTCTTCAATAAAGTCCACACTCCTTTAAGTTGTTTTTAATGATGACATCTGTAACAGCATCAAAAACAAATTGAACATTCTTGGTGTCTGTGGCACAGGTGAAGTGAGTGTAGATCTCCTTGGTATCTTTTCTTCTGTTCAGATCTTCAAACTGGCACTGAATGTAAGCAGCTGCCTCTTCATATGTATTAGAACCTAAAACAAACACGCAACACTGTCAGTTCAAACTGTGGTAATAGCTGCCTCAACTCACCTAAGTCAGGCCATCACCATGTACTTATGGAAAAAAAGGAACGTGACATAATTGAATGTACATGGAGTTCTGTATTTCTGTAATCATTAAATTTTTCTGTAATCATTAGATTATGCATGACAGCAGATCCTCACTGTAAAATAAAATCACAACATACAACAAATTGGGCAAAGAAGTTTCTCTTTTCCCTTTCATTTGTATTTTTTTCAGCAGAAAAAAATCTACAAAGAAAAAACTAGCAAAGTAGGTGGGTGTATTTCTACAGAACACAATTGTTTAAAAGGTCACAGAGTGCCTGTACTCATGGAAATGATCCTAAAATAAGCATTTAAAAAGGGTAAGCTATTCTTGAAATTATTCCTCAGTTTTAAGGGCACTTTGAATCAGAGCCTTTAGGCAATAATTTAAGTAACTAAAGGAGGGCTCCAAGTATACAAGGGGTGATAAAAAAATAATGATGTTTAAATTTTTAAAATTTATTACAGTAAAAGGACACATTACAATTAATCCCAAGAAAAATCCCTCCTTGGTTCCTATAAAGACATTCATGAAAGGGTTTCTAGAACTGCTTCAGAAAGTGATAAGAATGATAGGATGTGTGTGTTTGAAGCAAGGAGAGTATTCTGAGGAGGATTAATGGCAATACGTCTTTTATGTAACTTTTTTTAATTTAAAATCTTTTTCAATCACACGTTGTATACCTTGAAAGGGTGAATTATATGGCTTGTGAATAGTATCTCAACAAAGCTTTCATTTTTAACGGGGCACAGACAGAAACCAAACCGTTTCCAACATTTTAATTAACACTTTTTTTTGGTCTTTTTGAGACAGGGTCTTGCTATGTATGCAGTTCAGGCTAGCCTTGAGCCCACTTTATAGCCCAGGCTAGTCTTGAACATCCAGAAATCTTTCTGCCTCAGCCTCCCAAGTGCTAGGACTACAGGCATGTGCCACCAGGCCTGGTTGTGATTAACACTTAATCATCTACCTTTTATATCATCTTGAGGAGGTAAGATTTTAGTTATTGTTTGTTTTTTGGGTTTTTTTTTTTTTCCAGTTATAGTAACTTTAGAAACTGGCTGGAAAGCCAGGGAAATTCAACAAAGCCAACACACACAAACATTCCAGTAAACCAAAGACTATTTTCAGTGACATCAAACATGACAGAAAATACCAAGCACTAAGTTTATAATAAAGAAGAGCTTATGAAGGAAACAAATATTACAACAGTTGAAGAATAAAGAAAAACAGCCTTGTGGTGCTCAAAGTAGGTTTCCTAAAATCTGTAGGAAAACTTCTGTAAATTAAAGAAGATGAGTGAGTTGTACCCAGTAAAAACGTCCTGATACTTGGTAAATCCGCTTTGTGAGAGTCCTTAAGTGCAAGAATGAAGTCAATGGAAAACAGTATTGGAAGTTCACAACAACATCCACAAGGATATATTTAAGTGTCTTTGTTTTGTGTGAAGACTCCCTGCTGGCCTTCATCATTAATGTCAGCCACTTTTAACTAAAATTTCCCCACCTCAAAACTTGGATACTTGCCATAAACTCATCCAATTCTAACCTCCTTCTGTTCCTCACTCTGAAAAGATACTATTTCCAATCTTCCTAAGGAAGCAGACAGAGGTCATGGAGTTTAAACTACATCTTAACTTTTTAGTCTACCACATAGTTTTAAGTTACCAATATATATACTCTTATCTTAAGAAGTATCTTTCTTCCTCTTCAAAAATCAATGATCCTACCTAGACTTTTTAAATTACTAGAATAACCCTAATATATAATGAACCATTTCAAAGCATACAATTTTGTAGCATTTGGTGTATTCATAAAGTTATACAACCACTAACTGTCTGGTTTCAAACAAACTGTTCCCCATTAAACAATAACCCCCCTTCTGTCCATAACCCTCTCCTGGTAACCACTAATACGCTTTCTATCTGCATGTATTTGCCTATTTTGGACATACGATATAAAAGGAATCACAATATGTGATCTTTCATGCTTGTTTTTTTTACCCACCATATTTTTGAGGTTTATCCAAGTTGAAGCACTTACCACTACTTTCTTCTTTTTCATGGCTAAATAATATACATTGTATATATATGTACCACAATGTTTATCCATTAATCTTATTTACTCTTAATTCTGTCTTTTCTATCCACTTACAAATCTTGCTGTCTATTACATATGCTTATAAATTTTATTTTGTTATAGGATCTTACTTGTAAGCTTAAATCTCTCCTTCCCCTTAATCACTCTGCTTAAAGGTCATTTCCATTTGTCCTACTCAGGAATCTACTGTCTCTAGCTCTGTTCCCACCATTCCTCTGACATGCTCTCAAGGTCAATGACCTCCTAACTGCCAACTCCAAAGGCCATTGTCCAGTGTGCATCTTATTTTATCTGCACATATATTGCTGACTGCTCACTTTCTAAACTCTATCCTGGTTGTCATGATACTTTGGATTGCTTGGTGCTTCCCTTTGTGTCCTTTAAAAACTATTTTTCCCTCTGCCAATACAGATTACTATTCTTTCATTCTACCTGTAGTTCTCTTCTTTCTTCATTCTACAGTACCTCTCCTTAGGTCATTTAATTCATTTTCATGTTTTAATCATTGATGATCTCAAATCTACATATCTAACCTAATCTTTCTCCTCAATTTCCCAAGCCATACATAGAATGCCTAATAAACATTTCCATTTGAACGTTCCACAGATACTTTAAAATATTTGTAAATATTAATTCAGATCAAGTACCAACACACAGTCAAGGTAGAAATATGGGTACTTCCTCAACTTTGCCACACTTTTTCATTTTATTATAGAAAGCACTTACAGTGTCTCAGCTAACAAGAGTTCCCTTTCGCTGGAAATATGTGACTGAAATACCCGAAATACAAGTTTCATAGAGGTCATATCTGTGCCCAGCTCTCAGCTGATTGGCCTATCCATGCCCACAAACTTTCTCCCAGGAAATGAATTTAGGGCCAAACAATCCTGTCTAGTCCAGTCTTTCTAATAGAAGACACACACTGAAACTAGCAAAGTAGCAGCAAAGGCAATTGGTAAATGGAGAATAAAGAAGAAACCAGAGGAAAAAAGACAGGATGATAAAAAGTACTCCCAGAGTTCCTAACAGCTTTCTATTTCACAGCCCCAATTCCATTCTAAGACTTGTTCACATTCTTGCCCCTGGCTTCTACAATATACTTTTTGGTCCTTACCAACAGCTTCTCATTTGCATTCCAAAAGAGTCCTTACATACTCTTTTTATTACCATTTGAATAATTGTTCTAAAGTATCATTTCTATTACATTATGTACCCAATTAAACTCCTTTAGCAGTTCCTCACTCTCTCAGTACAATAGGTCAGGTCTTCCGTGAATTGATCCATCTCTCCAACCACTCCCTTCCCATCACTCTAAATTTCAATAACATTAATTAATTTCCTTCTAAGTTCCAGGAAAGTCCTGACATTTTTTAACATGTTTATTGTCATACATATGGTGCCTCTTTTCAAGTGTTTTCATTCCTGTCTGCCTAATGATTTCCATTGATCCTCTCAACAGTTCTAACACGTCATTTCCTCTAGCACATCATTTCTTCTGTTCTACTGCTGTACATTTTATACTATAATAAAATCACCTGTGTGTCTCTCTAAAAGATGTCAACTTCTTGAATGACAGCATCTTATCCTGATACTTTCTTAAATCAAATTTTACTTTGTATTCTTCATCTTACTCAAACAATGAGGACAAAAATTTAAGCATAAAAACCTTGAACATGCTCTGAAATAGCATTTAAGGGATCTTAATCATATGCTTAATTAATGCTTATCACTACTAGTCCATATTCTTAAAAGAATATTGAATCATACATGTGAATCATTCCAAAGGTAGATGGATGAACATCACTAAAGCACTGATCCAGGACATGTAAACTAGTAAAATTTTTCATGATCCATTACCTGTATATTCTGGATAACAGATAGTTAATGGACTCCTCTTTATTTTTTCTTCAAAAAGGTCTTTCTTGTTAAGGAAGAGAATGATCGAGGTTTCTGTAAACCACTTGTTGTTACAAATGCTGTCAAAGAGTTTCATGCTTTCATGCATTCGGTTCTGAAAAGGAATCAAAAGACAGATCAGTAGCAAAAAGTGAAAGTGGATTAATTTAAGGAAAATGAGACAAACAGGTTGGAACACAATGAATGGCATTCATGGAAATAAGTCAGACACTAATAACATGAAGAGTCCATCAATTTTGAAAATCTAATCTAAATGGTAAGGAGAAAAACTAAGGGTATAAAGTTTTTGTTTAATGAATAAATGGATGCACTCAGTTTCCTCGGAGTTAGCTTCCCTTTACTGGCTACATTAGAAGGTTTTAACCCAAAGGCTTCAACATACCATCTCCTCATCCTCAGCTAAAACAAGGTCATAATCACTGAGGGCCACACAGAAGATAATTGCTGTCACTCCCTCAAAACAGTGAATCCATTTTTTTCGTTCTGATCTTTGGCCACCTACATCAAACATCCTGGGTGAAGAGAAAGAAAGCACAAATTCAGCAAGGTCATATTTACACTTCTCTCTAACTGTAATGATTAGGAAATTTCCCATTACTACATATTCAAAACCTCACTTATAATAAAAAAGATAAACAAGTAGAAGATAAATAATTATAACTATGACTAAAAATAAAAGATAACATGAAAAAATAAAATTTAGGAATGATCTAGTTTCTCATTTTAGATAGTTGCGCCTTCTAACAAAACTTGTATTGGATATGCCAAAAGTAAGCACTGAAATGGGTTCAAGGAAGGAAGGAGAAATGAAAGGGAAAATAAGCTGTATAACACAGCCTAAGAGCAATCATAATAACAACTAGTATTTACCCTTTACCACAGAGCCAAACACTACACTAGACATCTCAGAAACATTAACTCACTTACTCTCCTAACACTCTCATGAGTACTATTATTGCTATTAGCCCCACTTTACAGATGAAGAAATTGAGTCCTGGGTACATTAAATAATTTGCCCAAAGACACACTACCAACAAACGAGGACTGGAGATCAGGATCCAGGCACTCTGACTCCAGCACCCATACTCTTATCCAAAGCGCCACTCCACCACTCAGAATGACTTGCCTCTGAATCCCTAGCTTGTATTCTGTTCCCTGACTTCTTATTGGTTCCCAAGTTCTTCCCATATGTTAAGGAAAAATATTTTAGAGAGAAATTATGCAATAACATGTATGATATATTTTATAGCAAAACTCAAAGAACTCATTATCTTAAAAATCCTTAACCAATAATCAACTCCAAGTCTTACTTGAATCTACTTAAAAGTCTTAATAACAGTTAACACTTTCTGTTACACTCCAGATTCGTTTCATTCCACTACTTTCTTCTAATTTGCTGAACATCTGTCAACAATGTCTTCACCTACCTCCTAAAATGAAAGGGAAACCTGTATGGCTCTGTCTTTTAGATGATTCTTGGGAATTTGATGAGGCATGCATGCTAATGGTTACTCTTAAAATGTGTATTTAATACTAATGATAACATTTCAAAAACTAAACTGGCTATACTGGTTTAGTATGTCAGATCTACAGTAATTATGAGCTTTTATTTCCAGAGATTATTTTCTCCAGAGACTGAGAGAAATAAGACATAGTTGGTGATTTCTCAATGTATGCCTGAAAGGAAATATTCATCTTATCTCTTCATGACCCAACTCTTACTTTTAGTTGATCTTGCACAGTTCTTTTCAACTTTTGGTCATGTGGGACACTTGGAATGATGCAATCACATGCTGGTTTTAACACAGAGTCATATTATAGGTTTGTGTAAGATTTCATCCAGAAATCTTTCAAAGGAACACACATACACCAGTATACCAGTAACTCCACTTTACTCCATTCTCTTTTATTAAGTCCATAAAACTGATGGACCACTGAAGTTCCAAGACAGGCTTCAGTACTTATTAACATTTACTTATCATTCACTAACAGATCAACATTTTACAAACATTATCTCATAACTGAGAGGCAAGTAAGAAATTACACAATGACTTGCATATGGTAGAGGCTCAATAAATATTTGAATAAATGGAAAGTGGTTTTGCCTACAGAGTACAAGAAAAGGAAGAAGTGACAGTGCTTCATTACAAGCTATCTACATGTCAATAATAAAGTGGGTGTGGCACTTTGATTTGGCTACTGATCTCAGCATAGAAAGGCAAGATTTACCTTATTAGAGACCAATCTACAACAACATCAACAAAAAAGTTTCCCACACTAAATAATCACAAAATTCAACTACACATAAATCACTAATTTTACATACACAAGAAGACATCTCACTCCTGTGGCTTCAAGGATAATCCATATGGTCTTGGTTACATTTACTAAAATTTATTCATACCAAAGACAAGGAAGCAGTCTATCTAAAGACACTTATCTGAACTGCTACTATCCTACACGAAGTTTCAAACCTGGTTTGGTGATGGATACCTAGTAATATGTAAAACCTGTTTCTTAAGACTGGGGGATTGACTATTTTCAGAAAGAAGAAATCTGAGAAAAAAATCTGAGGTGGCAGCTACTTTTGTATGCAATAATGCTAACTAGCAAATTCTATGTATAAGCATAATGAAGTAACTTAAAAGTACATCATATATGAAGGGAAAAGATTTATTCCTAGTCTCAAATGTCACAAAAACAGAAAATGGAATCCAAAAAAACACAGTTCTAGTATTTATAAATGCCTACTAACACAGAGACAGCTCTAGCATTAGCATTACTGACTGTTCTAGAATACTAAAATTTTCTCTCTAGAAACCAACCACTGCTTATGTCATCACACTACACCCAAATACCTCTATCCTCAAGCCCACTCCCCATTCTGCATTATACTAAAAACTTGGTGGTACATATCACTACGCACAAATCAATCCAACAGCCATGCCAACACCAGTTTTGTGCACTTAAACTTGAACCAATAAGAAGTGACAGTTAAGAACAGTATTTGTACTTTACTGTCAAAAAAGCAGAACAAAGGCACATAGCTAAGCAAAAAACCAATTATCTAGCCATTTAGTATTGTTGCAACCCTTCTAAACAAATATTCAACACTTGTTTCCCAACAAAAAAGCTGCGAAGAATAAAATTAAAACCACAAGCTGGTAATGATTAATTCTCTTAGTAGGTAAGCTACAATTTAACTTTAATTTCCTCCAAATACAAACAAGTATTTATACTATTTGTAGAAGAAAACAGTTCAAGCTCCCAATCAGTTGGAACAGTCAGATAATGGCTAGTGAATATGGTAAATTCCTACACCAAAGAATATTGGCTAGAGAAATTTCACCCTGGTTAAGAGATGCTAACTGAAGGAAAGGTACTTGTGTTATGCTCATCCAGCAAAAACAATCATGACTTACTTGAAATATAGGTCTTTGAAGGTGAAATGTGTTTCGACAATGCCTGTGGTCTTCACTCTTGTCCGAAGAACATCTTGCTGAGTTGGAATGTAGTTGGTTTGTGATATTCTATCCAAATCATTTAGGTAACTAAATAAAATATAATTTGTTTTTTAACCTGGTAAAGCCAGTTATGTGCACAGCAAGTAAACATACCAGTTCCTTGTCAAAAGTGGATTCTGAATCTGTCACTAAAGTAGCAGAACAAAACCAGCTCCTCAGTATTTTAGAATGATTTTAAGAAAGTGTGACTCCCACACAGGACAATTTAAGTTCTCCACCCACTAGTAAAAGTAGTCTTGACTCAGTAAAATTACACTGTTAAGGCCAATTTAAAAAACAACATGACAATGTTATTATCAGTCCTCAGACACTTAAGCCTAGTAGTCCATTTGCCATTTAGCCCCTTGGCAGAACATTACAGAATGGCATCTGAATTATCCGAATTAAGAAGAGAATTATACTCAAAAAGAATGGTTCCTGTTTTCATTTAGGAAGCAGGACTGGAAACTGTGTTCTTAGGTTTTGTTGTTTTTGCAGTGTTAGGGATCAAATCCAGGGTCTTGCACATGCTAGGCATGAGCTCAAATACTAAGCTACAAGCCCAGGTCTGTTTTTTTGAAACCTAACCCATAAACAAATTGTAAACGAAGTTTAATTTGTTCAGTGGAATTACAAGACTGCTTCAAAGCTAAATTCTTCACTGACTATAGGCTAGAATATGGAAAAACAAGTGGCACCAATATAAATGAATTATTAAAGATCTATAAAACCAAATACTATCATTAATTTTAAAAAATAAGGCTTAGAGGAAAAATTGGGGAGGGAGGGGCATACAACCCCATGAATCACATGTAAACAATTCTGATCTTCTTGAATGTATGATTTTTAAAAAACTGTAAAAATATACTTTTGATGACCACTGGGAGAAATGTTCAAGTTACCAATATCTGTAAGTAAAAAATGTTATTTTAAAGTCAGTAAAAATCCTGAAATGTTTTCAGTCATTTCCACTGAAAGAACAGGTAATCTTATCAATTCTCTGTTTTTTTTATAACAAGTAACAATAGAATGAGGATGGAAAGAGTAGGAAAATAACTCCAGAGAAAATACCTTAATGTTTGAAAGCACTTTCACCTAGTAGAAAGAGGGATGTAATTAACAAGTGCTCACCAGCCTCCCCACCCCTAGTACACAGGAGAAAATTGTCTTATAAACAAATACACATGAAGGATCAATATGAGATCACATGTAACAGTTGAAATTATTAATTATCAATTCTCTAAAACTGACATCCAAGAGAATTTCTTTGGCAAACATGCTTTAAACTTCATCCTATGACTCAACACTCTCTTTCTATAGTCTACTCCTATAAACTGGGAAAACATTTTTAAGTGGTCACTAGTACCAGATAAATCCATGGTGCAGCCCACATGCAGAGAGCTGGCTGCATAATAAGGGACGTCATGATTTTCATTTCCCTCTCTAGATGGCTATGTGTGCCAAGCCGTGAAGCAGATGGAGTTTACTGAGTTGGAAGAACTCCAGGATATCCTAGATATTTCTCCTCACTTTCTTATTATAGTATATGTGCTGCTGAAGCAAGCATATCCTCACTCATTATAAATATACCACGGGGCTAATTTTTTGGTGCCACGCTTCCAATTTATATTGCAGGAGGGAACTTTTTTTCTCCAAGTCATATAAACAACCAAAGCCTCTATCAGTCTAAACTGAGATAATCCCAATAAAGGATGCTCTGGAGAGTTTCAGGAGTTTCTATTACTTAAATATTTCCTTAAGGACAGCACTGAACTTTCCCCTAGGGTCATCTAGTTATTTTCTGTTACAGTTTCAAGGAAAAAATACTTACTATGAAGCAGAATCATTGAGCTGATACTCCCTGGATCTGCTAAAGCATGCCTGCACCCCACCATCTCGCCATAACCGCTTAATCACTCCTGCTAGTTCTGAAGTCATGATTCCTTCTTCAGCACTGCCAGCTAAAACAAATAATTGCCGAGCATCGTCCTGAAGAAAGCAGTTGAGAGAGAGACACATGATTCTCCTTCTCTTTCAGACCTAGAAAGAGGCACTATACATACACGCACTCTAGCCACATTGTACTCTTTTAAAAAGGTGCTACAGAAACCCTTCCAGCCAAGACACTATAAAAGAATTTATAGTACTTTCCTTTTTCACCCCCTACAGTTAGAAGCCTAGAACTTAGCTGAAAAGAGACCTGCTGCTCTTTATTTCTCCATACAACACCACCACTCTCAGTAAAGACCTTTTCAGGCTGGCCCATAAATCTCTGTCCTGGTCACTTATGGCTGATAGGGAAAAAAATGGTCTGTGAAAAAACATAAAATTATGTTCCCATTCTGTTAAAGAATGCCTACAATAAAAATAGAAATAAAAGATGAGCACATAACAGGTAGGCACATAACAGAGGTGGAGAAAACATTAACCAAGTTTAAAGGAAAAGTTACTTTTTCTTCCCCTTCAGCCCAGACAGCAGAACAGGAAAAAGAGACAGTGGCACGTAAGAAGGCTTCAGAAGCCTCAAGTAACAAGTCAGTCTGTGGACTTCCCACTAAGGAATAAATAATGCCGTAAGAGAATGGGAAAGGGCAGCAAGAGGAAAAGAGAAATGAGATCAAAACATCACAAGTCACAGACAGTTCTCTAAGTGGTATCAAAAGCCTAAAATATGTGAGAGGTAAAAGATCAGACAAAGCTATTAGAATTTTCATTGTTTTGCTTCACTGTATCCATTCCTACTTGTCAGTTTAAAGATGAAACACAGTTCTCAACCAATAGTTTCACTAACCTAATCTAGTATTTACTCCAAGTAACCATAAAAACAAAAGATATTTTAAAAAGCACACACATCTATACACTGTGTAAAGAAAAAGCAAAGGGGAAAGGAATAACCATCTGTATCTTTAATAGTCATCAAAACAAAATAAGCAAAAGGCATTTCAGGCCACAGTGAAATCACTACCAAAATCTCCTAAAACCTGTGCATAACAAGAACTTGTGCATCTACCTAACCAAAACAATATACCCACCATGCACTCAAATTAATTTTCTCAAGTTCTAGATCTTCAGTCTTACAGCTTTTGCTTAGTAATATTCCTTCTTTAAGATCCAGCCCTATATTCTCACTAGTAATACTTGAGGCTGGACCATCTCTAAAAATCTTCACCGAAGATCTTTTTTTTTTTTTTTTTTTTTTTTTTTGGCGGTACTGGGGATCAAACTCAGGACCCTGCGCTTGCTAGGCAGGGGCTTATTCCACTGAGCTATATCCCCAGCTTCACCGAAGATCTATATTCCTTCCCATTCTCTCTTTTCAGTTAACACCCCCTTCCCCCACTCCTCACTCTTTGGTGGTGCTGGGGATCAAACCTGGGCCTTCTGTATGCTAGACAAGCACTCTATCACTGAGCTCTCAACCCATAAAGATAAAAAATTTTTAACAAAGGAATGAATAATTGAGAAAAGTTTATGCATTCCACAAATTGCCAAACACAATAGTAACCAAGTCCTTCAAACACATGGTACTGTATACTGTTTTACCTAACATTTAAAGATTTTATAATCCTTTGTTCTGAAATCTGATTAACACTCATACAGATATTCAAATAAAATTAAAATTTTTTTCTTAATAGCATGATATTCTAATTTTAGAAACTTCAACATGGTAGGAGCTATTAGTACATATTTTTGTTGTCTTGACTGTAAACACTCTGAGGAAGAAACACTTTTCCCTTAGCACTTAATCCTTTCACCAACAAGCCCTTGCTTCCCCACAATACATTCTCTCAATACGTCCATGAAGAGGCCCCTCTTTACAGTGAACTTCATACAGTACTTCCATCCTTTTTTTTGGTACCTGGAATCGAACTCAGGGCCTTGCACTTTCCAGGCAGGTGCTGTGCTGCTGAGCCATATCCCTGGCCCAGTACTTTCATCTTTACTTAAACAGATATAAAGGAGCCCATCCCACACCCAGCTCTACTCTTCTCCATTTACTTTCTAACCAACCCTAAAAACCAAAGATAGGAACTGTAAGTATAAATACTTATATGTAAAAGGAAAAAGAAAAGTTAAAAATTACATGGGAATGTAGATTACTACAGGTAAATATTGGAAAGCTAAATGAAGAGGCCTGAAAAGGATTAATGACATCAACTGCACCTAGTAATAAAGAGTATCAAATACTACTAACAACACATTTGATAAAGGAAATAAATGAAAGAGAAAAACAAATAAAGAAGAACATAAATACAGTATTACTGACCAGGTACAACAAACCCAACAGAAAAATTAGGGGACTGGGAGCACACTACGCCCCAACTTCAATCCTCTGCACTGTCCCCACTCAAAAAAAGCCTATCACTTATGTAATTTGGTAAATCTCTTTACAAAAACTCAAAAATTGACACATATTTCCCATTTTGTTTTTTGCTACTATTCCCTCCCATTATTTTATAACCCTTAATCTAGCTCCTTTTTCTTTGCACCACTTCTAAGATACTTCCTAGCCTAACACCATCCAACTATAACTACCCTTTCAGTATTTTTCCCTTCAACAATTTCCTGCTTATTTACTAGTAAGTTATATAGCTTATAAGAGTTCCTAAGCTAACTCCCTGAGTCACTTTCTCTTATTTTTCTGTGGTACCTAAGTATTACACACTGAACACAGTTAATGACTCCCTAAGTTCTAGAAAATAATTTTACACTTATCTGGCTTTTTTTTGAAATTTAACTGATAATAATAAAAAGGTCTCCTGTGTTCATTTTGGCACTCTCTCCAATGGCATCAAGCATCCTAATTTACATACCATTTAAGGTCCACTAATTGATACTATAATTAACCAAAGCAACTTTTACATATCTGATATGTGCAAGGCACTCAAAATTTATAGCAAGACATGGTGTAATCCAATTCTACAGCACATGGTACAATGTAATACAGGCATATAATATTCTTGAACACCTAAAAATCTCTTCTGTAATTTGGACTTAGTGCTCATGTCTAGTCTAGTTGGAGACTAGAAACTGCCTTGGAAGGCAGAGATACATACCATGGTAAAATTTATTTTAGATTATTTCAATTTACTAATATTACTATTATTATAAAAGTCAATGATGCTATAAAAGAAGCAAATGAAAAGACCATGCATTACAGAAACGTATATATATCCACAGAATCCCATTTCCTAGACTCCTCTTGTAATGGTAATCTAAGGCTGTATCTTCTAAAGTAAAGTGCCAACACTTTTCAAATGAGCACATACTACTCTGGAATATCTTTTCCTGTTGCTTAAATTCATTTCCCTAAAATAGGACACAAACTTTGCTTAAATGTATCTCCTGAATAAAATCAAAATGAACAAGAAATGAAAAACACTTACTGCTCTGGCAGGTTCCCCAAAATCAATCTTTAGCCGTCCCATGGCTCTTATGATTGCAATGATGGACTGTATAGTATTACTGTAAACAACTACTTTATATTGTTTACACTCTTCCTCTGAATAGCCGTCTTCATGAATGATTCTTTAAAAAGAAGAAAGCCACAAGTCAGTACCATGGACCTAAAAAGAAAATATACTATAGATTTTTCAAACATTAGGGGGAAATCTAGACTTATAAAAGGCCAAGTTCCGACTTACTTCATCTGTTTTACAATGGTACTTTTACCCGATTCCCCAGCACCTGGAAGAAAACAAAATATTACTTTCTCTATAATCAAAAACACAAAAAGTATGAAATCAACATGAGTGATAATTCTTTATTAATGGAAACCACAGGCCCCAGGGAAACTATTGGTGAGGCTTTCATGTCAATCAGGAAGGACTGCTGAGTTATTTCTTATAGATAATATTGCTTTCTTTACATAATTCAGCAATAAATTATAATCTATTGAAAGCAACCCAGAGCCTGTTTGACAAATTTGTGTAAAACAGGCATATTTAAGGAGAGATGGCAGCATGCGTATTTCCAGTAACTCATCAAAAAACATCAAGATGCACCCACTAAACATGGGCAAAAACGTTATTATTTTTGGGCCTAGAACCTATTTTTTAAATTATTATTAATCCCCCTGTGACTGCCTCCCCATGGACTTGAGGAATGTTCCAGGAGCTACTCTCTAAATCAGAGAACTTAAAGAGGTTCAAAGCAAAAGCAGAAAGGGCACTGCGTTCACAACCTTTTCATTCCATATCCCCTCCAGACTACACTTCCCTCCTTGGCCAACTTGAATTGCTAAGCCAATCATCAGAAACAAATGTCAAAGAGGCCTCTGAACTCTCTGACAATCTGCTTGCTAGATCTTCCTAGTCAATTCATCCTCTCATCTTTCAAAATGCCTCTTTCAACATCACCTCCTCTCTCTCCAACATTACAAACCCTTTCTCAGCTCTGACTCTGCTAATGATCCTCCCCCACAAAAAGAAAATATTACTTCATATTTCCAGAGCCAAAGTCTACCAAACCATCCACACCTCTACTAATAATTCTCTATCTTCACTAATGTCTCTGCCAAAGTCTTAAGAGAGTCTTCTACTTACTCACTGTATTTTACCTATTCAAGGTCATGACTGCTATAATTTCCCTCTCACTCAAATGTCACTGATTTTTTCTTCTCAGTGGGTCATTTCTAACAACATGAAAACTTACTGTACTTTTATCTTTAAGTTCTTTCATCGTTAAATCAACAAATGTCCCAACCTCTACCTTTTTGTGACCCTGCTTATTTTATTACTCTCCCTACTCCTCTTTATAAACTTCTCTAACATGTCACCTATACACACTGTCTCTAATTCTATAGTACCTTCAATTTTCTCCTTTACCATTCTTATCAGATTTACATCCTTACCACTCAACTGAAACCACTTTTCAAGGTCTCCAACAACTTCCATCTTAACAAATCCAGCGGTCATTTCTCCATTCTCATCTCAAGCAGAATTTGTTCAAGTTGATTTATTTCCACTGAAACATTTTCTTTACCTACACTTATTCTCAAAGGTTTCATATCTAATTTCACAGATTTAAACGCGATTCATGAACTGATAGTAATAGCTAATATCTACTGAGTGCAGGCTGTTTTAAGCACTTCATTTGTAATTATTACTCATTTAATACTTACAACAACCCTGTGAGGTAGATATTATCCTCATATTACAGATGAGGTAAGTGAAGCAGAGAGGTGACAAGTAATCTCTCCATAATTACATAGAGTGGCAGAATCGAAATTTACGTTGACACAGCTTGGCTCCAAAATAGTAATATACTGCTTCCAGAAAGATGGTGGAATGGTAAGCAGCAAAGAAAGAGCCTCTCTGAGAGTTGCCCCTAAGATACTGGAATATAGCAACACAAGGAAGGGAAGAAGAGGTAAATGGGTCCACTGGACCCAGAAGGACTGGATCTGCAGGGACAACTGAAGCCCATAGGGAGAGTAGAGAAAGAAGCTTCAATGAAAAGGAAGGAGGTAGCCAGCAGAGCCTTCTCCCTGAGTTGGGACTCACTGAGTGGGAGGAGCAGTTCAAATCCACAGACACACTGACGACAGGCACACTGATGACTGACTGCTGGCAACAACAGAGGCCGCCACAGACAGATGCAGCAATGGAAGGGAACTGTGGACATGGAACACTGTACTAGGTGGTGGTATTATAGAACTGCACATCCTGCAGGAAAGGGCAATTGACCAGGAGCCACATCACAGAGGGGCCCACTGAGCTCAGAACTCAGAAAAACTGCTAGGTCCATCTAGTGGCTCCCAGCTGAGTTTAAGCCCACAGAAGGTGCTCTGATGACTGCAGGCTGAATGGATCTGGTTCCAACTGCATGGCCAGAAATCAGCCTGAACTTCAAGGGAAATAAAAGTGCAGGCTCACTGAGCTTATCCACTACTGCACCAAAAAGCTACTGTTGGCTTGCTGGGATAAACAAACACAGATCTGGACTCTGTGTCCACATATTATCTACCAGTAACAGAAGAGACATACCTGAAAGTGTCCGTTTTTCTCTCCTTTTTTTCCCCTCTCCATTATTTGATCTTGTTTTTATATGAGTGTGAACATGGTTTCTACTTTCTTTGTGTCTGTTCTATTCTGTTCTTACTTCTTTCTTCTCTCTTTACTTCCTGTCTTCTATACCAGTTTCCCAAAGTTGGCATGATTTTCCTTTGTCCTCCAGCCTTGTTTCTAATCTCTTCTTCTATTTCTCTATCTTTTCCCCTAACCCCTTTAAAATTTTCTCTCCTGAGGATAAAATTGGCATATTGAAGGCTTATTTACTGCATAGTTTTCTGGTTTGTTTTAGATTTTGTTATATAACCACGAATCTAGTTTATATAATTTTAAGTGGTAAATTAATGGTTGTATCAGTTTATTTTCTAGGGTACCTTTGATGCTGATTGTACCACTTAAGCCAAAATGACATAATGGCTTTAATCAGCTGTTCTTCCTGGTATACCAACACTGAGATTTCCTGAAAGTCATAGAAAATACTATGGGCCAGTGCCAAACAACCAGGAGGTGAGCAAAGCAGGCAGCAACTTCTCATCCCCAACAAATTGAAGACGTATCTTGCAGAATCAGAACCCAAAAATCAGCAACACTTGAAAGACACCTCTTAGAAGTAGTCACTTCCTAAGGATTCTGAATACCAGTAATAAAGCAATTCACCACAGGCAATTTACAAGAATCAAGCCAGAAATTAAACTAAAACAAAAGAAAATGAGAAGACATTTAAACAAGACACAACCTCAGTTCGCCAAAGGCAAACCTGGGGGGGCAATGTGGTAGGACCATCTGAAAGCACCCCCGACCTCTCTGAAGTAGTAAAAACAAGGCAAATGAGTGAGGTTCTACGAAAAAAACCAAAACAGAAATAATTTTTCAGATAAAAACTGAGATGGTGACCACAATGAAAAACATGCTTAGTGATTCTAGGGCAGATACATACTAAAAAAATACAGGCGCTTAGGAAAATGATGGAAATCATGAAAGTCCAACATAGGAAAGAAATGGAACCCGTAAAACAAATTCAGCAGACATCCAGGGGACTAAAAATTCCATTGAAAATATCCACAGCAGAATGAGCCAACATGAGGACAAAATCTCAGATATGCAAGACAAACTTGCAGTCAGTGATCATGTAAAGAAAGATTTCTTAAAAATAGCAAAGAACCAGGAGAAATCAACCCAGCAGCTGCTAGATGATGCAAATAAGAATAACAAGATTGACTGGAATCAATGAAAAAGAAACAGAGAGCACAAATAGTATTTAAAAAGAAAAACCTCTTCACAGACATCATGGCAGAAAATTCTCACAGGGAACAGGAAAAAGAATTTGACATACACAAAAGTGAAGCACCTACAACTCTTAATTAGCCATGATCAAAAAGAAATCTACAGCTAGGCATATCAGACTTAAGATTCCACAAATTCAACACAAGAATAGAATATTAAAAGCTGTTAAGAGAAAAGAAACAAATCACCTATAAAGGAAAGCCCATCAGAATCACGGCTGACTTGTCAACCAAACCCTGAAGTGGAATTTGGAGAGAAGTATTTCAAGCCCTAAAAGAAAACAACCTCGAACCCAGATATACTTGTACAACAAAAAACGGCCTGAGGAAATTCATGACACCAAATCAGCACTCCAAAATGTTGTGAAAGACACTGAAGAAAGAGAAAACAAGAACTACAATTCCATGAACCCCAGCAGAAGGAATATACCAGGCAAGGCAAACAAGTAAACAGAGGGAAGTGTAATGGTTGATACACTATGTCAACCTGAGCAGGTTAGTTTAAGTGACTCAGCAGGGGGCCAGGGCCCTCACTTTGTAAACATCCTGAGCCTGTGAAAGAGAAGGGCATGGAAATGGTGAGTGCTACATAACCTGCCCTGGGGGTGGTAGCCTGCTAAAAAAACGTAAGGGAAGAAAGGAGGCTTGCTCTCCCCACTTTTCTCTTGTGGCTTTTGTTGTCTTCTGTTGCCTTCAACTGCTGCCCCTGTGCCATGCCACCCTGCCTTGCAGCTAGCTGATTACAGGCTGAAAACTTCACAAACTGTGAGCTAAATAAAAATAAACCTTTCCTTCCTTAACTTTGGCCACACAGGTATTTTGTCTCAGCAATGAGAGAAAAGTAAGTATGATGAAAAGGAAAAAAAAAAGGACCAACAACAGGAAAATAACATGACAAGGCTAAGTCAATGCATACCAGTTATAACCATCAATGTTAATTTTTTCAAAAAGAAATTCACAGGCTAAAAGCCAAAATTTGAAAAACAATACTCCATGTGAGGGAAACCCAGAAAAAAAACAGGGGTAGCTATTCTATTTGCAGACAAAATGAATTTCAAGCCAAGACTGAGTGAGAGACAAAGAAGGTCACTACATCCTTGTAAAGGGAACAATCCAAGAGGAAGAAATAACAATTATAATTATATATGCAACAAATACCAATGCACCCAACTATATAAACCAATTATTAATGGACAAATGGTATATATTGCCTCTATGTTAAAGATTCTAAAATTTAAACCTATAATCTTGGTTTCTAACCTTGGCTCCAGGCTCATGGATCTAAACTTGATGAAGTATATTACATATCTAGTGGGCATCTCAAACTTAAAATGCCCAAAATTGAGTTAATGATTCCTCATAGAACCTTAAAAACGAATCAGTTCCTCCTTCAGTCTCTTCCCCGTAAACGATACTAGCATTCATCCAGTTGCTCATGCCAAAAATGGCAAGTGACTTGTGACTCACATGCAGATAAAATGGAGGCTCCAGTGTGTGTGTGTGTGTGTGTGTGTGTGTGTGTGTGTGTGAGAACTTAGTAGTTTAATAAAAAATTTAATACAAATATAGTTTTAAATAGTTTGCTCCTTGCACACTCAAACCACAGACCTAGATCACTGCAAAAACCCTCCTAGATGGGCTAGTACCTTCTAAGTTGCCTTTCATATAATCAGTTTTCCACTTGGTGGAATAAACTATATGAAGTAAATTAAAACAACTCTGGCCAGAGTTGACACATGGCCTCTGATTATTCTCAAAATGCATGTGGAATGAAGTCCAGTAAGATGGGTGTGGTGGTGCATGCCTGTAATCCCAGCACTCAGGAGGCTGAGGCAGGAGGATCGCTCCAAATTGAAAGCCAGCCTGGGCTACAACCTGAGTTCAAGTTCAGCCTGAAGTGCACAGCAAAACCCCATCTCAAAAAGACAAAAAATCAAAGTCCAATATACTGTGGTCCCTGCCTGCCTTCTTCTCGTATTTATTTCCCATTAATCTCTATTTTGTTCTCAGGGCTCTTGTTAGACCAGCTTTTTTGGTTTTCCTTCAAAATACAAAACTGGTTCTGAGCTAGATCCTGGCTCAGGTCTCTGCATTTACTGTTCCTTCTGTCTGAATTAACTTCTGCAAAATTTTCTTCCTCACTCACATTCTGCTTTCCTCAAAACAGTCTTCCCTGACTAATCTAAATAGCTCTGAATTCATCACACTCTCCCCTTACCCTGTTACATTTTTTGTAGTATGTATTACTTCTTTGCATGACAGATTTCCTATCTTCCCCATTAATATATGAATTCCCTATGGGCTTATATATCCCTCTATTCCCAGAGCCTCAAACTGAGTCTGATATAAATGATTACTCAAATTAATATTGTTGAAAAATGACTTTCTCAATTGCATTAACCTGAATATAAGTTAAAATACAATTCAAATAATACAAAAATTCTAGACAATCAAGTATTATATTTACATATGTTTTTACTGCTGTTCTTACTATATAGCTGGTTATTGGGAGTAACACCAGTTAATATTTGAACAGCACACAGTAACTCTTTTTATAACACTGTTAGAAATAAGTACATTCTCCTAAGTATATCTAGAAAAACTAAGGTTTCAATTATAGGAAAGAGATATAAATGTATACCAGTTATAGAATAAATTGTTTAAAACACAGAATTTCCAGATTATTCCATATTAGTAAAGGTTAACGAAGTGATATGCACCATTATTTTATATATTGAAAGCAGAATTTCTACCATATTCTGAATGATGTAATAAATCTAACCTCAGTATCAATTTCTACCTATCTTGTTAGTATTTCCTTAGAAACTGTCAGTTTGGAGCTAGGAACACAACTCAATGGCAGAGCACTTTACCCAGCATGTGTGAAGCCCTGAGTTCCATTCCCAGAACAGGGGTGGGAGTAGGAGGTGGGAGGGTGTCAATTTGTCCTCTTTATCATCATACCATTTATAGAGTCTACCAAAAAAATGTATACACACTTCAGGAAAAGAAAAATAGTAGGATGTTTTTTCAGCAGATGGTGTTATCATGCAGGACGCTAGAGGATACCGTGTATCACAGGAAGAAAATGCACGTGCAGCAATCTCAATGACCAAGGTAACCCAAGCAGCGGTCTGTCGTACTATACATGTCTGCAAGCTGACAACCACCACTTTGAGCACCTCTTGTAATTGTAGAGGACAAAGGTAACTTGTATTAATAAATAACAAATTTAGTATTAAAGTATTTATACAAGTTATTCCTCTCCTGAAGTGCGCATACATTTTTTTGATGGACTCTGTATATTCCCCCAAGCTTGTATTAAGCATCCAGTTCCACCTCATAAAAGAAAGCCCCTCTAACTGCCCACAGAACTAAACACAGCATTTGTCTCAGAGGATGTTCTTAGGCATTTTATACACATAAAGGGTGAATCACTTTATATCAAAAAGTCTTTGACACATGTGGCTTCTAGATGACTACAGCTTTTAGTCTTCAAAGTATTAAGCTTCATCTGGAATACACTCCTCTCTTTATCAAGCTGTAACAAAAATCTCTTACATATTTCTCAAGTTCATTCTTTTTATTCATATGTCTGACTAAGCCTGACATTGTACCTATTATACTTTATGCTGTAATTTTCTCCAACTTTCAGTTCAAAGCCCTTCTCTCTTCTCATCATTTCCAAATGTTACTATTTTAAAAAATCATCTGTTTATCTAGAAACTCTCCAAATTCTTCTAACAAATTCTACAAAGCACTCTTGTTAGGGCTATGCTCTTTAGTTTTACCTCAATCACCTGTGTTCCAATCTTCCATTAAGTTCTCTCTCTGGTAACATCTAGCTCTTAGGTTTTCCCCAAGCACTGTTCTAAGTATTTTTTTGTTGATCCCTGTTTTACAGATAAGGAAATTTATCTTGCTTGAAGGCACACGGGTGAAAAACTGTGCATGTACTCTGGACTGACTAGTCAGATTTTTAAATATGCGAGAACTATGGGAGATAGTTCCCATGTCCCACCTTCCTCTCTCACAACATATATGGTGTTTGGACTGTCCCAATTTATCTACATTTTTTTTGCCTATATTCTTTCAAAAATGCATCACACATTTAAGGGGTGGTGCATTTACCTATCTTTAATCCACGTCAGAAGTAACAGGATACAGAAAGTGGGAAAGATGTTGATTATTGTAGAGACTATCTGTGACTTAAGGAAGAAATAAAGAATCTTTGTAAGCAGAAGGTATGGCACTAGGGAAAGGGTGGGCTATATACAGAAGAAAAGATTGGAAAGCTCCTGAAACAGGTAGGAATAAGATCTGTTAAACAAAGAATTATCCTTAAAACAGTATCTACCTGAAGTACATCCTACAGTAAGAGAAAGAGAACAAGAAGTTAAGAGATTTTTGAGTTAAAAAAAAAAAGAGGTAGGTAAGTTAGATGGTCCTGTTCTCAATGAAAGCAGCAAGGCAATCTACAGAGATTAAGTAAAATTAATTTAGGAAATGAACAATCAAGAACACAAAGAATGGTACAGTTTCGATACATAATCATCAACACTGTGAGATGAAAAACAATTCATTAGTGCATACTTGACTGTAGAATCATTCTACTTACCTAAATATGTTAATTTAAAGAAACTCCCTAAGAGCAAGCATCATATAAGCCTCCTACACATACATAACATACACTGCACTATGGGTACAAAAAAAGGGAGAAATGGTGATGATTTCTGTTTAGACCTTTAAAAAAAAAAGGCCAATGAACATAACTGCTCATATAAACATTACCATATACAAGTAAACTCATTCAGTACACAGGATGCTCTAAAAAATTAACTTTGTGAGATGGCTGATACTCAAACATACTTGATGCCTTCTCGCTTTTTTAAAATCTGACTAAAGTCAGTCCAGAGTACATGCACAGTTTTCCACCCATGTGCCTTCAAGCATGATAAATTTCCTTATCTGTAAAACAGGGATCAACAAAAAAAATGCTTAGAACAGTGCCTAGCACATAAAAGTTAGCCAGCTATTACTTGTGGAAGTATTTTTTACTGTACAAAGTATCACCAAGTAATGTTAAGACCCCCAAAGTTTTATTGAATAAAAGCTCCTTCAATATTGACGTTGAGTCAAAATCCCAGTAGAAAAGATGTAACTATTCAGCAGTTGTTTCACAACATAAAACCGTAAAGGGAATCTGTATTTACAAACAGCAACTTATAAAATAAAATCTATACCAAACTAAATCTCTTTTTTTTCTACTCTACCCTAAGGAACAAAAACATTCTCTTGCGTAAGTGTATTTTTAGACCTGCCTACTATCTCTCTCACATACTTTTCATCCATGTTTGTAGTGTAACTTTTCCGTAAAGTTTCCTCCTAGGTCTTTGTACCATCACTGCCTGTGACAATACGAGCAGCAGTGGCACCAAAACACCTCCTTTTCCTTTTAAACACTTGCTTCTATGGAGAGACCTTCAAACTGCCAGTAACACAGGTTTATAACAGAGCACAGGTAAGTTCTAGAATGATACTATTTTTGGATAACCCTCTAGCCGGTGCTGCTGGATCAAGACTCTCTCCTGTATAGGCCCATTATCATACATATGGAAACATATACTAAATTCAACTTCCTCCACAGCAAGTTGAATGCTCAGTCAGCAAGTACATTTGATTTTTTTTTCTATCTTATTCTCATCTTTCATTTATAACACAGGGAGCTTAGAATTTTTTTTTAGCTAGTGACAGTAATAAATTCTAATAAAAATTATTTTACCGTTACAGCTCTGCCATGTCTGTGTGACTAGGGCAAGTTCCTAACTTCACAATGTCTACCTCCTTATATAAAAAACCTGAAGGGCTCTGGTATACCTGTGCTCTAAATAGCTACTATAACACTGAAAGCTGACTAAATCTCTTATTCTGACATACAGAAGTCTCAAATGAAACTATGGCTCCACATCTCCCTATGACCTCAAGAATCCACAATAGCTACCATAATGCAGTTTTTAGCATGTTCTCCAACATGCACTCCTACTCTAGAAGGGACAAAAGTAGAAAGAATTAAAGAGTGCTCAACACGAAGGAAGAGCAGTGTGGCATGCCAACGCCTATGTTAATGCTTCAGACTACTCTATTATTATATAGGCTCAATCTAGCAGAGGATTCAAGTTAGATTACTATTCTAAAAATAGAGAAAGAAAAAGAATACCTACAACTGAAGATCATAGGGATACAGGAGCACAGCCCACACTCTTTCCAATAGCCCTATCTATCACTCCTAGTTGTTTTTTATTAACAAGTAACTAACACTAAAACTCAGATTAAAATGTCAGCATGAAAAATGTTTATTAAGGTACTGTACCTTATACCAAAAAGAGTTGATTATTAATTCATTAAAAAGAAAAGGTTGGGCCGGGCATGGTGGTGCACACCTGTAATCCCAGCACTCCAGAGGCTAAGGCAGGAGGATTGCCAGAAGTTCAAGTTCAAGGCCAGCCTGGGCCGCATAGTGAATTCAAGGCCACCTTAAACTATACAGCAAGATCCTGTCTCAAAAAAACAAAAATTTTAAAACACAAAAGGGTTAAGAAGAATTAAAGAAGAGAAAAATATCACTGAGCAAACAGAAATTTTTACTCATTTTTTTTCAATGTCTCCTACAGGCCTAAAACAGATAAGACTTTTTAAGAGTTCAAATACAAGTAAGTTCAGGAAATTATGTCTGGTGGGAGACATAAAAGAGTTGTATTTTTCTTGTGAAATTATCAAGTTTCTGTAACCTGAAACACCAGAATAATTTTTCACCCAGTCCACTAGCCCGTCAAACATGCCAGGCCTCTGCAATATATAAACATCTGGGAAACCTCTATTCAAGTCCTGCTTGAACTTCTTGGTGAAGCCTTTCCATTTCCTCCTAACGAAGCTCCTGCTCCCATCCTGATGGTTGGTGAAGATTATTCACTTTCAGCATCAATCTCTGAGATTAATTTCTAAAATTAACTCCTAAACTATCCTTCTCAGCCACCTCACCTCATTTTATCTCTAGCCATCTATGGCTAATGTAAAAAAAAAAATTATCCGACTATTTCCCAAGCTTCTAATCTTCTAGCCTATCATAAACTACACCAGTTTTCTTGATTTTGATTAAAACAGTAATGAAACCCTTTCTCTGGCATGACCTGAAAATGCTCCCATGCCTGTGTACTTCTCCCTTAGGTGCACCATGACCAAGCTTAATTTGGCCTTATACAGAAACAAACACTGTTACCCTAGTATAAATTTTTGTAATTATCTGGGTGTGTGCCTGTCTGGAGCTGCACTAGCTCTATACTCAAAAGCATAATCCTTGAAAGCACTGAACAGCACCTTCTTTCAGTGGCCCCTCTTCCAAATCCAACGCAAAATCTAGGTCAGAGTAGGCACTTAATAACTATCTGTGGGATGAATGGCCTGAGTTTCTATGATATTCAGCAGTTGCCCAATCATATTTTATAGATGCCAGTTGCAATGGATGGAATTTTCGGCGTAGGCAGTTAAAAGAAACACATATCCATTCCTCTGCTATCTTTACTCAGCCACACACCCACTCCTGACTATGCCTTCAACTCTCACCCCACAACTATGACAATAATAACCATTCTAATAGTCTTTAACTCTCAAATCCCATCCTACCATCTCTTTTGGTCTCTTAAAAAAGAAAAAAAAAGATTTTTCTATGAAGCAACCACATATCAAACACCAAAAAGGCTTAAGAGGCATATAAAAGTTTTAAAGTAAAATTGATATACCCAAATTTCAGAGTATTTTCCTGTCCATAAATTCCCTTTTACAAAAAAATCCATTACTTCCCTTCCTGTAGGGGGCAATGGCCCACACAATGGGGGCCACATTCTTCCTCATGATTGGATCAGGAGAAATACCTGACACTGGATTCACCTAGTCACAAGCTTCCATAAACCCTTTGAAACTTAGCTTCAAAAGATGAGCAGGATAAACCAGATGATCCGAGAAACATGCACTAAGAGATTCAGGAAAAGTCCTACGCTAAAAGCTCACAACATGTGAAAGAAAACCTAGGCCACAATTCCAAGACTTCATAAACACCAAGGTCATAAAGAATAGAGTCAGAAAAGCTGGTGTGAAGAGAACAGACAAATGTGCTATGAGGAAATAAAGAAGAGAGCAGTCTGAAACAGAATGAGGCAAAGAAAGAATGGACAGCATCAGGGAGAAAAGACCAAGGGCAACAACACAAGAAAGCAAAGAGGCAGAAGTGTGAGGGCAGTAAGAGACAGAAATAGGAAAAGCTGGAGCCAACAGCCTGACTAGTTAAGAGCCCCCTCAGTTGCGGCAGCAGAGCTCTTCAGCCCTTCCTGTACTCCCCTCACAACTCCCTCTCCTAGTAACCAACTGCCTTCCCCAACTTTTAGTCTGAATGAGCATTTCTGTTGGGGAGAGAGGATAAAAACCAAACGAAATCAACTTTAAGGAAATTTGAATTTTTGATCTTTAAATATTTTTAGGTTGTTTTTATTAAATATTGAGTACATAAAAGTGAGTATATATAACGTGTGTAACAAAACAAACATCTGTATACCTATTACCCAACATAAAAAATTAAACATTACCCTTTTAGCCACTTATAGATCCCTCCCAATATTAATCAGTTTCATTACGTATTTCTACAGTACGTAATGAGGAAGCAGGAGCTATGAAAAAAAAATTTTTAAAGCACCAACCAAAAGCATCCATCACTTACACAGCAGTGTATGAATTGTTCAGTTTCATGTCTTCAACTGTATGGAAACTATTCGAATACCAGCCTTATAAACCATAAAACAGAAAGCTAATCAAGCACTCTACATTCACAAATCACTTAAGATAGATGTTGGTTTGATTAAAAAAAAAAAACAAAAAACAAAAAACAGCTTGTTCAGCTTTCAAAATACTATCAAACTTTTATCACTTAAGAATATGAACAATGTAACTTGGGTGACAGCAACTGGCCCATGGGTAGTGGCAAAGCAGGAGCTGTGGGCAGGAGTGCTGAAGGGTGCCATAATCTGTGACAAAAAGGGAGGTTATCCTCTGGCTGCCTTAATGTTGCAATTTTGCCCTGTGGTAAATTTCCTTTTACTTCTATGAAAGCAGAAAACAAAAACTCATTTAATGTTGGTGCCAACATTAAATTACATGGTATGTACAAATGACATGAATGAAAACTATTTTTATTTTGATTAACGGAAAGGCCATAAACACTGTAATCGCAAAGAATCCAAAGATTTCATTTGAATTCAAATAATGTGAATAATTTTTCATTATAGTAGCTGTCATCCAAAGTTAATGGTAATCTAAATTTGTTCATCAAAATCCATGCATCCCAAGTTTTACATTTAAAAATGTTACCATCATATCCCAACCTAGGACCCTCCAACATTGATAGAACACTTTTTTGTATGCCCATTTAGTCAAACAAATTAATATCACACTTTATACTTCATCAAGAGCATAACATTACCAACTGGGAAGCCACATGCTAAGAATATACAGTTCCAATGTCCTTTACCATATACATGCTTACCAGAGCTGTAAGCCCCAAATTTTTTTAAAACGTTTGAGTTTCACACACGTATGTATTTCTATTTAACCTTTTGTTACAATATGAATTAGTGCTAGCATTGCCCCCCCACACACAAAAAAACGAATAATAAAGAGAACTCTGCTAAGTTTCCAGATTGGAAATACATAAATTTGTGTGTAATAAAATACGGCTTACAACACAGCTACTAAAAATTCAAGTAACACTCTCCAAATCCCCTAAATACCTTTCTAGCCTCTTCTCTGACACTCTTCTTATACCAACTCTTCTTCATTCTAGTCAGTCTATTTGCTCACTTGTGTTTTGCCTTTGTGCATACTATCATCTCTGGATACAGTTGTCTCCATTCTCTGCTTTTAAAGTCTCTATCTTTCAAGGTCCATCTCAAATGTCACCTCCTCTAGGGGGACTTTCCTGATATAAATGTCCTTCTTCTTCCTTCCACAGCAAGTTCCTAGACTTTAATGGGATATTAGTTTAATTTTAAATTTCAATTTGAAAGGATAAAGGAAGTTTTTAGTATTTGACCTGGTGCAAATAGGTCACACATTCATTCATTATAGGAAAATTGTAAGGTGACAAGATCAAACTACCTTGCTAATGTTTTTGTTTGTTCATTGGGTTTTTGTTTGGTTGGTTGGTTGTTTGTGAGACAGGGTCTCCTGTGCAGTTCAGGCCAACCCTTGAATTTACTATGTAGCCCAGGCTGGTCTCAGAACTCACAGTGATTCTCCTGCCTCAGCCTCTGGAATGCTGGGATTACAGGTGTGCAGCACCACACCCAGCTACCTTGCTAATTTTAAATGTGTGGTTTAAATGAACCCTACATGGCCAGTATAGTAAGCTTTAATTAGCCAGAGAAATAAAAGCAGATGTAAATACAATTTAAATATACAGTAACTACGTTTTGATCGTGGCAAAATGTGCCTGATTCAACAACTGTAGATTACATGAGCAGCTAGAAAAAAAAGCACATTATGAAACTTTCAAAGAAGTTTAGGTCTAAAGACCAGCTTCTCCTGAAACTTGTTTCTAAGGTCTCTCAAACACTACTCAGGTACAATCAAACAAATATGGTGTCCCAAGTGTCCTCCTTTTTAGCTTAGTTCACATCTGATACACTGACTTCTGTTACAACTTAAAAGCAAAAATAGGATATTTCATTTATATAGGACACTGTATCGAAAAGCACAACAGTGATCTTAGCACAACTGTTACTCAGTTCAAGCAGCTTGAATTACAGAAATGATAAAGCTGATCACTAGGCCAGTACTGTAACAGGATAGCCTGAATACACAGAAGCTTAAGGATAAGTCCATTTGGTAAACACTACAGAACTGTACTGAGATAAAGACAACTAAAATTAAGGGAAAATCAAATGATAGATTGATTTGTTCTCTTTGTACTCTCAAACATTTACATGAGTACTTATATTTATGTCTTTCAGGGTTCTCACGTCGATTTTTAACTATCTTCCTGAGCAGCTTTGTGATGTTAAAACTAATTTCAATCAAACTCAAGAGTAAGAGAACACAAAAAAATAGCCTTCTTCATAATATGCTAAAATATTCCACCTGGTTAACATATTAACTATACAATCAAGGTACCCCTCAGATAAATTTAAGTCCTGTAGAAAGAAAAATAAAGCTCAGAAATTAAGACCAACCTCCCAATTTCCAGGCTCTTTGCCCTACATACCTTAGTCCACAAGGGCTTTTGTTTGCAAACACTGTATTGGATGACAACCACGGCCACAACCATCTTAACCACACAAACACAAACATGGCCATTCTTTCCAAAATCATAGAACAAATTAAGTTTGTGAGTTGAGGTACTACTGTATCTATTTCTGCATCAAGTTACCAGTTCAAAGAGATGTTTTGTTTTTGTTGGTGGGATATGAGGGATCGAACCTGGGGCACTCTACCACTGAGCTGTACCTTCCGGTCTGTTTTTTTATCTTGAGACAAGGTCTCACAAATTTGCCCAGACTGGTTTTAGACTGTGAATACTCCTGCCTCAGCCTCCTAGGTAGCTTGGATTACAAGTGTGTACCACCATGCCCAGCAAGAGATGTATTTTATTTTGTTAGTTAAAAAGCACATTTTAAAATGAACGTCAGCATTCTGAACAAATTTAGGAGCTACTCTAATAGCTATTTCTTATGAGACCTATTCCATTTTCATTTTTTGGTCTTTATTGCTAATTTTCTGACTCCTCAGTACTTATATGCAGCTCTCCCTCCCTACCTCCCCCATAGCCTAACTCTCCCATAAAAAGAAACCAAACTAACTAAACAGGAGGTGAAAGAGCCCAGAGAGCTAACTCTTATCTATGCCA
Source organism: Dinomys branickii (assembly GCA_004027595.1). Lineage (NCBI taxonomy): Eukaryota > Metazoa > Chordata > Mammalia > Rodentia > Dinomyidae > Dinomys > Dinomys branickii. The sequence goes on from PVLD010001452.1 coordinate 47,737, forward strand.
TAATCTACTCTGCTTAATAATTTCACCAACTTCTTAAGAAAACAACCTATTAACAAGGTTTTAATATGAAACAAAATACTCTATTTTACTTCTTTCCTGAACTTTGGATAATTTTTTGCTGTTCATAGAAGTAGTAGAGGAGACAATTTTCGAAATAAAACAGGGGTGATGTTCCTGAAAAATACAGATTATTATGTTTTTTAAATTTCTAAATACAAATCACAAGTAATTAAATTCAAATTATTCTGAGTTGAACGTGTTTATAACAGGACTGAGAATCCTACACATGTACCTCAAGGATGTACTTAATTATATCTCCCACCTTTACAAAATGACAGCATTGAGAATGACAGACATGTTTTCATGAATTAATGAAACAGTATGTTTAGTTCCTCCATATTTCTGTCTCATTCACGTTTAGTCTGTATGTAATGAGTATTTACTAGGTGACACACCTTGTCATCTATTTATTAATCATTAATTCTCTAACCATGTGATTTTAACAGAATTTCACCCACCTCAGCCCTTGAAAAGATCAACATTATAAAAATCATGACAGTTCATGAAGCCTCCCATACTCCCAAACACAGATGACTGGATTGGGATGGGTACATGACAAGGCTGGACCAATCTGATACTCTTTCTGATAGCTGGAATGAGGAACCTGGCTGACAGAAAGCACTTAAAACACCAGGCCTGGCAGTGTGTGTGCCACAGAATTATCAGAGTACCCCTAAAGTTGAAAATTGGTGCAGGGGGAGAAGAGTATCGTAAGTGAACAGAGAAAGCTGACATGAAGAGATGACTTAACCAGCAAGCAGAGTAAGTAGCTATTCTACTCTAGGAGAAATGAGAGGGGAGGGTATGTATCACAATCCATGAGCATACAACCTGTTGTACTTCATTTCTTATCTACCTGTGGATGTCTAATACCTATGAAACCACCTACAGTACCACATCCTGTCAATGAACTTCTCCTTTACTTATATGAATGGTTCTGTTCCTTATAGCCCCTTAACATTGTATTAGAACCTATACTACATATACAAATGAGAAATACCTAGTCCTCCTTCCCTAAATAACCGTAAGAGTTAGGATGGAGCTATACTACATAGCTATTAACATACTACAAGGTAGCCTACAAGGGGTACAAAAAGTAACATGAGTTTTCAAAAGGATAGGAACAGATAATATCCAGTTCACAACACCAGAAAGGTTTCATGAGAAAAGCAACCAAATAGTAATTGTAATGGACCACAGTGTGAGACATTTAAAAAATGTATCTGCTAAAAACTAAAAATACTATATTCTGGGTCCATCAAAAATTGTTTTAAATTTTGCTGGTCTCTAAAATAATGAAGACTCTGGTAACGAATGAGTCAAACGACTGAGCAACTGGTTGTAACACATGAGAGCAGAAAAGGAGTGAAAAATGAGTGCAGTTTTCAACCTAGATGATATTAATGCTGGTGTCAGAAAAATTCCCAACAGGTGGATCTGGGGAAGAAGGAAAACAAGTTTGCATTGTATATTTTTAAATTACACCCAAGGATATAGCTCAGTGGCACAGTGCCTTGCTTGCCAAGTACAAGGTCCTGAATTCGATTCCCAATACCAAAAAAAAAAAAATTACAGAACTGGCAGCAAAAACTATAATAATGCACTGAGGGAAGAATGACCTAGGACATCTCAAGTACTGAAAACATTGCTCAAAAATTCCAAGTAATCCAAAAATGCTGGCACATACCTGTAATCCCAGCTACTTGAGGTAGTCAAAACAAAAGGATCACAAGTTCAAGGTCAGCCTAGGCAACTTAGCAAGATTCTGTCTCAAAAATAAAGACCTCTAGAGAGCTTGCCTAGCATGACCAAGATTCTGGGTTCAATCTCCAGCACTGGGGGAGAAACTCCAGATTAAAATTGTCCGCTAAAAGAATAAATATGAAACTCCCCATCTAGACACTTTGCAATGTCTAGGTTTTTTCCTTTATATATTAAACATTCCATTTTTGTCAGGATATTGGTAACTTTCCTGTATCTCTTTATGGTGCTTTTACCTGGTCACAAACGTGAGAATTAAAACCAGGCATGGTGATCAATGCCTACTTTGGGAGGCTACGGCAAAAGGAATACAAGTCTGAGCCCAGCCTGGGCACCAAGCAACTTAGCAACTTAGTGGGACACTGACTCAAAAATAAAAAAATTTAGAAGGGATTTGGAGCTCAACACAAAGGCAATGGGTTCAACCCCCGATACAGGGGTGAAAAAAGGTATTGTTGAAGGGCTTAAAGGGGAAAAACGGTTCACTTTTTTCCAAGGGAAAAATACAGAAAAAAAAACATATAACCACAAACCTTAACAGGTTCAGAAAATCCATGATCATCTGATTTCCTGATTGATGCAGGTTAAAGAAAAAAGCATGTTTTGGAAAAAATTAGGGAAGAAAAAGAGGAAAGAAAGTGGAATAAAAAAGAAGAGACTCACCGACTCCCTTTCCCCAAGAAAATAGCCCAAGCAGCAGCTTAGCACCTCATAAGAGGAACAGAGTAAAGAGTTCAGTACTTCGGCTTTCACTAACCCCTGGAAAGGTCTCTGGATCAGGAATCATTTTTATCACAGACTTCTATCACTTTTATCACAGTCCAAAACCTAACACATTTTTGTAATAATGAAAGTTAGTGCAACAAACTAAAAAAATTTTAAAGGAACAGTTGCAACTCTGATTATAAAATTATACACCCTGGCAAATTTAGTTTAAGTAAGTCCCTTATTCTATGACTACCATTATTTTCAGGAATAGCATGGTTAGTGAAGATCGTATTTTGATACATGGTCCTAAAAAGACCATATTTTCAGAATGCGCAAGTGATAAAAGGCACTTATATAAAAGACACAAAGTAGCCAGGCATGGTGGTACATGCCCATCATCCCAGCACTTGGGAAGCTGAGGCAGAAAGATTGCTTCAAGTGTGAGGCCAGCCTGAACTACACAGCAAGACCTTGTCTGAAAAAGAAAAAAGACACAATAACAAGTGTTTATAAAAAAGAATTTCTTCTATGTAATGCCTATTTCTCTATTTTTTATGCCAGTTTTCCCCCCAGATACAAGACAAACCCTCATAAAAAATTTAACTTCTTGATCCTTACCCCAAATAAATGTCTAACATTACCACGATGAGTATCCTATGAGTATATAACAGCATATTTATCAGAAGAAAGTCTTCTTTTCATAAGTTTATTCAGCCAGTTATATGCAAGCTTAAACATGAATAATAAATTATATGATACAGAAGAATAGTATTCCAATTGTCTGACTGCAACTTAATTTTCGCTATAAGATTTTTTTCTCTCATCACAAAAGAATATTTATAAAATTCCATAAAGGCCTTTGAAAAGAATATATTAATTGGAAAAATAGTCAAATATCTACCTGAAACACCCCTGGAAAAAAGTAGTTAAAGTAAGCCTCAGAAACATTACAATAAATAGAAGCTGCTATTTAATGAATATTTGCTAGGCACTAATGGTAGGCATTTTGTGCATATTATCTCATTTAATATTATGAAACAAATCATGTTACAAAATAAGCATCATCAATCCTACTTTTACATATGCAAACACAATGATTCATATGGTTAAGTTACTTATTCTGGGATTTCACAGCTAATAAATGGAAGTAGGAATTTAATTCAGTTTTGTGTGAAGACAAAAGCAGTACTTTTGTCACATCCTAGCACACAATGAAAATGATAATATTTATAAGGCTTATTGGAGTAAGCTAGAGGGGACTTGATAAAATATTTTTCTTTATACTATGAAGCTGTTACATGAAAAATAAAAACAAGGTATCACAGATTATATTAAATATTTAATATACAGAATTGTATTGATAGAGCTTTCCGGATCTCTCTTTGAATTACCAAACCATAGCGCACTGAGGGAATCACAGCAAAAATGTTTGAATATTATTTCAATTATTGTAAAATTCTATAAAGTTACGAAAATGATTCAAAATTTGAGCACTGTAAAAAATTTGCAACCAACATATCTGAATGCAATCCTATTTACTATACATTGGTTAGGGAGTGTTCCATAATTTAATAGTATTTGATAAAAAATTGTGATTTAGCATATCAAGATCTTCTCAATAACATATAAGGGAAATTCAAATCAAAGGTAATAAAGGAAGAATTACAACACTGGAGATTTCCTTAATTTGGCTTATATTAGTGTCAACTTGAAATGCTATAGTACCTGTAATCTGTAACATTCCTCTTGACTTAGTAACAGTAAAAGCTAATATTCATCGAGGTAGTACCAGGTGCCTGGCTGTGCTGTTTTACACTATTATCATATTTAAATATCACAGCAACTCTAGAAAGTATCTCTATTTTCTCCATTTTAACAATATAGAAATTAAGGCAGAGAAAAATTAAGTGAATAATTTTCCCAAAGTTATGGCTAGTAAATGAGAATTAGGATTTGAAGCAGTCTGACTTCAAAGCCAATGCTAATTTGTGTTTGTTTGCTTCTGTTTTGAGACAGGGTCTCACTGAGTTCAGTTGGCCTCAAATTCACTATTTAGCCCAGGTTGGCCTCAAAATTCATGGCAATCCTGCTTCAGCCTCCCAAGGGCTCGAATCACAGGCATGCACCACCAAGCCCATCTCAGAGCCCATGATACTAATCACTGTGTGAAACTGTATCTCTGTAAGGAAAACAGTATGTGTCAAGAGAGAAAACAGTAAGTAGAGAGATCTTAGCTTAAACTAAACAGTACAAATGACTTGTATGCACATCAAAGGAGATTTTCTACAAGAAAAATAAGTTATTACCTATACTATGTTAAATGTATTTTACTTATAGAAATAGCATCATTTTAATTTCATATACGCATTATGCTATGGCTCAAGAGCAGCTATTTTTGCAACCTATTTTAATTTACTGATTTAACTTGCTCAAGAATACTGTATTTAAAAAGCTTTCTTAAAAAACAACGAAGTTGGTAAAAAAAAAAAATCAAAAACAAATGTTTCAGTACTTTGACTTTTATTTAACTGATTTTTAAGTTCTGTAAGTTATCATGTATTTAAAAATTCTGAGTAAAGATCTTTCTAGACATTTGGGCAAGTTCTGCTTGGCCAAGTTCTGGATGCCCAAGTTTTGTCTAACAAATCCTACCATTTGGGAGAAAGCCTCCAGTATACAACTGTGTTACAATAGGCTAATGTTCTGAGGGTATGTCTGATGGTCAATGTAAAACAAATCACTCTCAGGTAATGATAACACATCTTTAATCTCAAAGATGTGTTAATCTCATACCTTTAATTTCATAACCAATTGATAAATATAGAAAATGCTAATGCCTTAAATGTTGTGGGATTTTGTTTCATTTTGGCTTTGTGCTACTGAGGATTTGAACCCAGGACTTTGTGCATGGTGGTAAGTACTCTACCTCTAAGCTACACTCTAGCCCTTTTGATACTGAAGAAAGGGTCTTGCTAAATTGCTAGTCTGGATTTGTATTTTAGATCCTCTAAGCAACTAGAATTGCAGGCATATGCCACCACACCCGCAAATACTTTGGGCAAATACTTTGGCTTTTTGTTTGTTTCTTCAGTTGGTTTTCTTTTAGGTAGTGAGGCCTTCCCAGTGAGCCACATCCCCTCCCCCGCCCCCATATTTGGAAGACAATCTCCCAAAATCAGTGGCGGTAAACACAGGACAACCTATGGTACATGTGCCCCAGGGGCCTGTTTGTTATCATTAAAAGCTCTACAAGGTTCCCCACCACTGCCCTAAATCATTAAATGAACTTGTAACTTGCCGGTCTCAGTCTCGGAGTGCTAAAATTACAGGCATCTTCTCAAAGTTGGGCCCAGGGACTAGCACCCAACATTAACTGACTCATGCTGGTCAACAGTAAACACTTAAAGAGCACCTACTATGTGCCAGAGACAGTGTTCATCCACAGAAGACATGTAATACCGACAGTGGTTGTCAAGAACCACAATTTGAACTCATGACTTCTGGGCATTCAGATACTCAAAGTAGAAGCTTAAGCTCCAATATGTAACACTCTACATCCAAAAAAAAAATCTGTCACTAAAACTTCTACAATCTATGTTAACACAAAGAAACTCTAGCACACTCTAGAGTACAAAATTAAGTCTTGGGTTACAGTGACAATGTATTGGGTCCTCTGGAGCTTTATACCATGAAAACCTGGCATTTCTGTCACAATGACTTTTTCTCAAAAATCAATTGTTTTAAAAACTCAAATTCTATTGCCCACAGAAACCGTGACTCCTACTTACACTTCTCTAACAGATCTCTTGAAAATACAAATAATGAAGAAATGTGTGGCATCAGCATCAAAGTGCTCTGGTAAATTAATGCCAAGGCACTTTATACGATTTACCAAGCTTCTCAAAAACTGTAAACTAAATCATGGTAGTAAAATGCATTTAACTGTGTATAAAAACTACTTAAAATGATTACCAGTAACAGGCAGTTGTCCTGAAGCCAGTACTATATTTTGAAGTGACCAAGAAGGGTGAAACAGCTCCCTACAAATTTACAGTAGGTAAACAGTTCTACAGTAGGTATATCCAATTCCACAATTTATCCTCAAACAGCTCTACTCACTGCAAATGACCCCTACCAATTTCTGCCCACTCGCTCTTCAATTACATACCTCAAACAAGCCATTTGAATTTCCTCAGCACACACTAGCCCTCCTCTTCCAAAAACATAGTAATTATAAAATATTACGAGAATAAAAATAGAAAAGGTGAAAAAGCAGTCTCTGCCCTCAAGGTCTTTCCTTTATATCTAAGAATTTACCATATATCTCAACCACCTACTTTCATGTACCTGGATAATGCCTCCATCTTACTAACAGTTCAAAATGCTCACTCTCTTAACAAATGACTGGGTCTTTACGTGACCATTCCGCCTTATTCCGCTTCTCTTATTTAATCATTCAAGCCTTCCGGCTTTATCCTGTCTAATTACGCTCAAACTCACAAAACATTACACAAACCCATCAAATACTCCGGTGTCCTCCTTTTAACCAACAAGCTCCAACCCGATGAAAACCTTCCCTAGTACAACAGCACCTCTTCCTTCCGTACTCAAAATTCTCTTTGCTTAAACGCCATCCCGGCCCGGAGTTACACTCCTTCCAGGCTAATTCCAACCACCTCAAAACCCCACCCCCTCATCACGCCCTCCCAGGCCTCAGCCACCAACCCCAACACCCCACCCCGTGGCCGGCACGCCTTCCCGATCCCTTTGGGGTCCTTTCGGCCGCCTTGGCCGGCCCACGCTCACGCTTTGAAAATGCCAGGCTCCTCCACCAGCACGCCAGCCCCGCCCCCAGCCCCTCACCGAGTAGGAGCAGCTTCACTTCTTTGGCCGCTTTCTCCCCGTCCTCTCGCAAGTTGCGATCGATCATTTTACTCCGCTCCACCGCCGCCTTGTCTTCGGCGCTCAACGTGCAGCCCATGACGGCGGCGGGAGAGACCTGGGCCGGAGCTCACTCACACACCGCGGGAACTGCGGCTTCGCCGGCTGAGACAGTGTCTACTGCGGGGCGGCGGCCCTCTCCGTCAGCAACCCTAGCGCCCAGAGGAACCGGACGTCCGGCGCTTACGCATTTCCGGCGACGCCTGGCGGCCGTTACCCCTGAAACCTTTCTTGCTGTAGGAGGGGAGACGAGACCGAAAACGGAAGTCGACAGAAGGGGTGCCGGTTCCGCGGGGCTGCGAGGTTCTTTCTGCACCAACCACACTTAGTATCCCTTTACGTATTCGATGCTTGATTTGGATAAATGTAGAAACGCCTGGGCCTCCAGTTCATAGTGCGCTCCTGAGGTCGTACAGCGGATTGTGGGATAGGACATGGGATTCCCAAATAAAGAGCTCACAATCCACGATAATTTCTACTAGGGCGTTCTCACTGGCCAGAGAACCTCTTGGAGCTCTGACTGTGGAGACCTAGGGTGCCTCCCCAACTCCCTAAAATTGTCTCACTGATCTTTGGGATGGGAACAAACTAACAAGCTTGGGATCTATCCACGAATTAACCTGAGATCTGTAACACCGACCATACCCCCACCTCTGACCCACTGCCTCCTCCTCTCCTGTGCTACTACGTATGCGTTTCTGTGGACTTGAGATTTGCCCTGCGCCTTTGTTGGCAAAGGGCCGCTTTGAAAACACTAGATCTCTGACCTGAAAGGTAAGCACGTAGGTCATTCACAAATGTCTGTGGTGTCCATCTCTCAAGTATAAACGAAATTGTCCTACATTAAGAGCTTAGGACCTCTACCAAGATAAATCAATTTACGCCCTACCCTCAGAAATAAAAGTGCATCCTTTGAATCTCCTATGAAAATGCCCTATCGTGCTAACCACACAAGTTGTAATAAAAATTGTCTGTCACTCTAGTATCACCTGAAAATTAATAAAGGCCCTGTGAAAGGCCCGTACTGGTATCTTCTTTAACTGATAACCCTGAACTACTGTGAAAGTGGCCCTAAATTACCTTTTTTGCCAAATAGCTCCACAATCACTATACATTGGAGGGAGAAGGATGTTTTTGCTGCCCCTAACACTTTTCCCTACAGTGAAAGAAGACTATTTCTTTAACAGAATCTAGACTCAGAATCTAAGGCCTCAACAGAAAGATTCTATACAGTAGTGATTTTTTTTTTTTTTTTTTTTTTTTTTGGCCACAGGGTCTCACTGTAGTTCAGGCTGGCCTTAAACTTCTTTATGTAGCCCAGGCTAGCATCGAACTCATGGTGATCCTCCCGCCTCAGCCTCCCGAGTGCTGGGATTACAGGCATGTGCCACCATGCCCGGCTGATTCATTAATTAGCGATTAGTTCCACCTTAAGCAGCCTATCCCCCCCCATAGCTTATCAATAAATGCCAATTCTTCAAAGTTTGAAAAGTCTCCCACTCATTTCCAAATGACTAACAGAAAAGGAGCTGCATTTCCATTGTCATTAAGGGGGGAAAAAGGGCAAGAGGAAAGGGAAGAAAACCAGTATTTATTGAGTACCTAGTTGCCAGGTATGGCTAGGTGCTTCCAAGTCTCATCTCTTAATCCTCACAACAACCCTGTGAGGTAGGTAATAATGATCCCCATTTTTACAGATGAGGAAATAGGCTCAGAGAAGTTAAGCAGCTTTCCTAAGTTCACACAGTGAGTAGGTGGACCAGTCTTAACTACAAATTCACCCCCCTTTTTACCACGCCCCCTAAAAGATGTGTGGGGCACCTAACAACAGAAAATCTTGGTTTTCATCAAGGCTGGCAAAACACCCCAATACCACCAGGATTCAGGAAAAAGTAACTAGCAGGATAGTTGATTCTTCAGTATATTAAGGAGGTTGGACTTTGTTCAGGTATGTTTTTCAGAGCTATGGATTATATACTGAACTTTATCAAGCCATCCTGATCACTTGAAAACTCTGGAAAGTGCTCATAGCAAAAATTTTTGGGAAAGTTCTCAGCATAAAAAAGATAAACTTTTATTTCCTTCATGATCCATGACTTACAGGGAAAAATAAATGCCAAAGAAACCGGTATATGTAAAACTCTGTGGTAAATGCCAGTGAGATCACAGTGTCAGGTAAGCACAGCCTGAATGAGAGATACCCTTGCACTTAAAAACCTTTCTTCTTTGATGTATGCGAAGGAGCAGTTGAAAGACAATGTCAAACAACCAACCAAAAAGAAGGCAAAATAGATTAACAAAATGGCTGCCAAGCAATGTTTGACGCTCGCTCTTCCTCCCACAGACACACACCTATTTCCAGTGGAGTCACACTGCCATCTGCTGGCAATGCCTTAGGTCTAGTAGCTAATTGGCGGTGTTTGAAAGAAGTTTCTTCCCTAACGAAATTCCTAGTTTTGAGTTTATCTTAAAAGGGAGTTTTTGTTTTGTCTTTTAACTGCAAAGGACTTTCCTTGCTCTATATACTTTCTTTTTAAGGGATTTCTTCAATGTAATAGGCGCTAAACTAGAGTAGTTTAGTGATAGGAAGACAGAAACCTGGATATGTTCCCAGTTCAAAGGGAAAAGGCTGTTTGCCTAGTTTCATTTAGTAAGTTTCACTTACAATCCCCCTACTTGCCACAATCTTCAGGAAGCCTCTATCACTGAGATGAACTCTCAGAAGCTAGAACCATGGATATATATTCTCTGATATATTTCTTAAGCACATTATACAGTGCTTTATCAAATTTAAATGCTCTATAAAAAATACTAAGTATCTGATCAAATTAGGCTATGAACTCCTTGAAGGCAGTAACCTCACACCCTCCGCGGGGGTGCTAGGAGTACTGGATGTTCAGTTATTATGCACTTAATAGAACTGAAGGAGTCAATGTTGATATCAGCATACCTTTATCATAAAAATTGTTTATTGGCTGTTCAAAGGGGAAACTATTCCACTTCCACTGGCTCATTTTCCCCCTTTGATGCTGAGCAAACCAATAATTTGTTTAAATATAAACCGCACCACCCTCGGGCCCTGCATTGGCCTTGTCTTGGCCCTTTTGTGTCACCTAATTCAACAGAAGAGAGTGAGATGAACAGGTGGTCCCAGATGGGTGTCCTGTCCAGCTTGTAATTATTCCCTCTCCATTGAAAATACCACTACCAGCTGAGCATGCCTGTAATCCCAGCACTCTGGAGGCTGAGGCAGGAGGATCACCACAAGTTCGAGGCCAGCCTAAACTAAATAGTGAGTTCAAGGCCAGCCTGAGCTATATAGTGAGACCCCATCTTAAAAAAAAAAAAAAGCCACAACACAGTTCCTACAGTCTCAATCAGTAAACAACTGAGCCCACTTCTGTGCCCTCTCTCCAACCCAGGGATACAGATAAGAGAGATTTAAATCTTTGTCACTGAAGCTAAATTTGAGAGCAATGAATGGGAGCAGGGAGGAATTTAATGGACGATGGACACCCCACCCTTCCCATGCCCAACCTTGGTCTTTTGTACCCGATTGTCCAGGGGGCTGGAGATGGGTCACTGCCATGAGGAGAGAGATCAGGGAGGCCAGTCCTGGAAAAAAAAGATTTTTAGGATTATTGCTCAGGGAGATTTATGTGGTCCCTTTTATCAAGCCACCTTACCAATTCAAATGCTAACCCTCAACCTTAGCTACCCAACCCCCATTTGTTCTAGCTATTCATTTTAAAAGACAGGAAGAAAGGGCCATCCCATCTTGTCTCTGCTGAGATCAAGTTGCACACTTGATCTCCTACATGCAAAAAAGAGACAGAACAGAAAAGCTTTTCCTGAAGATTGTGTGTGAGAGAATTGCAGCCACCTTTCCTGTCTTCTCTTGTACCCTAATTACTAGTTTCCCTTGCTTCTGGCCAAACCTAGGAAGAGTAGACCTTGCTGGTCCTCTCCATTTAAGGACATTTTGGGTATAAAAGTAGAAAAAGATCTACTAACTCATAGGGAAACATCTGGCTAAAATTTCGTTCTTTTTAAACCCAATAAGGACAGAAGAAGACACAGGTCATTTTCTTACCTTGCTTGGGTACAATTATTGCCCTGGACAGTTTACACTGAAAAACAAAATGTCCTCAGTGGTCCCAGAATAATTCCAAATCTGGCCTGCTGTCCTAATCCTCCAACTCCTATCCTTTCCCTGTTTCCTGAGGCATGGAAATTTCACCGATTAATAGCTTCACCTCACCTTTGTGACCCTTTCCTCTCGTCACCGTCTCATCATACCCAGGTTCCCTCCCCCAGTAATCAAAGATCAGCCAAGTCTAAAGCTTTTGCCGCGTGTCCATCCTGTTGGCTCTGGTTCTGTCCCAGGAAATGCTAAGCAAAAGCTATGTGCGGAGACCCCAGACCCAGACCCGGCCAGCTGGAAAAAGTGGTCCCACAAGGTGCTCCTTACGATCGTAACTGGCCCTCAAACCCATCTCCCTTCAAGTGTCCAACAGCCCATCATGACTCCAGTCGGGGTGAGGGACTAGGACGGAGGTAGCTGTCCGACATGATGATGTCACTGGTGAGTTGCTGTTCCAGGAACTCAGACGTCTCCTCAGCTATCTGGCCTGGGATTCGAAAGTCAACAGCAGGTGGCTCCTGCTTAGGGCTGGGTGGAGGCCTGGAAACCCAGTTCTCGGCGGCACAGCCTGTCCCCTGAAGGAACTGCAGGAAGTTCTCCTCAATGGAGCCCTCCCTGCTAGGCAGCCTCAGCTCCTCCTCTGGAGCAGGCTTGAAGAAGCAGACAAACTGCTTGCTGAGCTCCCCCCGGATCTGCCGGTTGAGACATCCATAGAAGAAAGGGTTGGAAGTGAAGCAAAAGTAGCCAATCCATGTCACCACACTTTCCACCTGCCCAGTTGAAATGGGCTGAGCGCTCAGGGCAACGTAGAGATGGAAAGAGAAGTAGGGCAACCAACAGAGCAGGAACTGTCCCCCCACAGCCAAGAGGATCACTGCTGCCTTCCCTCCCCCAAACGTCCGGTGTGGGGTGGTCTGCGGGGCCCCGGAGCTGGTGACCATAGTGGATCGGCTGCTGAGAGACTCAGAGCGCTGCCGGGGTGTCTCCATCCACGTGGGCAGTGGCCCATGCTGCATGGCAGCCACACGAGCCACTCGAAACATGCTGCAGTAGACCACGAGGATAAGGAGCAAGGGCAGCAAGAAGTAAAGGACGGCAAAGACCACCACAAAAAGTTGGCAGTAGGCGCTGTGGCTCCACTGGAGCACACAGCCTGGGGGACCACTGGGGGCGCCTTCCTCCCAGGACACTCTGCCCAACAGCGGCACAGAAGCCATGGCCAGGGCCTTCACCCACACACCCACCAGCACAGATACTACTAGCCCCAGTGTCATGCGCACCTCGTAGCGCATGGGGTGGACCACGTAATAGTAGCGCTCCACATTGATGGCTGACACAGAGAGGATGGCTAGGCTGACAAAGCACACACTCAGGAACAAGTAGAGGCGGCAGGCCACCTCTCCAAAGAGGGCATGGTCAAAGAGGGCAGAGCTGGAGAGCATGGCCAGAGGCATGAGGGTCAGGGCAGCCAGCAGGTCCACCAGGCAGAGGTGGAAGACAAAGACAAATTTTCGGAGGGCAGGCGTCTTGGCGATAACAGCCATCACAGCAGAATTGCCAGCCACAGCAGTCAAGTCCAGCAGGAGCATGAAGAAGAGAGCCACGGACTCTGAAGCTATGTCCCGAAGGCCCACCTCTGGGATCCCACTGGCAGTGGAGGGACCTGGAGTTTGAGGAACCCTTCCCAAAGTGGAAGAGTTCCCAGATGACTGGGGGATGGGTGAGGACTCCATGGGGACGAAAGAGGTCACCCAGGGCACCTCCTGTCACAGGCCCATCCCCCATCCTAGTCCACAACCCTGGGATGGTGAGCCCAGGACCAGGCTTCTCAATTTCGTGGGGGAACTTCTGCTGCAGTCTTTTGGACAGGCTTTTCAAGACCAGCCTTCAAGACTGGGCTCCTCTGTGGACAGAGCCCCAGGCTAGGCAGCCATGGGCTCAGGAGCTCTTATCCTCCTTCTGGCAGGAGGTGGCTCCAGGCGCGGCCTTGGCGACCGGGAAGAAGCAGCAGACATGAGCGGAACGGAGCCCTGCCTGCTCAGCAGCAGTCCACTCTGTGAGTGGCTTCTGGCTCCTCCTCCTGCATTTTCTGTTCTCTGTACTCCATATCCTTCTCCCTTTTCAAGGGCTGTTATTCAGGGACTATAAATCCCAAGACCCTTTCCCAGGGTCTTGCTAAGCTCTGGGATGGTGCCCCAGTTTTAAGGTTGCTTATGTGACTTTTCCAATTTCTGATATTCTTTGGATGGGAAGTAGAAGAAACACAAATTTGGCTTCCGGTCTCAGCTCTGGGCATTACTAACTCTGCCACTCTTCCAGATTCCAGTTTCTCAAAACGACATCTGTAAAATAAGGGAATAGTATCAGCTTCATAACTATGTTTGCAGAGTCCGGTGTGATTTGTTAATAGCAGTACTAACCATAAGCAGTAATGTTTACATGGTGCTTTCCACATGCTGGGCCCTGTTCTCAACAAAAACAAACTCATTTGAATCTTCACACAACCCTAAGCAATAGATATTATTCTTATTTCCATCCTGCCAGGGATAAACCTGAGGCATAGAGGAGTTAAGGAATTTAGCCAAGGTTACATAGTTAATAAGTGGCAAGGCCCAAGTAGCTACAGACAGTCTGACCCCAAGAAAGTTCTGTTGCCCACTGTGCCATGCCCTCCACATTAGTTGGAATATAGTAGCCTTCCAGTGAGCCATTGTTGAATTTGACCTGTAACTAAAAATGTCTCTCACTGCTCTTAGGCTTTTAACTGGTAAGGGGAACTGAGCTTTAGTTTCTTCCAGCATCACCACTCCCCAGACAAAGAGCTGCCACTTCGGAAACTTTGGGAAGGATCAGTGAACACAAAATGTCTCAGTCAGAAGGACACTTGGAGGCCAGCCTCTCCAGCCTAATGGGCCCCCAAGGCCGGAAGGGTGTAATTCAACTGGGAAGCTGCCCTTCTTCGTCTACTCTTTAGCTTCTGAGGGCCACTGTGCCCCTGCCAGTGCAAGAGAAGCTGCTGCTAACCTCCTGCTCCTTATTCCCCGCGTCTCTGGTCATTGGTGCTGACCTTTTGAGGTTCCTGTCTGATAGCCCTCTTGGTTCTGAACTGTTACCACTGTCATAGAACAAGGACTGGGAATGGGCGCCCCTGAAGAGGTAGGTAGTGAGGAGGTGGGGAGAGCAATGTGACTGTGGAATTGAGTGAGAACAAACCAGAGAAGACTAGAAGAAATAAAAATCTCTCACTTCACTGATCAGGTGGTAGATCACATACGTTTTACATGTGTCATTGTCTATATTGAGTTTGCATGTAGTTGTTTTCATTTACATATATCATTCTTGTAGTACAAATTCTCTCAATATAGTGTACCCAGCTATGCAAATTAGTACCAAATTGCAGATATGCCACATCTGGTGGCCTTTCTGTAGACCACTCTGGGCCATAGTTTTCTCATCTGTGAAATGGGACAGTTGGACTGACTAACCCCCCAAGGTTCCTACACATAACATTTCATTACTCTATGAGTTCCTGGGATGCAGAGAGCCTGGTGGTTGCTCAGTTTTAAAACCTATCATTTCTATGACTGCAGTGAAGAGGACCACACAGCTATCAGGGCCTACTTCTCTCCACAGTTATCTTAATATGACTGGGGTTTTGGTGCTACAATCAATCTTTATTAATACAACTTCTAACATGCCATCTAAGCAAAAGGTGCTCAATGATATTTTTTTAATTAGGTCAGAATTTGAATTGATTGAATTCAATTGAATTAACTGAATTGACTTGTTGAATCCCTGCCCCCTAATACATACTCCAAGAATACTCAAGCAGTCATCTGTGTGCCAGCCCGGGAACTCTCTTCTGGAAAGGGTAACTCAGACTCCAGGATTGGAGACCACCCTGACTTTGGATGAGTTCCTGGAGACATGCCTCTCTCCAGGGGGAGTAGAAAGCTCATTTCACAGTTGAGATGGCCACATAAACTCAGGTTCTGTAGAGATGAAGAGAGGGCACAAAAGTGGAGACATCAGCTTCTCATAAGACAGTTTATCAAGAAAAAGGCCTGACAGAAATAGTAAAGAAAGCATACATGTACCTTACTTTTCATGCCAGAATTTACTCATTCCTTCTACTTGCAAATGGGGACCAGAAGGTGTGGCTGTCAGTCCCTCGTAAGGAAAGGCCCACCATGGGTGGACAGACAGCAAGGGTCACATAGGGTCCCAGACTGAGAGAAGTAGACATGGTTTCCACTTGGAGGGTGTTATGAAGCCATGATGGAGTCCTAGGCAAGACAGCATCCGACATTTCTCTTTCTAAGAGCCCCCTCAGTATTGCCAGTATTTCCACAAATTCCAGGATTCCAATTTACTCCTTAAAGTTAGACCAATATACCAGACCACTGGGTACTCCCCCTTTACTGACCGACCAGGTTATAGAGGGAAGAGCCATGGTGTAACAGTTTCACAGAGAAAACCCAGAGAGCCTTACCCCTCTCCTCGCTCATGTCATCAAGCTTCAACTCCAACAATGCTCTCGTCCTCCCACTGCTTCCTTCCAACACCACTCCCCTCACCTCTAGGACCTTTCAGTCCTGGAAGGGTTTGTCACCACCAGTACTAAGGCCTGGCCTCTAGCATGGTCAAGTTATATATATACTTGTTTCAGGATGCAAAATGCACATAAATGTCCAGCCCAAGGCCATAGAGGTGTCTCTGGAATTTATATGCACCTGTTTCTCAGATATAGAGCTTCCACCCCAAGGATCAGAGCCCAGCCTTCCTTCAGGCAAGAGTGTACCCCTCTTGAGCCAAGGGAGATTTCTAGGGAGCTTCAATACCTGTCCCCAGCAGAGTTGCCCATGCCCAGGACATGGTTGTCTATCAGCCTGGATGCTGAAGGACTCATTCCTAGGATGTGGGAGACCCATCTCTATGACAGAGAGCGAAAGAGATGTAGAACGCTGTCTGTTGCAGGATGTGGCTACTCCTGCCACCAGGAGATGATCAACCCCCATCTCTAGAGATGCCCACACCCCAATGCTGCCTCTGGGATACCTGGGAGTCTGTCCTCTGGCAACACTGCCCACCGTAGGGTATGGTGAGCTGTTCTTTGGAATGCAGCCCCTTTTGTAAAGTACTACAGCACTCACCATCAGGCCCTTGGTCTGTCCCTCACTCCTGGCCTAGTCGGCAACTCCTACCTTTGCTGAGCAGCTCCCGGCTCCCATGTGATAGCTCCTCTCAGCTGATGCTTCTCCAAGGCTGCTGAAGCCTGAACCACTGCAGTGAGCAGTGAGAGGCAGCCGGCAGAGCAGGATGCTCCAAGAGCTTCTGGGTCCTAATGGCCTCCTGCTTCCCACACAGCCCCTTGGAGCCACTTCTGGAGCAAACCGCTGGGCACCAGTGCCCCAAGCAAAGTGTGCAAGTATGAGCCCAGCTCCTCTCACTTCCCTTGGGTTGCCGGACTACATCTCAAAAGTTTCATGTGGCCAGGTGATGAAAGGCAGAGGAGACCTTTCGATCAGTCTGATAAAGAAAAAGTGCTTAGAACCAGAAAACTCAGCTTCAGGTTTTGGCTTTTTTATTTGTTTCAAGGAATTGTCGAAAAGATGATCCTGAGGTTCCCGACAGTCCTGTCATTGCATCATTTTGTGTGACATCAGGACTACGTTGTTTTTGTAACAAGCAGATCAGTACAGACACAGGACTCCCAGGTTAGGCCAAAGAAGGTTCTGAGGCTCCAGGGAATGCTGCAGGTTTAATTCCTTTGGAAGCTGCCATATTTTCATAGAAAACAGGTTGGAGGGTAACAGGTTTGAAGGGAAGCTGAGGGTCTTATCCTTGCACCCTCCTCCAGGCACATGACTACTGTCTTCTAAAGTTATATGTTTATTTGGCTGAGAGTACTGATAGAGATGGGGACCTAACATGTCTCTGAGCTACCCTATTGTGTGCCTCAACAACACTGCTCCCTGAGGTGGGGTGGGCTGAGCACTAAAAAAGGTTCCACTAGTGTGGCTTTCTTTGTACAAGCAGATAGCACTGGGGAGCATCATACATGCAGCACCACTCATCCACGGGTTGAGCCTTTGGAGATGAGGGGTGTGGATTTCTACTAGAGGTGAAGAAAATAGTGAGTTTCCTATGTACATGACTGTTGGCAAGATAGGGTCCTAACACGGCAGAGCTGCAGGGCATTCTCCAGGCTATGAAACCCTCACTGCTGAGATGAAGGATGGCTCAACATCACACTGCTCCTCATGGAAAAGCCGGGAGCCTAGACAGGGAACAGACATGATACCTGCTTAAGAGCCTTCTGCTCCAGGACAGGTCTAAGAACTCTTGTCTCCAAAAAGAAAAGGGAATTCTAAAACTGCTTATTAGAGCCAACCCAAAGAGTTATAAGATCAGTGAAGTACACAGGGAACTCAAGGGCAGGATGGCTGCTTCCGACCCCAGGTCAACAACAAAGACGCTGCTGACCCACGCAGAGCTGACCCAGTGATTGCTATCACCAGTCACCATTTCTTGAGCTCTTATTAGTATCAGGCCCTCAACATGTAGTAGCTTCAATCCTTATGCCAATCTGTGAGCAGACATTACCTACTCTAGTTTACAGGTAAGGAAACAGGGTCAGAGGTGAAATGATTTTCCCCAGATCAAGAATGGCCAGAATCAATATTCGAACCTGGGTCTATTTGAGTCAAAGCATCTACTCCATCCACTGTAGAGTCCTGACACGACACAGAAGCCCAGACTGACATGGCCCCTTTCAGGGGATTCAGAGAGAATAAGAGCAGACACGGGATCTTTGGGACAGATTTATAGAAATAATGCCAGACTGGGATCAGAAAACTTTGATTTTAGTTTGGCTCTACTGCAATGGCTGGTGGTAAGAACTTGACCTGTGAATTGGCTATCTATGTTAGTTTTTGTATTTATAAAATGGGCAAAATTCTTCATAATCCAGCTTATCTAAGAGGGATAGGGTGCTGTGATGCCAACACAGCCTGCCTCTCAGGCTGAGGAGAGCTAGTACAGTTGCCAGTTATCACAGCTGGCCAAACAGCTGATGTGGTGGTCAGTGGCAAGGTCATGAGGCCTCTCCCAGAAAGCCACAGGTGAAGGTGATATCAAGCAGTGGCTCCTGGAGCATCGTTCCAGGTGTTGGAAGTCATCTTGGCTCAAGGGAGAGACAGACAGGGAAAGAGAGACGTCGGGGAGCAGGGGCAAGGCTGGTAGGGGTCTGCTTATGCAAGCCTAGGGGCAACTGGTGACAGTGCTGAGCAGTGCTGACAGTGATGATGATGACGGCTCTCCAGGCCCACTCGGGGGAGGGGGTATCTCATTACATTATCTTAAGTCAAGGATTGGAGTGTTGACATCACACCTCCTACCTCACAGTGCCAGTCTCTCTTTTTAGGGTTTATTACGATGGAGAAGGTGAAAAGGCCAAGGTGCAGATTCGGAGTGTGGCTCCCCAACCATATCAGCAAACTGTAGTCCACTATCCACACCCAGGTCCCCTGTTATAGGATGGGGGCTAGGTCTCCCCCCAATAGCGGTGCTCTTCTCAGTGCGTCCTTGGCTCTGAGAACTTATCTCTCCATTCTAGACTTACTCCGTGGTACAGCCATGCCCCACTTTTGCCCACCGGCACCTCTTGACAGGGCTTGCTCTACCTGTCCAGCCTTTCCTGGCAGGATGAGAATGTGAAGCTGATTGAAGTTACCTTTCATTCGTGCATCTATTTATTAAACACAGGATGTGTTCTGGGTTCCTAGAGCCCCCTCCCTAGAGCCCCTGTCTGCTTAGTGGCAACCACTGTTCTTCTTTTCCTCTCCCTCTGCCTCTGTCAAAACCTGTTCTCAGGAAAGACATTGATAAATTCATTCACACTGATAGCAGCTTAATGTGTTCTCTCTCCCAGGAATATTAACAATTTAACAGGAAACAAAGGGAAGAGGCAAAATGCTAGGATTCCAGCTTCAATAAGGGGTGTCCCTGAAATCCCACAACATAGACTGACTGCCTATTCAGCCTCCTACTCCCCAGCCGGGCCTCCCCTCAAGATACCAGCTGTGTATTCTCTGTACCCATCTCCATGCCTAAGGACAACCAACCCTCCCCACCCAGACAGCAGACTCCCAGCCTCACCCCTGTAGCCCGGGTTCCAGCTGTTTGGAGCCCCACTGCACCAGCACCACCCATGCCTGCTCCTCAGGAACCCTACCCCCACTCCCATCTGGGGCCAGGCTGAGGGGCTCAGAAGGAGGCAGAGGAAAGCAGAGGTGGCAGCCTTTCCATTCCCTTTATTCCCCCACAGTCTGGCCCACACCCCCTGCCAGGAGCCGAGATCCAACGGTATATTCAGCCTGCAGCTGCCACTGGTCATGTGAGCCCATTGCTAGGTTACAGGGACCCAAAAATAAATCCTTCCCAACCAGATTAGAAACTGGGGGCCTCGAATGAACCAGGCTCAAAGAAAGGAAGGAACATCTACAGAGCATGTGCAGGCCAGGCCACGCTGCCCGCCTCCTGTCCATCAGCCCTGGCTCAATCTAGACCCCCACAGAAAAATTTCAGGCAGCTTTTGGGTCCTTAACAATACAATAAATAGATCTACAGGCTGAACAGCCAACTTCACTGGCCATTAGGAATGACTTGGGCAGTATCTCTCTGCTATTCCTATCCAATCTCTGTGTCATGGCCTGCTCCTGCATATGCCCCGCCCCACACCCATTGCCCTGACAAAGCAGCACTCACCATTTGCCCCAGGGCCTGGTGACCATAAGTACCAATCATCCTTCTCCAGACTCAGGCAAGGAGATCTAGCAGCAGGCATAGTACTGGATGATTTTCCCACAGTCTTACCCAGGTTCTGGGTGAATTTCAATAACTCCATTCACAGATGGGAAAATTGAGGCTCAGAAAGGTTAAGTCATTTTCTCAGAACCGCCCGGTCAAGTAACTGGATTTCAAACCTGGGTCTGCTCTTACCTGGAGTAGGGATGGGGCATGGAAGAAGACAGGAAGCGCAGCAGAGGGAGAGGGGTCGCTGAAAATTATGCCCCGATGCCGATGCCGCTAACTTGCTCTGAGTTGGGGATATTGCCTCTGCCTGCCACTCAGTCCACGTTCTCCAAGCCAGGGTATAGTTTAACCAGGCCACATACCTCCTTCCCATGGCTTCAGGCTCTGTCCTCAGTCCAGGACCAGGGTGGGGTCATTCCTGCTGCTGGGTCTCAGTAAGGGACAGAGGCAAACCCTGTAGCGTGCTGCCATGGCAGCAGAATAGCAGAGCTGAAAGTGCCCTAGGAGGCGGGTATCTAACTGCTTACCTTATGTATAGATAGACCCAGAGGCGGCAGTAGTTTGTCCCAGGGTACCCGGTAGAGCAGTAGAGTGTGACGGAGGTACAGCCAGAACCTTACCTCTGGGGTCTTAACTTTTTTTTAACCTGTCATTAAGGATGCAAAGACTTGTTCAAGGACAACCTATAGCCTCCCTACATGTGATGTCCTTCCTCAGCCTGCCACACGGCCCTTTCAGCTGTGTGTTCTCTTCAGGAAAGCATACCTCTTCCCTGATCAGGTCCTAAGGAGGCCGAGATGCCCATGGCTTCTCTGTACACTCACCCCACCCTCCACCCACATGTACTGTATACACTTCTACAGTCCCTGGTAACCCCAGAACAACTTGTTTCCACCTCCTTCCACCTGGACAGCCCAAATGACAGGCTTCATTTCTTTCAAGTCAAGAAACATGTACTGATCTCCATTCCATGCAAAGGGAGAGAAATACAAAGGGATACAAAGATGAGATGAATACAAACCTTGCCCTCTTGGTGCTTGCAATTGAGGATGGAACAAAGCAGATTATAACCTTTAAGAGAATCAAGCTATTGGAGGAGATCCAGAGGAAAAAGTGGACCTACTCCCTCAGGAAATCCAGGAGGGCTTCCTGAAGGAAGTGGCAGGAGTCTTAAAAGAGGATTTTTTAAAAACACTTTTAAAGTTATTGATATTTTAAATTAACACATAGTAGCTATTAACATTTATGGGGTACAGTGTGGGTTTTTAAGACATGCATACACTGTGTAACGATTGTATCAAGGTAATTAACATGTCTATTACCTCAGATATTTATCATTTATCATTTCTTTGTGTTGGGAACATTCAAAATCTTTTCTATTAGCTATTTTGAATATTCAATTAATTGTTGACTATGGTTATCCCAGTGTGCTATAGGACATTAGAAGTCACTTCTGGAAGCTGAGCGATGCAATACATACCTATAAGGCCAGTACTTGGAAGGCTGAAGTAGGAGGATCACAAGTTTGAGGCTACCCTGGGCTATCTAGTGAGACCTTATCTTAACAAAACAAAACAAAGCAAAAAGTCACTCCTGGGGTTTGGATTTTAACTGGGGGCAATGAAAAGAGGGTGAAGGGGAAAATAATCCAGGTGCAAAGGGCTGGCTGGCAAATCATGAAGAATGACAAATTTAAGAAATATCGGGACACTGTGAAGTGTCAAGTTGGACTGAAAAAGGATGTGTCAGGAAGTGGTGACAGTAGAAAGGTAGACCTGTAGGATTGTAAAAGACCCCGCAAGCTGGGTGAGAAGCCAGGTGGGGAAATTAGCACCACAAAATGCTTTGTGCAGGAAAACTCAGGGCCACAAATGTGCCTAGCTCTTGTGTTCTGGTGCGTCAGTCATGAAGTACTGACTGAACCCACAAGTGCTAGAGCAAGGGACAGAGCTAGGACTTTTCCTTACTCGGGCCCAGATGGGGAGCACAAGAGCACACTGGTCCAGGGAGCTGGGGCATGTGAACTGTGGAAGTGTGAGCCCAGAGGAAAGACAGGTCGGAGATAAGGAGACAGAGAGATCAAATGACACCTTTGCTTCCAGGCAGGGCCCTCAGGGTGTACTGACCCAGGTACCTCTCTGTGATCTCCATTCTTTGGAGAGGAGAGTAAGGAGGGGCAGAGTGGCAATTTGAATGCCTAGAAATTCTCCCTGTATGTTTGTGGTGGTGTAAGAAGTTGCCCAGCCTGATCTTCAGGGACATGGCATCCTGGACCTCTCAGCCTGGGGTGACAGCTCAAAGTCAGTCTCCTTAGCTCTGGCCTGAGAGTAGGAAACCAGACGGGCTGGGTTTCCTGGGGCACCAGGGAGCACTCTCAGGTGTCTGGGAATGTCCCTGCTCCACATTCCTGGGGCAGTCACCCCTAAGTGTCTCATCCCCAGCCAAGCTTGATCCAGCTGTGCCCTAGGGTGCCCTGACTCTTCCCTCTCCAGGCTGGACACAGGCTGTGATCTTGGCCGTGTGGTTGCTGTCTCAGTCATTCTCCCTCACTTTTGCTATACTCCTGGCCCACCTGAAACCAGGACCACCCCCTGTTCAGTGCACATGCCCCTCTGCCCAAGGGAGAGTCACACTCCCAGGCCCAGAACTTTCCAGGGCTCCTTAGGGATGGAGAGAAGGTTGTGAGTGACCTCTCAGAGCGGGGTGATGGTAATCTTCACTCACCTTCCTGGGGATCCTTCTGGAGAATGGCATGTGGAAGCTGTCTCTCCAGTGGCCTAATGTGCAGGGATAATCTGGGAGGGTCTAAGCCAGCCTCCCACTTGGGAAAGGGTCCCTGGATAGGGAGGACATGGGTGGGAAAGAGAACCCAGGGGCTCTATCTCAAGGGCCTCAGGCTGCAGTGACTGACAGGAACCACATAGGGGCAGTGCCATCCACAAAGCTGTGAAGAATCACCCTCTAGGGACAGGATTCTCCGTGCAAAATCTCCACCTGCTTTCTCCTTTCTGGGACTTGGAATCCGTGGGTCCTGACCTTTTCACACTGTCAAGTCTCAGCTGGAAGAACCCAGTAGGAGGGCTCCAGGAGTAAATACCTCCTACTCCTAGGAGATTGTGAGAGATCTGGCAGGCTGGGGTCCCAGAAATGCCCTGAGTAAGCAGCAGCGTGTAGCCCACCTATGTTAAGAGCGCAGCACTGGGGGCTTCTCTCCTACCTTCACTGGGCCCCAGTTTCCATGCTGTCAGACTACAATTCCAGACCTTCTCTAAAGTCTTTTCCACTCTGCATTCTGAGAGTCTGAGTCAGCACCTGCTGTCTTTGTGTGGCTTTTCTCTCCAGGGCACTGATAGCTTCAGAGGCTCAGGGCCTGGGCAGGTAGGTGTGACCTTGCAAGAAATGGCAGTGAGCTCTGTGAACTAAGTCTTTCATGTCACAATCAGGCCAAAATGCAGCCCTAGGACCAGGAAGGGGCAAAGGAAGCAATGAATCGGGTTGGCTGGGTCCCAGAAAAAACTCTCTAAGGGGCTTCATCTGACTCTGGCAGAAAGCTGGAGTCTGCATGGGGAGTTCCCTCCCAATCCAGGCAACCCAAAAAGCCATGCAGCCATACTGAGCTACTTTGAAACAGAGGCTGCAGAATGCCTGGACGCACTCTCTTGCAGGCCTGCTTATTGCAGACTCACACAAAAGGCCCTTCTCTACTCTCTACGCTGCTCCAACTCCTGCTCCCAGCTCCTTCCCAAATACCAACCCTCAGAGCAGAGCCCACAGCCTCAATTCTAGGGGAGAGTCCCTGCCTGGCTTTCCCATCTCTGGACAGCCGAGCCTGCTCCCAACCCTGCAGACTGGCCTCTGCTTGCACCTGCAGGGCTCTGTTCCCTGTGCCTCTCTGACCCCAGCCATTGTCTCCCAGTTCCTGTAATTTCACACCAGGCCCCTGGACATTTTCTGCTCATCACCTTAGCTTCCCCAGTGGAACATCTGATCCGGCACCTGGGGCCTGACCTCCAAGCATAAGGTGTGTTCTTTTATCTTATCTCCTCCTTCCTTGGTGTCCCCATTTTTTTTGCTGTTTCTGCCTCTCACATTTGGCTTCTCCTTGCTCTTTGCATCCTGTTCTCAGGGTTCTCCAAGTCTCTGAGGGTCTTGGCCATGGGCCACCGCTCCACTGCTGCTCTGTCTGTGCCTCAGTGTACACCTTTCACTTGCCACCTCTTTCTCTGCCTCACTTCCTCCTCTGCAGTGAGTACATTGAGAAGCTGATCCAGTCCTCCCTGGACAGAGGATATAAATAGCAAGGGAGGGTGGGTTAGAAACCAAATTTGCCTCCAGTCCTCCTTGCTGCCTGACTTGGGCATCCGGGACTTACTGTGGGGAGGGTCCTAGGCAGGATCTCAGGGGTAGGGAGCTAGAGGGTCAGGGTTGAAGGCCACTGCGTAGAATGATGGGCAGGATCAGAGAAGTGAGAGGCAGAAAGCTGGGGGGCGAGATTCAAGTTCAGGTCAGATTCTCCCCCAACATGATTCTGAAGTCTTGAATTCTGCTGCTAGAGAAGGAGCTCTGCACCAGAAACCCTCCCAAGGGCCACTCGAAGGCCCTGACCACTCCTCCAGGGCGCAGATGCATGGGCCCAGGTGGCTGCCAGTGTACAGCAGCTGGGGACTGGAGTAGAAGTGGCACCCTCAGGAAACAGGCCACACTCTCACCCCAGCTAGCTCTCCCCAGCCTAATTAGAGACCGGAACGGCATTGATCGTCCCTGAGCTCATTATGTCACAGCTGGGGAACAGCTGGCCAGTCTTTTCCAGGCCATTAGCCGCGCCATGAAGTGGAGAGAGGGGGTGGGTGAGCAGGATCAATACCCCGTCTGTCTGTGGGGGAGAGGGCTGGTGGCTGCCTCCTCCAGCACTCTGGGCCGTGCTTCTCCCGGGGCTGCAGCACTGGCGGAGCTCCTTGGTGTTCACCTCAGCTCCTGCCATCCTGGGCCTCGAGAAATGGATTTCTGGCTTCTGCACAGATGCTGACTTGGCCCATGGGAACCTTTGGAGCCTTCTGTCTGGGGGGATTAGGAAAGGTGGTGAAGTCTGATTATCTACCTGTATCAGAGGCGACCTAAAAATCCAGCTCGTCTCCACCCCTGGAACAAGATGACACCTAAGGCAGCTGTTTCTATTGGCCCGGGGCCAACACTGTGCCCCTGGGCTCAGCTGGATTTGGTTTCCTTTCAGAGGGGGAGGTGGCAGGGGATCCTCTGGGCCTCGGGGAACAGAGGCACTGGAAGGAGAAAGGGGTAAGACAACAGTGCTCACTCCCTTACCTTCTGCTTCCCCCCTGGCCTGGGCAAGCAGCCAGTCAACTGGGCAGCGCTGGAAGCGGGTGCCCACACCACCTAACCCCAGGAGTCCCACTATCAGGAGGAGGCCAGCATTATTTAATGAGCTAGCTTTTTGCTTATGGGGTTAGAAATTGCCAGAGCTGGAAGGAACCCACAAAGTATCCCCAGCCACACTCCTCACTATGCGGAGGAGGGGCGGTAATGAGCCTTAAGATGCCTGGGTGGCTCTGCTATTGGTGCTCATTTCGGTGCTCTCTGTTCCTCCCCCTGGGCTCCTAGTGTGTTCTAATGTGGCCCTGAGGTCTCCCAACACATGCCCTCAGGCCACGGGTGGAGAAGGGGGGTGTTGCCGGGTTCCTCTCCATCCTACTTCAGCACCAATGGCCTCAGGGCTCCAGGTGCAGGTTCCTGAGTACTGTCTCCAGCCCACTGAGCAGAGGCCAGGCTGGGCACAGCACTCTGCGCCCCAAACTCATACAGTGATTCCCATTTCCTCAGGGCTCCAGGTGCAGGTTCCTGAGTACTGTCTCCACCCCACTGAGCAGAGGCCAGGCTGGGCACAGCACTCTGCACCCCAAACTCATACAGTGATTCCCATTTCCAGAATCAGAAGTGAATAGAGCATTGGAATCAGCAGCCAGAATTCCAGACTTGAGTTCCTTCTGGGCCCAGCTCCAGTCCTGAAGAGTCAGCACATGGCTTTAACTAGATGTACACAATGGGCAGAAAGGCCTTTAAAATGCATTCCTTGTGTTACAGATGAAGGGGCTGCATCTCAGGGAAAAAGGCTCAGGCACACCCAGAGGCCCACTGGTGATCAGGCTTCCCAGCTTCCAGATGGTCGATGTTGGTCCATTTTAGCACAAGGCCTCGGTTCTATATCTTTCCCAAGTCTCCACACCAAGCCCTTTCTCTGGGGTACTCAGAACAATTAAGGGACCAGGGTCAGCCAAAAGCATATTGGTCATGCCACTGCTGCGAAAAGTACTTCCTCCTCATGTGAGACTTTGTCAGGTCAGGAGCAGCTACTAATCAAAGGTAGAGCAGAGGCTGCTGGGCTCTGCTGTGTCTGATTTCAAGCCATCTGTCTGTCTGGGTCCAAGAAATGCTCCGGGCAGGAGCGAGATGGTGACTTGGTGTTGCTGGAACTCCCTCTAGCTTGATGCACAAGGATGGAATGAATTAGAAACACAACATTGCTCCTTCTGCTGCTTTGAGAAGAAAGCGAATGCCTCTGTGGGCTAGAAGATAACAAAGCAACAGGTCTGGGAATAAGGGAGCTCACAAAAGGGAGCCCCAGGGGCCAACTTCCTAAGGCCATTGGCAGAGTACCTCACCTTCATAACCTGAAGAAAGAGACCAGCATGGGATACTTGAAGGCCAGAGATCTGGGGTGTGATAGGAGTGCTCTGAGAAGTCAAAGGCACAGGAAACAGAACCCCAAGGTAGGAAGGGGCGCCTGGGAAGGGAGGTGAGGGAGATCAAATGCCTGTGTTGCAGAAGGGAGTTGTTAACGTCCTGATGTGTGTCCCATGGGAGCCATTTGTGGATTTTGGCAGGTCCCAGATCTGATCAGGGCAAGTCCTGATCTGTGAAAAATGCTAGGAGAGATGTCTGCCTCCCAGGTTGCTGTGGCACTAAGGCTCACATGGGGAAATGTGAGTGAAAGTCTTGAGAGTGTTTCAAACCATAATGATGATTTTCATTACCTTATGTTGCTATCAGCTCCCCTTCAGGGAGGTTTTAGGACCCTGATTCCTAAGTTACCAGAGAATAGTTCACATCTCAACGCTGTTTACACAGTTATCCTTGTCAGGAGTGATAGAAGCACAGGGGGCTTTCCTTCTAGAAGGGACTACCCAGGTCGCACAAGCAGATGTTTATGACGCTGTAACAGCATGAACTGGGCCCCACAGGGTCTCTGCTCACAGAAGGTGCTGGACACGGAGGCCTCCAAAACTCGTGTGTGTACACACACATAATACATGCACAAACACAGACATGTGCCCCACAGCAAGCCCTGGTGGCCTTGCCAACAGTGGTGTCTTTTTAGGTGCTGTGTCTCTTCCATTCTCAGTTCATGAGTTCACCTCTCTCTAAGAATAACAACACAGAGATGGTAACTGGGTGAAGAAATGAGTGTCATGAGAACTGAGGAGACAGTTTTACATTCATCAGTTGTGGTTTTCTGGGAGAAAAAAGATATTACTATGATTTATATTTGCTGCCATATTTTATGACTTACAAACCACTGGCACATATATTATTATTATTATTTAAGCCAGACGGCACTTTTATGAGATCAGAATGGAGGCTCAGAGAGGTAAAGTAACTCTTTCAGGTCATCCAGCTGGTAGGTGACAAGTACTATACTCAGTCTAGGTCACTTACCCCACATCCTGATCGTTCTCTAGGATACTTTACTGCTTCTTTCCTCTGGTTAACTCTCAGCTCTTACCCAGTCTTTCCTACCACAGTGCAAAGGTACAGGACTGTTTGTTTTGTCTACTACACCTGATTTTTAATTCTTAAATTTTGAAATAATTCCAGATTTACAAAAAGTTGCGAAGTACTCCTGTGTACCTTCCACTTAATTCCTCAGTTTGTTCCATGTTTCAATTTTGTCACACTTTGCCTCACATGAGTCTTCTGTCCATCCTACTTTGTATATATTTATTCATGGAAGTTCTGACACATGAGAGGGTATGTTTCAGACATGATAACATAATGCCCTTTAACACTTCAGTGTGTATTTACTAAACAAAAAGATAGTCTCTTAAATAACCACAGCGCAACATCACAACCAGGAAATTAGACTTAATACAAAACAACTGTCAAATATAAAGACCCCATTCAAATTCCATTTGACTCTTCTAATAACATTTTTTATAGATCCACAAATCAATCCAGGATCATATAATGCATTTAGTTTCCATGTTTTTTTAGTCCATCTGGAACAGTTTCTCAGTCTTTCATAATCCTGGTGTGTGTACGTGTGTGTGTGTGTGTGTGTATGCACATGTGTATGTGTGAGGTGAAAATTAAACTCAGGGCCTTGCCAGGCAAGCACTCTATCATTGAGTTACATCTTCAGCCCTTGATAATTTGGAAGAATATAGTCAAATTACTTTGTAGACTGTCCCTCAATTTGGATTTGCCTGGTGTTGCCTTAATAAGTGAATGCAGGTTATATACTTTTGTCGGGAATACTATAGAAGTGATGCCACATTTTCAGTTCATGTCAACAAGACCTTCTGATGTCAACAACAACACAATGCTGGTTTGTGCTTTTACCCAGGGTATTAACTTTCACCATTTGGTTAAGTTTAAAACTGTATAAATATCATATTCCTCATCAAACTTACACACACTAGTGTTAACATTCACTGGTAGTTCTTGCCTAAATCATTTATTACATGATGGTTATCAAATAGCAATTTTCTAATTTGATCCTTTTTCTATATTTTCATCAATTGCTATTATAACGTAAGACAAAAATCTTCCCTATCCACATAAAAATCACCTATTTCTACTTTACTCAAAGTGTTATGGCCTAAAATTATTTATTTTGATGCCTAAATTGTCTTGGATTTAGACTGTAAACACATGCTGGGTTCTCTATCCTTTTGACAGATTTCCATCATTCCTTGAGCATGTCCTTACTTTCCAGCAAAACAAGATGTTCCAGGCTCTAATTTCTATTAAGTGGAAAATGGAATTTAGAAGCCAAGACCTTGGTGCTTGGTGTGCTCATAGGCATATTATCTTTCAGATAGAACATTTTCATTTATGCTAGAAAGATAGATGTACACATATCTACATTTATTTATATTAAAAACATGAGGTCACATTAATTCTCCAATCTCACCTAATGTCGCAGGGTTTATTCCCTTTCCACATGTGTAATTACTATCACTACCCAAGAGAAACGTGACTCCCATTGTCCTCAGTATACTACCCATTTGCCCAATCTTACGCTTGTAATCAATGCCCTACCCACAGAGATCACCTTCTTTGCCCCGGGCTCATCAGGCCCGCTGGTACAAGCAGCCAAATCCTGATCTCAGCCACACTGACCACACCAGCTATGCTGGCTGAATCCTCCATCCAAATCAAAGGTAAGGGGAGGGAGGAAGTGTACATTATATAATTTTTTAAAGAATTGGATTTATTGAAAAGTTCACATTGAAACCAATTCCATCATTATTCAGACGCTTGTGATGCAACTCCAATATATTTGTTGCAACAACAGAGCACTTCACTGTCTCTAAAAGAGTAATAGAGCCAGTATTTATGAAGTTATTTCTAGGTTAACCTGAGAAACACATTGTAATTCTGTGTGCATATGTATGTTCATTCTACATTTTTAAAACTCTCTCATAATCTGTTCTCCTATTTTATATCATGACAAAGTAGAGGTCCTTTACCATACAGATAAATTCAGAAACAAATGTCAAATAATGTGTGTCAGAGACTGTTTACCAAACCATTTCCTTTTCCCTACTGTATACACAGCTAGACTATATTTCCCAGCCTCTCCTACAGTCATGTGTTATAGGAATGAGTTTGGGGCGATAGAATATGGCAGAAATGTTAAATGCCACTTTCATACTTGGTCCATAAAACCTTCCACAACATCCTGCGTGATCTCTGTCTGACTGAATCTCCGTTCACTCATCTGCTGACTGAATCCTGAGGATCCAGTGGAGAATTACAAAGCCTGTGGCAGTGAGCAGAGCCACCTAATAGATCCTTGAATTGCTATATAGAAGGCCACAAACAAAACACTACCATTATGTGAGATGTTGACTTTCAGGGACATTAAGCCACTGAGATTTAGAGGTTATTGGTTACATCAGTTAGCTCACCTTAGTCAAGGCCAAAAGTAAGAGAGTTGTCTAAATTCACCCTTTAGAAGAGATTAAGTATAATGTCAGATATGACCTTCTGATCCCTACCTGAAGGTTCTTCCCATCAGAGGAGGTAGAATGGACTTGCTACCTAAGGAAATTCTGACCCTATCCCAGAATCTCTCACTGTTCCAAAAGCAGCAATTTTCCCCTTAGCCTTATGAGTATAACATTAGCCTTAGTTTTCTTCTTTCCTTTTCCTAAGGAGTCTGTGACCTATGTTTGCTTTTTCTTTTTCTTGGATTTGTCTTCATCAGGCAAAAACATCTAGTTGGTCTAACACCTGATCTCCTTAGAAGTTAGCTTACCCACCCCTTCAGTTTCCTATAAGTGGGCTTTGCAATTGATGTAAAGATGGTAGGACCCATAGTCTGGGCTGGGCCAAAATGCATGGTAAGCAAACTGACTTCTTCCTCCACACTCAATCAGCCAGCAGCAGTTACTACTCTAGTAAGAACATCTGCATCTCCACATCCTGTCTTTTTGCAAAGTGCCAACTACTGGGTCTGCAAGTTATCACAGCCTAGGCTGCTATCAAATCTTCCTAAAGAGGATGTTCCTCATCCTTCTCCCTCCAGGCAAGACAAATTTTCAAGACCAAGAGAGTGAAGAAGTCACTAAAGTAGGAGGAAGGCAGAAGCAGGGCAATCATACAAGAAAAAAGAAATTCATTCTAGAGAGATGGCCACAAGATGTACTGGCAGCTTTCCTAGCCTAGGATTACAAGGAAACACCACAGTCAAATTTCAGAGTTAGAGTCATACCGTCATGTTTCTATAACTAATCTAAGCTCCAAAGTCATCATGCCTCATTTTATAAGAGAAAAAGGGAGACCAGAGTGATTAAGAAATACGTCTAAAGTTACAGTGGTTGAGAGTCTGGACCAATCCTCTATGCACTGTTCTACTCTTGCTTGCTGGTCCAATGGAAACCACTCAGTTCAAGGAGTAGGAGTATCAAATGTAATTAGGATACTAAGTGCTGGCATGTGTGGTCCCTAAGGACCCATCTCTCCATGCCCTTGGCCAAGCTCTACCCTCCCTGAAAGCTTCGCCTGCTTCTCTGAGAAGCCAGCCCCCATTACCCAGTAGGGACTGACATAAACAGTCTGTCTGGGGTGAGTCTCTCAATTCCAAGGTGAAGCAGGAGAGGGAATATTTCCATTTAGAACTCTAGAGCATTTGGGAAGGGGAAGTGTCTCCAGACTGGAAAGGCATGGAAATTTCCCTGAACCCAGAAACATGCTTGGAATAATATCAACAGCCACATCGCCACTCCAGGCTAGCCTTGTTAGCGAGGCAAGCCGCAATCAGGGAGATAATTAGCTTGCTGTTATTTATTCCCGCACTAATCAGCAGCCCACTGCTTGCACAGTAGAGAGGGCCCCCATCCCCAGAGCTGTGGGAGTTCTCAGGGACCTTTAGTTACCAGCCAGGAAGCAAGTAGCAACGGAAGACACAGGGCTGGGAAGAGGGACAGAGCGGGGAGGAGACCCAGACCTCAGGACCCAGGCGCTGTGAAGCTTCTGCACAGCCCTTGGATCCCAGGAGAGAGGCAGCTCAGGGAGGACTGGGCCCCAAGGCAGTGCTACAGTCCTCTTCATTTTGTTCTTGGGGCTGAGCTTTGGTCGATAAAGGGCGGCTGGTGTTCAGCTCCCTGTTCTGCCTCACTGCAGTCAAATTGCCTTTTTCCAAGGCGACTTTCAAAAAAAAGATGACATTTATCAAAGCCTGCTGAGTGGTGACCTTGGTGGGAGGGAGAAAGGGCGGATGTACTGTCTGTGGAAACAGGCACGGAGAATGAGGAAAACCTGCAGGGAAGGCAATGCTTTCAAACCTCAAAGGTGTTAGAACAATCACAGAGAGATGGCTCTGGGTTTGGGAACAGTCACTCTGTGTTCTACTGCATCACTCCTGCCCCCTTTCTCATTCTCTCCAGCATATTCTCACTGGCACTACCTGGCTGTCCAGCCACAATCATTAACTCAAGATGCTCCACTCAAATACCAATCTCTGGGAAGGGCTCAAGCCTCTGATTCAATAACTGTGTAAACTATAGAACCTTAAGATCAGTAGCAGTTCCAGATTTACCGTTTAGGACAGTCTGAGAGATTGCCATTTGGTAGAAAGATGGATGGATTCTGAAGCCAGCTCTGCTTGGATAGCTAGTACAATGCTATTGTTATTTTAATAAATATTGTGCGTCAGTTTGGAGTAGCTTTACTGAAGCATCTTCCCCTGCCCAAGCCTCCTCCTGGCCTGCTATTGTTCAGGATGCCAGAGTTGGAAAAGGACTTAGGGATCATCTAATCAACATCTAGCCCTAGGTAAGGCCTCTCTGCAAGTTTCTTCAGTTCTCTGAGCCCTTTATGATAGAAACCAAGACCTGCACGGAACCAGACCAGACCTTCTGACACAAAAGAAGCCTTTATTGGGAGGAGTGGTGCAAACCTTACAACTTATCACTTTATACACAGGCTTTCACTGTCCTCATGCATTGTAATCATCTGTGTCTATTTTCCTTTACTAAATTGTGATACTTGTGAACAGATATAGCCTCTTATGTATCTATCTTTGTCTTTCACATTTCAACTCATACACTCACAAGAGTTCTTGCTATGTGTGAATGGAAGTATGTTTGATAAAGTGAATGAAAAAGTAAATGCAGGGACTGGTCAAGAATTTGTTGTAATGAAAGTTTCAGTACCTTAAAATTGAAATGATTCATTATTAGACAACTGAAATGTCAGAAGACATTTCTGAACATGGAATGGAAACCCATTTCTCTGACCTTTTTCCCCAGTAGTAAAGTACTGCCCTTTAGAGGCACATAAAAGCGGAAGTTTTTTATTGAGGTATCTATGGATGTGCTTTATGAGGCCCACACTTCCCAAGCAATATTATAAAATCATATGTGCCTCTGTGTATGTGCTTAGGGACAGGGAATCCATTGGTTTCACAAAGAGATCTATATTAACAAATCTCAGAGCCACACTTCATTTCTTTACTCTTTCTTTCTTATGAAAACCTATATTACACCTTTACTATTGGTCAGCTTTCCCATCACTGGGACACAATGTCTGACACCCACAATTTAAAAGGAGGAGAGGTTTAATTTGGTTCATGGTTTCAGGGGGTTCAGTCCATATCCTGTTGGCTCCAAGGCATAAACATTTTGGCAGGAAGTATAACAGAGCAAAGATGCTTAGTTCAGGGTGCCCCGAAAGTAGAGCAGGCAAACACTGCTAGAGAGAAAGGAGTGAGGAACTAGATACAGATCCCAAGGTCATGCCTCTAGAAATGTGTTTCATTAATTCCCTGGGAAATTCCCAAGCCTATCAAATTGCCAATCTGCCTTAACCATCACAGGTCTCAAAATTTCTCATTCTGTTAGATTTTCCCTCCTTATTTTTGTCCTTCCTTTTCTGAAGAAAGTAGACCCCTAAGATATTAAGTAATTGAGCAAAATTAACCCTGCTACTCTAACCACAGGTGATTAGGTAGGGATTAATTCACATACTAAAATTAACCATGTATGGGTGGGGTCAAAGGAAAATTATTTAAGAATTCTGTGCCTAAAAAGTGCTCCATATTGGATGATAGCAATTTTACTTATTCAAAACTTTTTTTGGGGAAGTAAACATCCTGGTGGGAAGGTAGTCAGCTTTTGGGTTGCAAGCCTCTTTTTACAATTTCAAAACACTGTTTTAACTCTCCAAGTCACGGAACCACTGTGCCCACAGTGACTAGCTAATAAGATAACACTGCATCTACCCTGTGGGGTCCTACACTCTCAAACTTCTCTTTCTGAGGCTCTTCTTTTGCAGCTCTGAAGATTCTCACTAAGACATAGCATTTCAACTTTCAGAAGTGCTTGTGACTTCTTCCCAAAGAAGGTTTGTATGGCTCAGCCTCAAATATGAGCTGTCAGTTTCCTCATACAGTCTCATTTAATCCTCACAAAATCCTCTAATAAAGATTCTCATATTTAGCGATCCAAGGGATCACCTGGGATCACCTTAAATATAGTACCCCCAGACCCCCATCTCGAGAATTCTAAGCAAATCTGGGGCAGGCCCTGTAATCCTCTAAATTCCTGGGAGATTCTGACATAGGTAATTTGAGGTCACATAAAGACCAGTGTTTCTTAACTTCCCTGATGATCAAAGTACTTCCCAGGTGCCGTGCATGAAGATTCTGATATAGTGGGCCAGGGGCTCTGGAATTTGTACTGTTAATAGGCAAGTGTTATAACTTCTATTTCATATGTGAGAAAACTGAAGCCCAGGGTAACTTATACATAGTTGCACAGCTAGTCCATGACTGGAGTAAGACTAGAATCCAGTTACCGTGTGTGTGTGTGTGTGTGTGTGTGTGTGTGTGTGTGTTACTTGGAATCAGACCTAGGGTGCCCTACCAGTCGGCTATATCTCCACCTCCCTTTAAACTTCTTTTCTTGTTTTTAGACTGGGTCTTGCTAGATTTTCCAGGCAGGCTTAAGTTGCAGTCCTTTGGCTGCAGCCTCCCAAAGTACTGAGATTACAATTGTGCGCTACTGTACCCAGTTTATCTCAAAGTGCATCTAATGCTCTTTCTACTGGATCCCAACAGAGCAGTTGAAACTTAAACATAGCAATCAATTGATAGATTTTGCTACATTGAATTGAATTCACATATCTTATGTCGTACATCCAAGAGAGAGAAGAAACTATTTCCAAGTATATTTGCACCCCACTTCACCCAGCCTCGTCCTAAGGCATGTAACATGGTGCTCTGCCCCAGAGGCTCAACAGATGTTTGTGAGCAAAGGCATGTGATAGGGTTCTGCACTATACAGTGCTCCATCAATTCCTTCCAGCTATGTGCTCCAGACTGGGAGTGAGCTGTCCAGAACTGAACTGAATACTCTAGCTATGCTCTGACACAAACTGAGTACAGCAGAAGCTTCTCTGCCTGTGGTTTTAAAGGAACTAGAGTATTCTCTGTTAAGGGAAACCAGACACTGGCCTTCCTGTTGGCCTGGTATGTGTTCTCACAGGGGCTGTCAGGAACTTGTTACTTGTTACTTTGTTACTGACCTTGAATCCTACTCTCTCACAGGTTCCCTACTGTGGCCCCTAGCTTCCCGTTTATCAACACCTAGAACTCTGCTCTGGCCATAAACTGGGTCTAGAATCATGGAACACAGGCCTTAGAGAACACAAGTCACAGACCACAGTCCACCTGCACACACTCCACGCCCCCTCTGGTTGTTTGGCTCTACCTCTGGCAATGTTATAATGGGTTGAAAAGAGTCCTGACCAAAGAGGCAAGAGACCGCTCCCACCTACCTCCTTACATATACATAGTACTTACTGCCTGTTAGAGACTATTAGGATATACGAGCTTATTAAATCCTCACAACAACCCCTTTAAGTAGGTAATTCTTATTATCCTCCTGTAATATCCCCTTGTTATTATATTACAGGTTAAGTAACTAGCTCAAGTCACACAGTGAGTGGCACAGCCAGGACCCAAACCCACGAAGCCTGGCTTTGGAGACTGCACTCTGAATCACAAAGCTCCGTTCTTTTCCTGGCACTACCAGGAGCCAGCTTGTGAACTTGACCTCTAAGTTTCCATCTAGCATTGGGAATTCTAAAGTTCTCTCCATATAGGTAAGAGCCAGACCAGCCAATATTATAACTAGTCTGAGAAACAGTAAGGAACAGTATGCGTGGTTGAAGTACTTCAAACACAAACGAGTAGGCTCAGAAAGTGCTATAGAGGAAAAACACCTATTAGCTCCAAGGGTTAATTAACAAAGTACTCTAAGATTTGTTTGACAAACCTGAGGAGTTCAGGACACTGAAAGGCATTTATGGCGCTCCTCAACCCACACCAGGAATTCCTCTTATGCACCTAGCTAAGGTGCACATGCTATGGTCTCTCCGGAACAACTGCAGCTTCCAAAAGTGTGTAGGATTAAGGTAGCAAAGGTAAGGAGTGGCAAAAAGCAGAGACTGTTACCAGTCGTCACAGGGAATGAATCTGTGAGAAAGCACGCTAAGAGGAGAGTGAGATGCTAAGAGGAGAGTGAGACGCTAAGAGGAGAATGAGACACTACGCAGGCCAGTGAAATGGGTGGTGGCGGGGAGGGGCGTGCAGGAAATAGCCACAGGAGTACTCCAGATTGATCTTAAGAGACAAAACAAAATGGAAATAGAGATGAACTGCAAGCTATAGAGAGGGTTTAACCCAGTGGTGAGGGCTCACATTTTAGTACTTTAAGCAATTTATTTATCTTTTTTGTTCCCTACTCCAAAATAGCCTCATTTTAGAGTCTCCTTTTTGGATATATTCCAAGAATTACAAAACTTGCTGATACTAGTAACATTCTTGGGATTCCCCACACTTTGAAAGAATAAACACTTAAAATATTTTTAAATGTCAAAAATAATTTCTATTTAAACTCTGTAAACACTATACCTTAAAATTTTAAAAACTGCTTAGAAGAGAGAGACAGAGAGAAAGAGAATATGAACTTGAAAATATGAGTGAATTTTCCAAATAGGCAGTAGGTTGTGAGGATAAGGTAGACAGTTCCACAAGATAATCTGTACATATGTTGGCACTGAGATCAGAGTACCTCCCAATATTCAAGAAAACTAGAATTTAAAAAAATCATAAATGATAAAAAAACTTCTATCACTGTAAGCTCATTTGATCCTCAGTAATCTGGTGATGTAAGCTCAGGTTAAATATGCTGTTCCCATTTCACAAATAATGGAATGAGATTTAGTAAAACAAAGTGAAGTACTCAGAGTCCCCCATACCACTATACAGCTGTGACTCGTCCAGTCTAAGTTTATGCTGCCTCCCTTACCCTCACACCCGACACTAAGAAGCCGAACATAATGAATATGCTAATATGATAC
This sequence comes from Dinomys branickii, assembly GCA_004027595.1. Lineage (NCBI taxonomy): Eukaryota > Metazoa > Chordata > Mammalia > Rodentia > Dinomyidae > Dinomys > Dinomys branickii. The sequence goes on from PVLD010001452.1 coordinate 85,331, forward strand.
TATTATTAACTGAGGTATTAATTCAACAAACATTTAAATGCCAGGTCCATGGCAAACCCTGCTTTCAAGAGGCTTACAGTCCAATGGGGTAAGCAAATACGTAACAGACAAAAGAACATAAGAAAATTTCTAAAGGATGCATTAACTACATGAAATAGAGTCACAGAAAGGAATACCAAGTTGTGCCCAGCATATTACAGTATATTGTCCTGAAAGAAGGATAGATAACCTCAAGGAGTCTCTAGAAAGGAGCCAAAAGTAGCTTCCTAAGCCAGTGTGTTCCCCACTATTCTCTGCTCTGATTCTAAAGTCCAGTACTAGTCAGCAAGAAAAAAAACACTTCTAGTATGGAGAAAAGCAATTCATCTAGTCTCATAACCAGGCAGATATTTCCCACCTCTTTTGCTCAATTACTGAGCTAACCAAGCAACCTTTCAAATTGTGTGTAGGAACATTGGGTTAATCCATTTGAGTGAGCAGAAGTAAATACCGACTATAAATAACCTGTTGCTATTTATCCTGTGCTGGTTCTCTTTTGTTGTGAATGAATAGATAGTTGTTCTGGTCTAAAAAGCAACTGTAGGAAAGTTATTATATGAGTCAATTCTGTCTCTATACCAGAGCCATTCAGTGGAGTTTTCTGTAGTGATGTGTTGTTTAGTGTGGTTACTGAGCCTTTGCAATATGGTTAGGAAAACCAAAGAAACAATTTGTAATGTTATTTAATTTAAATGAATGATCACATATGTGCAGTGGCTACCTACTTTGCTAGCACAACTCTAGACCCTCGCTACATAACATGTGGTCTCTGAATCATTCACATTGGCACTGCCCTGTTAACTTGTTAGAAATCCAGAATCTCAGGTACTACCCCAGACATAACAATTCATAATCTCTGGGTTTTTTTTCAGTTTTTGTTTTTTGGAGACTGGATCTTGCTATGTTGTCCATCCTGGCTTTGAACCTAAGGCCCTCCTTGGGTCTTGAACTTGAACTTGAGGCCTCGTGGCTTTGAACTTGAGGCCCTCCTTGGCCTCCTGAGTACTGAGATTATAGGTATATATCACCATGCCCAGCCAGAATTTGTGTGTTAAAATGAACCCCAGGTGATTTGTATGCATATTATATTTTTTAAAAGGCATACTTTCTTTCAGATAAGCTAAAAAAGAAACCGAGGAGCCTGTCTGTGGTGACCCCTCCAAATTATAGTCACCACTCTTAAAATTAGTCTCCAGTCTAAAAGGCTTTTTGCTTTATTTGTGTGTGTCTCTCCTCTACCTTTTAAACATAGCAGAAAGAGGGAAGGGAGAGGGGAGAGCCAGAAACATTGGGGTTTAAAGAAAGTATATGATGTGGGGATGAGGGGTACGTGGGAAGAGGATGTGTTCATCAGGGATACCTGTACAAAATAAAATATTAGGAAGCCAAAGTACATCCTTCACAATTATGGAATAGAGATGATGGGTATATGGAAGTTTCCTGTATTCTTTTCTAGACTCTTGCATATGTTTGACATTTTTAAATATTAAAAAAGTGAGATTTCAGAGATATATATGTAATAAGCAGCCCCAAGATGGCCCCCAATGATCCTCCATTTCTGGAACTCATTTCTTTGTGTAGTCTTCCATACTAAATCAGGACTTGCCTATGTGACTAAAGTAGAGGTAACATACAAAACTTTAAAGAGATAAATCACTGTGACTTCTGTCTTGGTCTCTCTTGGAGCTCTTGATTTGAGGGACGTCAGCTACATGCTGTTAGGGCACATGCACAGTCTGTTGGAGAGGCACCAGCGTTTCCTGCCAATAGCCAGCCACATAAAGAATCCATGTAAGTGATCCTCTGCAGAAGTCAGTCCTCTGGCTCCAGTTCATCCTCCCAGTGACTGTAACTCCCGTTGACAAACATATCTGCAACTACATGAGAAACCTCCAAGTTAGGACACTCTACCATGCCACTCCCAAACCTCTGACCAACAGAAACGGTAAAAATAATCTATCATATTGTCTTGTGGGGCTTCTTCTCAGGTTCTGGTGCCCCAAACTAAGAACTGAGTAAGATACACAGAAAAGGCAGTGAGGATGTACATTTATTGAGGACAGAAAAAAGAACACCTACAGGGCAAGAGTGAGTTAGTTGGTAAAGAAGCTCACAGCAGCCTCACCGATAAGGGGAAAGGGGTCTTTAGTATCCCAAATGGCCAGGTTGTCTTTCCCCTTAAGCAAATAAGGCATTGGGACATTTGTTCTATCGAACACTTGGCTTCATGCCAGGTATAAACTGTCCTATAGAAAGATTGGCCATCTGTTTTCTTGCCAGAAGTAAATGGAGGATGTCAAACAGTGTCTTTTGATTAGTTGTGCCTATTATGTAAATGATCAAAAATAGCATCTTCTGATTGGTCCTAAATAATGCAAGATTCAAATGCAGGGTTGAAAATATTACTTTCTGATTGGCCCCCTGTACAGTACTCAGCAACCATGGAATCATTTTGGGTTCTGTATTCTGGACAGGTCCTCTCTTTTTAAGAGACATCTTGCTCATCCTGCAAGCCATGGGTTTTTACACATTCCACCCAATTGGTTATCCAGTTTGTTCCAACTCTTATCTCCTCACCAATATTATAGTAAACCTCTACAATACTGTTTCCAGGTAATTTGTTATACAGCAATAGATAATTGATCCAATGTGATTTCAGGATTCCTCCGTTACTGCCCTCCAAAAGTAACACTCTCTTTGCCTTCTCACCAGTGCTGACATGAGCATGAAAATAAAAGACTTTTTTCCAACATGCATAAGGGTAACATGGTAATATCCCTTGAAGAGGTAATATATACACTTATGGTAAAACATGTGATATAAATTCTTTTTAAAACTTAGCAGGCTAATCTATTGAGACATCAATTTCAGTCTTGGTCTTGCTGCTGTAAAAGACTAGAAAGAATAAAATGGTAATTTCTCCCTCAGGGTCCACCATCTTAAAAATAGCTAAAAACCTTCAGTTGTAAGGTTTCAGGTTTTTATCCTATTACCCCACGCCCACCCCACCAACATATACTGGTTAACAGCTTGTGTTTCAGGGGCCACCCTAGAAAAGGTACCCCCAGCCCACCCCTGACCTTCATCTTGAGGATTAAGTAATAGAGAAACTGCTGGAATTGCGCCCTAAGGCACGGGGAAGCTGGTTCAGGAAGAGGGCAGGTGGCGGACCGAAGGGATAAATTACTTCCCTCGGGCTGGTAAGGGTTTGGGAGTTTCTAGGAATGGAAACTTGTCCCTGGCTTGCACGCAGTCCCCGCTGGGTATTTAGGCGGTGGGATGGGAAAGCAGCGTGAATTGTAACGGGCCTAGACTCGGGTCCAAAGAGGAGCCTGACCCCGTCCTGCTCAGCTGGCACGCAGGCTACGGAGCTGTGCCTTTACAGTAGCCCAAGAACTATGGGCCAGGGGAGTCGACTGAAGGGGAAAAGGAAACAAAACGAACCCATCCCCGAATGTTTGGAATTTCAGCCCCAGAGAGAAGGGAGGAGGGACCTCAAAAGGTAACTAATGAACTTCCCGCCAACGCTGACAGGCGGGAGCTGGGCCAGATTTGTTTAATTTGGAAAAATGAGACATGTGATGCTTCTTGCCTTGGACTTAGCTGCACCAAATTTACTCGAGGGAGACAAACTTTTCCTAGCAGCAGTTTGAGTAGGAGGAAGGGTACCTGGGGGTTAGAAGGCTGGCGGGGCGGGAGGGGGGAATAAAAGAAGGAGGAAGAAGATGGAGGAAGTAGGAGAAGAGATTGAGGACTAGTGTCCCCTTCCTGACTCTCTTTGTCACCAGCTTAGCACCCATGACAGATTCACCAAAAGGACCCCGCTGGCGGACACCCCGCGGGGGCGCGGACGCCGCGCGGACCGGCTCCAACACAAACACTCGCACGTGCGCCCCGCCCCCGCCGCGCGCACGCGCTCCAAGGCTCCGCCGGCGGCGGCGGCGGCGGGCGCGCGCGCAGTGCTTGCTGCCCCCACGCTGCTCCCTCCGCTCGGCTCGCGGCGCCTCCAGCTCCCGGCACCTCTCCACGGCCGGCCCGCAGACCTGAAGGTGGCGGCTGCGCTCGGTGGGCTCCGGCGGGCGCAGCGGTCGAGGCAGAGAAGCGGGTGAGCGCTGCGGAGCTCCGCAAGTCCCCTGGAGGCGGTGTTGCCGGGCGCGGGCCCCTGCGTAAGACGGGAGCCTTGAGAGGCCGGCCAGTGAGGCGCCGCCGGGGGAGGCCGCGACGGAGCTCCGGGACTGGCCATGGGCTGAGACACATCCTCTCCGAGCAGGTGCAGTGACCCGAGGTTCCGGGGGGAGCCCGCCCTGACAGACCCTAGAGACCGTAAACCCCTTCCGGACGCGCCCTACGCAGCCCGGTGCGCTGTTGACCTTCCCTCAGCTCCTCCCCAGAGGCCGTGCTGACCCGTCTCTAAACCGCGCGCCTGCAATCCGAGTGACCCCCAACAGTCCCGGACATCCTGTGTATACCCCTAGTCTACACCCGTGACCCCAGCCGAGTAGGCCTTTGTACCACCCCTTTTGCCCCAGTATTTTGGGTCCATTGCCTGCTTGCATAGTGCCTGGCAACTACTTAGCATATCTTCCTTTCTCTTCTAGCCGGTGGGATGGGGGTGGGCAATGGGGAAGCTGGAAAGTGGGAGTGGCGATCCCTCCCTCCAGAGCCTCTGGTGACCACAAACCCATCTTCTTTCTCTCAAGCCTGTAGTGAAAGTGACCCTTCTGCACCCCACGGGAAAACATGCCCGGGTGACTCCCTCCCAGATCTTCCTTGTGGCCTTCCTCACCCTCTGTAGTGACAGTATGCAACCCCAGTGTGACCTTCGAGGCCTCTGGCTCCAGCTGCTGTCCTTGTTCCTGCTCCTCTTTGAGGTGGCCAAAGCTGGCCGACCAGTAGTGAGCTGTCCTTCTGCCTGCCTGTGTGCCAGCAACATCCTCAGCTGCTCCAAACAGCAACTACCCAATGTGCCCCTTTCCTTACCCAGCTACACAGCACTACTGGACCTCAGCCACAACAACCTGAGCCGCCTGCGGGCTGAGTGGACCCCCACGCGCCTGACCCACTTGCATTCCCTGCTGCTGAGCCACAACCACCTGAATTTCATCTCCTCTGAGGCCTTTTCCCCAGTGCCCAACCTGCGCTACCTGGATTTGTCCTCCAACCAGCTGCGAACACTGGATGAGTTCCTGTTCAGTGAACTGCAAGCCCTGGAGGTGCTGCTGCTCTACAACAACCACATCATGGCAGTGGACCGCTATGCCTTTGATGACATGGCCCAGCTCCAGAAACTCTACTTGAGCCAGAACCAGATCTCCCGCTTCCCTCTGGAACTGGTCAGTGAAAGAGCCAAGCTACCCAAACTAACACTCTTGGATCTGTCCTCCAACAAGCTGAAGAACTTGCCACTGAGTGACCTGCAGAAGCTGCCAGCATGGATCAAGAATGGACTGTACCTACATAACAACCCCCTGGAGTGCAACTGCAAGCTTTACCAGCTGTTTTCACACTGGCAGTACCGGCAGCTGAGCTCCGTGATGGACTTTCAAGAGGATCTGTACTGCGTGCGTTCCAAGGAGCTGCACAATGTCTTCAACCTAAGTTTCCTCAACTGCAGTGAGTACAAGGAGAGTGCCTGGGAGGCTCACCTGGGTGAAACCTTTACTATCAAGTGTGACACCAAGCAGCAGGGGATGACTAAGGTGTGGGTGACACCAAGCAATGAACGGGTGCTAGATAAGGTGGCCAATGGCACAGTGACAGTCAAGGATGGCAATCTTCATTTCAAGAAGGTGCAGGTTGAAGATGGGGGTGTGTATACCTGCTATGCTATGGGGGAGAACTTCAATGAGACATTGTCAGTGGAGTTGAAAGTGTACAACTTCACCTTGCATGGGCACCATGACACTCTCAACACAGCTTATACCACCCTAGTGGGTTGTATCCTCAGTGTGGTCCTGGTCCTCATATATCTGTACCTTACCCCTTGCCGCTGCTGGTGCCGGGGTGTAGAGAAGCCTTCTAGCCATCAAGGTGACAGCCTCAGCTCTTCCATGCTTAGTACCACACCCAACCATGATCCTATGGCTGGTGGGGACAAAGATGATGGTTTTGACCGGCGGGTGGCCTTCCTGGAACCTGCTGGACCTGGGCAGGGTCAGAATGGCAAGCTCAAGCCAGGTAACACCTTGCCAGTGCCCGAGGCAACAGGCAAGGGCCAACGAAGGATGTCAGATCCAGAATCTGTCAGCTCTGTCTTCTCTGATACACCCATTGTGGTGTGAGCAGGATAGGTTGGTGGGGAGATTCTGCCCCAGGAGAGGTAATGCACCCCTGAAGGATATGGGGGGATGGAAGAGAGGGCTGGTTGCCCAAGGGAGTGGGTTCCTCCTGGCCTCCAGGGAATTGGTCATGGGCACAACAGCAGGCAAGATCCCATTGAGGGTGTGGCTGCCTCGAGTTTCAAATATGGATATATTAATGCTCAGGCAAATGCTACACCCCTACCCAAGCCCTGGCAATTCTCAGTGTAGTGGAGGAGGAGGAGCATGTCTGAGCTGGATGAGACTGAGGAAGGGGTAAAGGGAAGAGCAGATTCCCTAAACTTTTTTGAGGTCATCCTTAGCTCCTTAAAGGAAAATCATTCGAAAACAATTTTTTTTGTCTCTGCCCACCCACACCTGTGAAGTTGTGTGTTGGGAGAGCCTCCACAGGAGCCGTGTTGAGAAAGCTGCAGTATCTTCTTTGGTCAGGAAGTCACACTTCACAGCTGGGGAATGGAAAGTCTTTGGAAAATGAGGCCTTGATCAGTGATGCTCCCCAAAGTTGCTGTGAGACTTTCCACTACAGCCTCTTTCCCAATGAGCCCTGGGTAGATGGATCTTAGTGGGAGCCTGGCCTGTTGCCTGTTATGGCAGCATGTGGGATGTATCTGTGCCTTGTACTGGGATCAGTAGCACAGTTATAGCATAAATGGAGAGGTCCCCATCACAAATAGTGGCCGGCACAACACTTGTGGATGAGGGTGAACTCCAGATAGGCCAATTCCCTGGTTGGGGAAACTCCTGGTTAACGTTTGATTCCCAACATCTGTGTGTCAGACCAGAGCGGGTTGCTAAAGGTAGAACTTTAATGGATACCTGCTGTATATGTAGTATGTTGGCCTACTCACTAGAAGGATGAGGGTAAGTCAGCTTCCGCCATGTAGGAGCCAAATGAACCGATCTGATTTTTGGTCAGATCTCTTCAGTCTCCTTATCAAGCTAAGGTGGGATTCTGAGTTTTCCTTAATATGCTCCTCTGCAAAGAGAAGACTTTAGGAAAGTCTGGCCCCAGCTCAGTTAGATGGGGTGTGGAGATTGAGGGAACCCAATAGGTATCTCTTCTATGTTGACAAGGCTGCCTCACTCCTCCCTCAGAGATCTCACTCGTGCTGCAAAACCAAAGCATGGGATTTAGTCATCTGAAGGGGTGGAGTTGTGTGGTCTCTGTCTCAGAAGGGCAGTTCGGAGTGCAGTGTAGTTATACCCTCTCCATAAAGCTCAAGGCAACCAATGGCACTACACTTTCAGATGGAAAGTCCTGCCTCTCCATCTCTCAGCCTGAGGTCTGTGCAACTGTGGTTGTTAGGCCAGAGGAACATACGAACATTAGTTTCGAGACAGAATTTCAGAGAAGTTTGGGTATGAAGATGACGGATCCCTTTAACTTCTCCCTTTAACGATGGTACATGCCTGGGAGGTGGTAGCTGTGAGCTTTGGCAGGGGCATGAGCAGGGCAAAGTTGAAAATGTTCTTTGATGTTGGTCTTCCTTAGTGTCTCTTCTCCTCTTATGTTTCCTGTCTTTTGGAAGTTCTCCAGGTCCTCCAGTTTTCTGATCTTCCTTGTAGGTTCTAAGAGGTTATTTATCTATGGGTGAAGACTGCTTGCTACTAGGAGGGCCTGACCTTAAGCTGCCTGTTAAAATTGGGGAAGGGGCTTGGAAGTCAACATCTTCTCCTTATCTGTCCCTGGTATCTCAAGGCTGCTGTCCCTCTTTTACTAGTAGCCTAGTTTTGTCAAGAGAGGTGCAGCAATTTCCCTCAAATAGTTGCATGCTCATAGGGATGCATGCTCCTAAGTATGCATGCACACCAGCACTTTGACCTCCACCAGGACAATGGATCTGTAGTCCCCACTGATGCCACTTCCAGTAGTCTCTCGCTTTGTGCACAACTTCAGGCACAGTTTTCTTGTGCTGTAGGAGAGACAGTGACCCATGCCAGGCGTCTCAAATACACAAACTATTGTACTTTAATTTCCGAACTCCCTGAACCTTCACATCTCCATGACTCTGAATCACTTCTCTGGAAAAGCTGGAGTTAGAGGGACCATGGGTTGAAGATCTTGGGAGAAGGGGTCGTGAGGCCCTGCGTAGTTCTTCAGACTCCTGAGAAACCTTCCTTAAAACTACATGCACAAGATACTAAGAACTAGGGCAATGAAGGACCCAGAAGGAAACTAGCAGAGGCCAAGAAGCTGAGTTGTTCTTCCTAACATTGACTATCCTAATAAGACAAAAGTAGGAGGAAAACATTTTCTGACTATACCCCAGAGAAACTTACGAGGATTTTGTTACCAGAGCTATAGGCACTAGGACGCCCTCCTCAGACTTAGTGAGAAACATGGGAAAATATTTTTTCATGCTGCAGTTTTCCCTCTTGGTACTTACTACCCAGGGCTCTGAAACTCTTTTAAAGTGAAAGTCAAATGAAGCAAGCCTTCTGGGGCATTCTAGCTGAGCTCCTGGGGACTCGGAGTGCCATTTTTTTCCTGAGTCCTACCTTGCAGCTCTAAGTCTCCCTATTGTATCCACTAGTTTAGATACCTCAAAGATGTGTTTGGCTGCCCTGCTAAGTGGTTTAACTGATTAGCTTCTTCCCATGGTTTCAGTTGATAAAACCTAAAGGTAGCTTTCTACTTGGGGGGTTGAATACTCACCAAAAGCAAGCAATGCATCAAGTTCTATAGAACCTGGGTAGAGAACTGTCAGATGTGGTTAAAGACACCTCCTCCCCTCACCCTACCCTGCACCCATAAGCCAGACATATCTCCCAGGAAGCAGGTGTCCTTGGAGACAGAATATGACAGGGCTCTACAATATGTCCATGTAATTATTTGTGATCGTTTCTTCTTTCCCTGTATTTATTAGGCCTCTGGGAAGAGGCCAGGGGAGGGTACATCTCAGCTGGGGAGAGCAAAGCCAACTGATTTCAGTTTTGTGTGTGTTCTTACCTCTGTATGTCCTCCTGTGTCCATGACCCTGCCCCTCCCACTTGTGTATACCCAGGCTGGCAAATCTTAAGAGCCTCTGGGCTCTGAAAACTAGATAATGACCATTAAACCTGGCTTGAGTCTCTGTTCTGGCATGGTCTGTGGCTGGTTTATTTATCTTTTCAGCCTGTGGGTGGGGTTTACTGCACCTCATAAGGGTGCAGCTCATCTAGGGAGGATCTTTAAATGTCACTCTAAGGACATGGGTAAAATCCACATCTAACCAGTCAGATACACTAGGGGTCAGGAAACTTTTTTGGTCAGAAGCCAGATAGTAAACACTTGAGGCTTTGTAGGCCACACGGTCTGTTACACCTTAACTCTGCTGCTATACCTGATAGGGCCCACAGGCAGTACATGAATGAGTGATTGTGGTTCTGTTCCAGCATATTAGTCCATTTCTGTTGCTGTAATGAAATACTTCAGGCTAAGTATTTTATAAAAAGGTTTATTTAGCTCACAGTTTTAAAGGATAAAAGTCCAAGATCAGGTGGCCCCATCTGGTTGACCTCTAGTGAGGGCCTTACAGTGACAGCATCACAATGGTGGGAACAGATGGAAGAGATCACATGATAACACAGGAAAACAGAAATTTAGGGGTCAGGCTTCTTTTTATAACAACTTCCTCTTATGGGAATTAACCAGGATCCCATCAAAACTTCATTAGTCTCTCCCAAAAGTGACGCTAAGTCCCACCTCTTAAAGATTCCACTGCATCTCAAAACAACCACAGTGGAGACAAAGCTTGCAGTACATGAACCTTTGGGGTACAAATTCAAACAACAATCAAGCCATAGTATATAATAAAACTTTATTTCTGGGCTTTGAAATTTGAATCATATACAATTTCATCTTTTTTTTGAGGCAGCATTTCACTATGTAGTTTAGGCTGGCTTTGAACTCTGTAGCCCAGGCTGGCCTCTAACTTTCAGCAATCCTGCCTCAGCCTTGTGAGAGCTGGGATTATAGGCATGTGCCACCACGCTTGGCTTAGTACCTCTTTTAAGCGTTTTTTTGGCAACCATTTAAAAATGTAAAAACTTCTAGTAGATCATAGACCACACAAATCCAGGCAGTGGGCTGGTTTGGCTGGTGGGCTATAGTTTCCCAATCTCTGACAGATTCTCAAATATTACTGAGGCTTTAGCAGTCAAGAGTTTATAAGTCCCATGACCTGGGCTAAGGCTAAAGGCTCAAAGATAAAGGTTTCCTGGGTCTGCTGTGGAGGAGTCAGCCTCCACAGAATTCACTTAAAAGTCTAGATTGATCTTACTAGTGGTACTATGGGAAAATGGTTGGAATGGGTTTTGAAAAATAGTGGGAAATTGCTCACTCACATGTAACTATTACCAGTGTATTTTCATGTTGCAAATGGTAGCCATCTTAAGGCTAAAAGTATATTCATTTAATGGACAAATTAATATTCATTGATAATTTAGTGTGTTCTAGGCATTGTGTGCAATGAGAAAATATAATTTTCATTTTTGGGGTATAGACATAGCCCAGCAGAAAGTGGAATGGATTCTAAACTCTGATCAGCCAAATCTGTTGGCTACTCTCTTGGTACTTCCAGAAGGGGATTGTCGTGGTAGGTCCCAAAGGGAGAGACAACATGTTATAAGGGGGAAAAAAAAATTGAAAGAATAAGAATTTTTATAATTACCTAATTTCTTACATGTATAAAATTTCAACCAAAAGGCAGATCCCAGTCTGGACATTGTGTGTGTATGCATGCATGTATGTGTATTATGTATGTATCGTGTGTGTGGTTCTGGCGAGAAATCCAGTCCCACATGTTAGAGCAAGCACTACCTACATCCCCAGCCGTTTTTACATTATTTTTAAATTTTGGGAGAGGATCTCACTTAAGTTGCCCATGCTGGCTTCGAACTTGCAATCCTCTAGCCTCACCCTCCCAAGCAGATGGTATGAGAGGCATGCACTACCACGCTGGCTGGGAGTTAAAGTCTTTTTCACTTCACGAGGAACAGCTGAGCTGGTGAGGGGTAGCGATACCTTACAACCAGTCACATCAGACAGATCAACCTTGGTAATCAGTCGTAAAATGATGGATTTTTATGTAAGAGCACTCCCATGGTCCATGTTTACAGTTTTTGTCTTTGCAAACTTTTTGCTATGGCTGACAGTTTGGCCTACAGGAAGAAGCTGGTAAAGAGAACAGATGAGATCAGGCGCATTCAAGGTAGCATGACCAGAAACTGGAAAAGAGAACAGACTAAGAAAGACCACTCTCTCCTTTATCTTGGCCTGTGCCACACCTCACCTCTGAGCCTGCCAGGGTGCTTTGTTTTATTTTGTTGTTTGCAGTATTGTGGGTTGAACTTGGGGCCTTCACACTGATCTACGTCTCCATCCCATTGATTATTTTTATTTTTGGAAACAAGGTCTCCCTGAGTTGAGTTCTAGATTAGAGGCGTGTGCCACCAGTCCTGATTTAAACCTAAATTTTGATACTTTTCTCTCCATCATCCCAAGGAAGTCCATAGTTATATTGATTCAACTCTTCTACCCTACCCCACCCAAAGTCACAAGAAGTTCCTAGATCTGGCCAAGATGTATGATTGTGTGTGTCATGGCTTGCAGTGCTTTCACTTGTGCCCTTAAGTAGCACTTCAGAGGGTGGAGGAAGCTAATGTGATGATTGCCTTTTAGAACAGAAAGTGAGGGCTCGGAGCATGGCCTAGCCTATTCCTTTCACCTGGTCTCTCAACTCCTCTCCTTTCTGTATTTGTACCACTTACATTGTAGTAAAAACATGTCACTTTCCCTGCCCACATAGCAGAAAAGTCTCAGGCCCCTACAGTAGGACAGTTGGCTTTTCTGGGAAGGCCACAGTAAATCTATCCTGGATGCTGCTGCTTCTAGGACTTGTGAAAGGAAGGCTAAAGCAGCTGTCAATCAAGCCTTTTCATCAAGCATATACACTGACAGGTGGAAAACATTAAATGGTGAAGATACTTAAGAAACATCCTGAGGCCTTCCCAGTCAGCCTAGTTATTGTTCCCCCAAGCAAAGGGTGTAGAACAACGACCTGAGAACCACCATTCGGTGAGCCAGAACATGCACCCCTGCGGCAGGACCTGCGGTGCCCTTTGGCACTGGCATGCATAAAGTGAGTCACTACCCCTAAGCTGGGATGTGTGCATGTGTATGTGCACAGTGCCCACACAGGTGGAGAGCCTGGAGTTGGATGCTACTTGCTGCTGCTTTTCTCTCACCTCCCACTTCTCCCTTGGTTGGTCATAATCTGCTTTTGATGTGGGACTAAGCAGAATTTAGGTTGTGGGCATACTTAGGTTGTGAGGTACCAAGGAATATACTTTAAAGACAGCAGTGCTACAGGCTACTCGGTTATACTCACTGAGATAAGAATTGACGCCTCAGATACCACAGAGTAGCTTGAAGTGGTTCCTTAATCTGCTTCCAAAAGAGGTTAAAAACCCATCTGGGAAATTCTGACAATAGCAGATGGCTTAAAAATGGACTGTTAGCTGGGTATGGTGGCACACATCTGTAAACCCAGCTCTCAGGAGGCTGAGGCAGGAGGATCGCTGAGTTTGAGGCCAGCCTGGGCTACAAAGTGAGTTCAAGGCCAGCCTGAACTGCATAGTGAAACCCTGTCTCAAAAAGACAAAACAAAAACTGTTACTCAGAGTCTGCCTTGGTGACAAGCCAAGCCTTCAGGGTGGGGTAGGGGGGAAAGTAGTATTCACTGGAAGTATTTCTGTCTTCATTAGGCCCAGCCCAGTGCCAGGACTACTGCCACCCACACTCCAGGACAGATCTAGGGCACTATCCTCCCACCTTTCAACTTATGCCTCGTTTGTGCCCATGGTTGTGAGAATGGCTGAGATTATGCCCACAATTCCTGATCAGAATTTAATTCCTGGATCCCAGGGTGTGGGGCGGGGGGGTGGTGGTGGGGAAGGAGATGAAAAACAAATATTCAAACCACTGTGCTGCTGTGGCTCCTGCCTCTCTGCATTCACTCCAGGAAGACTGCTGCCTGTTCTCAGGCAAATGGAATGGAAAGTATCCTCCTTCCTCTAATTTCAAATTTAAACAGACCTTCATTCCATGTGAGAGAGAGAGAGAGAGAGAGAGAGAGAGAGAGAGAGAGAGACAGAGACAGAGACAGAGGGAGAGACAGAGGGAGACAGAGAGACAGAGACAGAGAGACAGTGAGAGAGTGTGTGTGTGTGTGTGTGTCAGAGAGAGAATTTCAATAAAGCATTTGGAGAAGGAAGAGGAAACTGATCCTACTCCAAGAACCTGACACAAGGAAGGGAAACCAAGCTGTGGACCTCTGGAACTCAGAAGCTATGTCCTTCACCTTTGTATCCCCAGAGCTTGGCATGAAGGCCTGAGGCTACAGAGGGAAAACCAGAGGGTCAGGATGACAATAGGGTGTTTTCTCTTATTGCTCCCCACTTCCTGGCTTATGTGCCCCTCTTCCTTAAGAAGGACAAAATCGGGGAGAGGATATTTAGCGAGACCTGTACCAGCAGCTCCTAAGATCAGTTCTGGCTAGACCTGGAGGGCAACTGTTGTGACTCCATCATTAGTAATTCACCCCATGAGTTGAAAACACTAGGCAGGCAGCAGTTAGAGCAGACCTCACTGGTCATGGCCTTGGTGGCATTTCTGGCGGGAGTGCATAAGAACTAACCTAGCATCTCGAAGTAAGGACTGTGTCTCTTGGGTCTCCCAAGCATCACTATCCATAAGTGTTTACTGCCTCCCTAGGAAACATAAAGCTCAGAGCCAGGTTCCGTGAGAGAGAAAAGGACAAGAACACAGTGGTACCAGCTGTTTACATATGTTTAATGCTTTGAACTGTCTCCTGTTAACATGGGTTCTCTCATCCAACTCTGATCATCCTGTGAGGTAGGTTGAGTAACAAGTGGTTTGCTTGTGGCCACACCAGGGGTGGGGACTGAGTAAACTGATACAGCAGTTTTCTGAGACTCCAGGCCAATGTATCTTTTAGGTCATGACACAGGCTATTTATGCCAACCAGACACAGGGGCATCAGGGACACTAAACCAGAAGCCTCCCTGCTCCCTGAGCTTGCAGAGAGGCACTGGAAAAGCTGAGGCTGGGGCATCGGGACTCAGGCTGCCCCCTGGAGGCCACAATGAGTAAACAGAAGGAAAGCCAGGAGCACTAGAGGTTCCAGGTCATCAACTGCTGCTGCCACCACCAGTCTCAAGTGAACGTACACTGTTTTCCCTACATCTCTCAACCTCTGGAGGAGCTCAGGCCTTATTAGTTTACGGAGGAGACTCTCAGTATTTGCTCCCAGAAAAAGCCTCAAAGGATGGCTCGGTCACAAGGCACCTGACTCCTGCCTCTCCTACAGTGCCTCCCCATTCTGTCACACTCTGCAGCCCAGGAAAAGGGGGAAAGTAAGGGCTGGCTGACTCAGCCTGCAAGTGCTTAGAGATCTGGAGCTGAAAGGCCCCGGCACCATTCAGCTAATGATTATTATTAACTCTGAACAGGCCTTGGCATAGCAGCCAGCTGGCTCAGGGAGGATGCCTGGATCTCCCACAGTGAGGTTGGAAAAACAAGACCCACAGCAGCCATGCATGGGGGTGCCAGGATGGGGAAAGTGAGAGAGGGGACAGACCAGCACTGGGGAGTGGGGAAGGGTCGTCTGTTTTGTGGGCAGCAGGGAGAGAAGGTGTAGGTTGGCAAGTGACAACAGCGTATCTCAAATGCAGCTGACAGCCAAGGAAATGAGGCTGGGTGACTTCCTCAGACAGAGCTCCTGCCATTCAACATCAGCCCCAGCCCTGATAGGGCTCAAAGGAAGGGCTATCCAAACCCAGAACAGCAATCCCATTGCCATTTGGATTTGGATACAAAGCCATCTATGTTTCTAATGTCCTCAAGGTTGAGTATGAACATAATTAAACTTGGAACACAATCATATATGAAATCAGGACTTAGGGAGCCTGATATGGAAATCTGTGCAAATGACAGGATTTTTTTTTTTTTTAAATCTGAGCACCCTGGCTTTTTTTTTTTCTTTTTTAAAGAGCAGCTTTCTCTTGTCAGAGAGGAAGGGCAAAAGGGCAGCCGTTCTGCCTCTCCCTAGGGGCCTCTGCCTGGCTGAGGAGCCCAGCTTGCACCCAGACATGAGGAGACACAGGGAAGTGGGGGAGGGGCAGAGCGAGGACGGAGCACACAGCCGGGCGGCTTATGTTGTGGGCAGCCGCTGAGACCCCAGCTGGGGGAAGAGGGCCCTGGCACTGAGGTCTAATGGTTGTCCAGCTGCTGCCCCAGGATGTGAGGGCAGGTGGTGATGGAGGGAGAAACGGAAAGATGCGAGGGGAGGTTCCCCCACAATCTGGCCTACCAGGAAAGAGGCTCCTGCTGGTGACCTACTCCCTATACTGAAGTCAGACTAGGCTAAGCAGACCACCTAAGCCCTAGTCTCTGCCCTGTGCCCCTGCCCTCCAGGCCCACTGGTCAGAGAGGTGACAGATGGGTCCCTTCCTCCTGCAGAATATAAATGATTACCCTTCCTCCCAGGGCTGGGAATAGACATCAGATGGCACAGCCCACGCAAACTGCCGGCTGTCAGCATGCCTGCCTGCCCGCCCGCCCACCAGCCCCCGCACCACCTGGGAGGAGGCAACACCTCAGGCAGGCTCAGGCTTTCCGGCAGTGCCTGCTGCTAAGAGCAGTCAGATGAACCTTACCAGGCCCTCTCACCCTCTGTAGACTCCCAGCACTGGCCACAGTTAGAGGAGAAGTGGAATCCCTGGATCAAAGTGACCCTAGGTGAGCATCTCCTCCCTGCAACCCAGTAACTACTGATTCTAACTGTACACCATGTTGGGTAGTGTGAGGTGGAAAGAGGACAATCACCCTTTGCACATCCTATAGATGCTCAGTATCTAGAGAGCTCCTGGAAGATGCCATCTCACCCAGGAGAAATACAGTGAGGTCCACTGAGAATACTTCTGCCCTCACAGTCCTCATTCCTATGCTACTGAATCACACCAACCTGCTTGCTTCTGAGTCACATGGAGAGGAAGCCCTAGAGCCTCTGAAGGCCTGAGACACTGAAGATATTGACATCAAAGAAGGCCTTTGTTGGCTCACAGGAAATGGAGTGCTAGCCCTCGGTCCCAGGCCTCCCAGTTTCCAGTGGGCTGTATCTCTGTATAGAAAGCCAGCTGTCTCCAGTCCTTCCTTCCTTGATCTCTGGAGGTCTCACTGCCCTGAATGAACTAGACCACAGCTTACCAATCTGACATCCAGCCCTTACCACTAAAGGCAGTCTGGGAAACTACTATCAGTTACAACAAAGGAAGTTTTCTGCAGGGAAGAGAGCCCAGCTCTCATTTGCCAGCTGGCCAAACCAAGCCATCTCTTGGGTCGAAGTGCTGACAGATGACAACTAAGGAAAGCTTAGATGACAAGGAGAGAAAGGGAACCAAGGAGACTTTGTTCTCCTTGGATCAGAAGAACCTTGCCCATTTCCTTGGTCCTTATTTTATTCTAAAAACATCAGAATGGTTTCATGAAGCTATGTGCTAAGGTGAGACCCTGTGTCCTAAGAAGAGCAAAACATGAACTGCCCAAGACTACGTTGCCCTGAGAATGGATGTCAGGGGAAGGAGCATATCCAGGTTTTTCAGGCCAGGTCCTGAGGTGAGCTAAAAGAGGTTCTTAGCTGAGCTAAGGATGCTATAAGAAGCTAAGAACTTAAGCTAAGCTAAGCATTGGTTAAGCCAATGCCCTTCACGCCTTAACAAATTTTAAAGTGACTTTAGTGCCTTTACTGTCTTGGAATCCAGCAGACATTCCCCCGGGCTCATTTTCTCAACAGTGCCAGATACTTTGTGCCCTGGTCCAGGAGCCAAATCAACAAGCTTTCTGAAGGGCTACAAGGGCAGACATCTTTCTCAAGGGGATAAAAGGAGAATGAATGTGACAGTTATTTCCTGAGGCTGCTAAGAGGTCCACACAGTACGGAGCTGGGAGAGGGTTCAGTGACATCAACGTGGAATACACTGAATATTAGAGATGAAAGGGACGTAGAGATGACTTAGGAACATTTGCCTCACAGATGAAGAAACTGAGGTCCTGAGATACAGAGTTTACCTAAGGTTGTACAATAACCTAAGAGGACCACAAGCAAGGCCCACCCATCGGTTTTCTCTACTACATCACATTGCTTTCTCAAAAGGGACTCACGTATCCGTGTCTTTCATTCATAACTTGCACAAACCCAACTCTTCATTGGGAAAACAGGACATCACCACCACCACCTAATACTTCAGTCTCCTGTCAAGAGTGAAGGCTTCAGGCTCAAGTTCTCTATCACCTTCCACTTGTACCCAGTACACTTCCCCATTTTTGCCTACTGAATCATTGCTCAATAATATATGCTTGGGTTTTTGCAGCCCCTGGCTCAATTATAAATTATGAAAGTCCAACAATTCCTAAAGTAGGTCCCTTGAAGTTTACCAAGGAGCCACTAAAGTTCAAGGCAAGTATCCTTTCTGAATTCTGTTTGGAGACGGCACTCACATTTCCATTTTCTTCCTTGGCAAGTAGGATCTGGAAATCTGGTGCATGATCACCAGGGCTGGGTAGAGGGGAAGTGCCAGGCATAGGTACCAGGCTGCACCTTTGATCTGGGCCTGGAACCACACTGAGTACATTCCCAGGAGCACTGTTACTGTTGCCATCAGGTAGACCACCAGTCCACACGTCAGATGGTAGAGCTTCAGGCGAGCCACCCTTGAGACCCTGGCTGCCCGGGGAAAGAGGAGGCAGAGCCCACACAGTGCCTGGACACCAGTGGCCAGTAGCGTCAGAATTCCCACCCAGCTGTGCCAGGATGTCAGATGTGACAGCTCACTGCGGATCTTGCTGGAGATGATGAAGCCCAGGCCTAGGGCAGCACAGAGGATGGTCAGGGTCTGCCCTGCCCAGTGGAGCCGAATCCAGGCCTTTCGGGAACAGAAGAGGAATGGGGAGTGCTCAGGCGAGAAGATTAGGATGGCCTCAGCCATGCAGAGGCAGAACTGTGAATACAGAAGAGGGCCAGTGAGCCGTAGATCTGGTTTAGAGGTGTGAGAAAAAGGAGGTGACTTCACATATCCAAATAGAGGAAAAAGGGTGGAGACTAAAGGACTTCCGCCAAGACCACCTGCTTCATAGGTCAGCACTTGAATAACTGAGAATTGGTACTTGAATGTAAGTCTCATCATTCCAGCTGACATTTGCTTTCCCATTTCTGGGCCAGTGGAACAGGAAATGTTAAACTTTCTCCTGAACTTTGGGGGCAAGGACAGTGATGACGATAATATGCCTTCCACTTCCTCTTTTCAGGCCCCAGTGAAGTAACCTCCCCCATGCCTGCTCATCTTAAACCCCTGACCCTTTACCCATGGCCCAGCCCTCCATGTTTCCCAGCCCCATTGGCTATGAGGAGAGAGGAAGCCCTGGCTGTCTCCCGTCTCTAAACCTTAGGCTGAGCCTTCTGAAAGTTGGCTGCTTCCCCACGGGTGATGCTAAGCATATCCAAATCAGTTGCAGACAGAAGCTCAAACTCACCGCCAAGGCCATGAATACTGGATGCCAGGAGAAAAGACCTAAGAATCAAAGAGACTAGGCTGAGGGGTGGGTGAGCACCAATGTTTCTGCGCCCCTCCCCCAACACCCCGTGGAGCCCAAAGATTCTGGCCACAGGGGAAAAGGTCTGCATTCCATTCCCAAATCTACTCAGGAACTCTGCGCAAAGTGGAGTGGCAAGGGGCCTTAGGGTGAACAACCACAAGGGGCTCCCCAGCAAACACAAGCCAGCTTGGCTTGGGGTCCCCATTTGGCTCCCCTCGCTGTCAGCTCAGTGCTACAGTAGACCTCCCTCCCTCCCCTGGTATCCTTTAGGAGCCCTGTTTACGATGAAGTGTCAGTTCGATCTGTTCAATCATCTGCCTTCCCCTACCCCGCGTCACCCACAGTCCCACTCTTTCTGGACTCCTCGGGCCCCGCCCACCAGGCCCTAACAACCCATCTGCTGCCCGACCCCCACTGTTCCGGGTCCCGCCCCGCCTCCACCGCCCCTAGAGCTGCCCCTCAAGCACCTTGGCTCCGCCCCTCCCATGTCCCACCCCGCCTTGCACACTCACTGGTTCCTGGCCGGGACAGCGCAATCAGAAAGATGGTGAAGCCCAAAGCTACCAGGTGCGCCAAGATCCCACTGCCTCTCCGCAGCCAGCGGGTCAGTCTCGGCTCCCTTGCTTGAACGGGAACCAGACCTACCTCCAGGGTCTGCATGGCCGTGCAGGGCCAGCCCGCACAGTCCAGCTGCCGAAAGCGTCTTCCGGGTTTGCTATGGCAGAGGCTGCAGCGGCTGCAGGAGAGGCTCCTCCCCGGGGATGCCACCGGCAATGCGGCGGAGGCGCCCACAGCGCCCCCTGGGGGATGGGGGGGAGCCTGTGGGGCCTCTGTCAGGAGACCAGGACCTGATGACTACCAGCCCAGGTACATGTATATCTTTGTGCCTATATCTTAAGGGCTGTACCTTAAGCAGCCAATGGACATTACATCTGTGGCAACTGATTCCAGTGAATCCCCAGATCACACACTTGATATGCTGACCCGAGTGTGAAACCAGTCTTTTTAGCAGCTTTCCTAAGTACTGGGATTTCCTTAGCTGCTCGCTCTCTCCTGCCATCTCTTCTAACTTAAGGGAACAAAATCTCTCCCTGCCCAAACACAAAGAGAAATAAAAGGAAAAGACAAGGCTGAAAACCTAGTGCCCTGCACCTGGTGAATTCAGGCTTGAGAGTGAGGACAGAGGCTACTTCCATCCCCCATCAGCAGTTGTCCCCAGCGGAGATACGAGGTAGAACTAGGGCATGCCCAGCCTTGCTGCCTCCACAACAGCTGTTCTAGCCCCCGGGAGCAAGGTGATCCTGAGGAACCAGGGCCTCCCACACCCTGCGTTTTGTAAGTGACCTCTCTTTTCCTTTCTGCCTACACACCAGCTGTGGTCCGGCCCAAGGAGCCCTATCCTGTCCTTAAGGGCAAAACCACCGGGCAAGAGGAGACTAAATAGACTCCAACATTAATCCTTTTTTTAAGTACTGGGACTCAAACTCGGGGCCTAGTGCTTGCCAGGAAGGTGCTACATCCCCAGCCCTCTAACATTATTCCTGAGAACAGTTACCAACTCAGGTCAAGCTCCCTGTGTGGCTGAAAACAGGATACTAGTAAGAGATAGGAAGGGCAGGAACAACCAGAGAAACAAGCAATACCATGGAGTAGGATGGAGGTGGAGCTGCTGGAAGACCAGGGTTAGGAGGATCTCCCATAGGCCCATAGGACACAGACCCTGACTGGAGAGCCAGTGGTGCCACTCCCCTCTCCCTCTCACCTCCAAGGTGACTGCAGCAGTCTTTAGGGTCAGGATTTTAGGAACCTTGCTCATCCGGAGACATACATTCCTCATCATCCTACCTGAAGTGAAGACGCCCCAGTCATACAAACCCTAGACTGATCCAGTTTTTAAAATATATAATTATATATATATATATTTGTTTTGGCTGGGAGCTAGAGTCTGACTACCTATCAACTCAGCCTCCTGGGTGGGGTTGGGGACAATAAGGACACTCGTTTTGCTACATTGTTTTTCTTCCTTTTCTATGTTTCTGTTTTTATATTTTCTTAGCAGCAACAGAACAGGGAGACAGTCTTGAGGTATTTTAAAGACTTTTTTTTTCTTAAAAAAAATAATATAAAGTTATAAAAAGCGGCAGCAGCCTGGGACCCGGATCTGGAGGGAGGAGGTGCTGGCGGCTCCATTGCAGTGGGCAGGCACTTTCTTGTTAATGGGCTTTTGACTGTAAGAAGATAAGAGGCAAGAGACAGGGTCAGCATGGGGACCTAGCAGTCATCTTACCCATGAACTATGTAGACTATAAGGGCTAAGCCCTCATTTTCTTCTGCTGGCCTGGTGACCAAAACTGAGCAAGGGGAAGGTGAATGCCAGCTCAACAGGAAGAGCCTGGGTAGTGAAGCTGGAGAACACGTGTGCATGCTGTACACATGCATGTGAACACACACACACACACACACACACAGTCAGACTCTCAACTGTCAGACTATCCTGGACTATACCAAGGGAGTTGGTAAAGCCAGGCCTAAACCTGGAGAATACCACTTCCCCATCCTGTCTCTCATAAGTCCTTCCTGGCAGACATAATATGGCTAGTCCAAAGCAGGCTACTCCAGGGCTTCCATTAGAAAGGCAGGTACATCTAGCTGCAGGCTTTACTAGAAGCCCTGGAGAACCAACTATCACCAGAGAACACGGAGGTAAGCAAGGCACAAGGTTGGCACCCACGTCTCTTCCACTGTGTACCTGCCTTTCAGTGTTCTGTTGTAAGAGGAAGAACCAAGGAACAAGACCAACCCACCTTCCCAGTTCCTCAGCCTCAGTTTAGGGACCCAAACTCCCTTTCCTTCAAGGCGTAGATGCAGCCTTAGATCCTGGAGCAAAGCCAAAGCCATTCAGAAAGTAGCCCCCTTTGATTAAAGAAAAAGCAAGGGCAGACAGAGCAACAGGCCCTGAACTCAAAGGGGAGACAGGCTGTGGATGGATGATGATGCATCACTTGATGACCTCTCTCTAAAGCACTGGCCCAAGAACTCTTTTGTGGTACTGGGGATTGAACTCAGGACCCTGTGCTTGCCAGGCAGGCGCTTATGCCACTGAGCTATATCCCCAGCCCTCAAGAACTCTGATTTCCTTTTTCCTCTTCCCTGCATAATCACCTACTTAATACATCTCCGTGTCAGGCACCCTGCACTCAGCCTTCCCGATCCTCCTGCCCATGCTCTTTGGGGAGCTGGGCCAGTACCTTCAGTGTAGAGCACTTCTCCTCAAAGGCTAGAGCTGGGCCTGGCTTCTTGCGGCGCACGGAGCAGGCCGTGTCGGCAGGGGCACCAGCCTGACAGTGCTTGGCCTTCACTGGCCGGCAATAAGTGGCCAGGTTTTTCCGCTTCTTGGCTGCTTCCTCCTCAGAGAAGCAGTTGGTTGGCAGGGCCTTGGCTGGGTGTCCAGTGGCTCCCCGGTTCTCCAGCTGAGAAGCCTTGACAGGTGTGGAGGGCGGATGAAGGGAACCCCGACAGTCCAGGGGCCCTGCCCGCTTCATTCTTGGTCCCACTGTCCCATTAAGGCCCATGGCTAGGGCTGTTTTAGTCTTGGCTGAGAGCCCCCGGCAGCCAGACGGTTTGCCTTTTCCAGCGGGTTCAAGGATGCAGGTCCGTCTGAAAGTGGTAGGGCCAGGGGATAACTTCCGCTTTCGAGAAGGGGCCTCCACCTCCCCCCCGTCCTTGCCTTTGGATGACTTGCTGGCCTTGGAAGGTGGCAGCTTGCTGAAGGATGGGGAGGGCGTGTTGGCAGGCAGTGGTGAAGTGATAGCCTGGCTGCCGCCCATGCACTCTGCCTGACTGCAGGCAGCTGCCACACTGGGGGAGCCTGCAGGGTAGCTGGGAACAAGGCTGTCCTTGTTAGGGGGTATGGAGGCCGGGCAGGCAGGTCTAGGGGGTGGGCCTGGAAGTCGGGGGCAGCTGCCCATAGAGGATGGGCTCAGGGGAGCAGATAAGGCGGAGCTGACAAGGTGGGACGGAGGTTCAGCCGCTGGTGGGATCTTCCTGCAGCAAAAAGAGAGCCCCACAGTGACTGACACGCAAACAAGAGGATGTCCCCAACACACACCAGTCTCCTTGCCCTGCCTAGTGATGGCTGGGAGAGCCCGAGTTGCTGCCATCTGCTGGGAGACAGTGGAAGTGAGAGTCGGGCAGAAGGCACAGGAAGAGAAAAGAAGGAACTCACACTGTATATATGACTAGCGTAGAGATGACCTCATTTTAAGTCTCAGTTTGGGAATGGCCTATCCTAAGTTACTGTAAATGTCCTGGAAGTGGTAAGAGAAAGAGTTGAGGCTCATCCCCAGGTTATCCATTCCTGGCCTGCTCCAGGCTGCTAGGCCCCCTTCCCTACTTCATGTCACTCCCTAGCTGGGGTATTCCTGGCAAACGGCCAGCAGACACCAATGGGCATGTGTGAAGGACAAGGGCTTTTGAAGTCTGTATTTGTGTATGCTCAGCTTAGGAAGGAAAGTCCTGGGCCCAAGAGACTCACTTCCACATGTGTGAGCTGAGGTGCCGTTCCAGCATGGAGCTGAGTGCAGAGCAGAACCGGTCCAGCCGGCGGCTAAACACATAGCATCCTGGGCTCACCAGGCGGCTCCCAAAGGTGCAGAACTGGAGGCAGAAGGAAGGGACACGGTTGGCAGTGCCTGAGGTACAGGGAGGCATCTGTACACAAGATCTGACCTCTTCTCCATACTGTGGGCCAGGAGGACTGGGCCACCCCCCACCCCAGGCCCCTGTCCCAGGTCCTTACCGCCTGTGGCCGCGGGGGCCGGGTTGCATAATGGCAGTCAGGGGGGAGGTGGAGGTCGTCAGATGTCCCCTCCTCCTCACTCTCCTCGCTGGAGGCCTGGGCCCCACCCCGGGGCAGAGGGAAGGGGAACAGGCCTGGGTCCCCATCACCACCACAGGGGCTTTCATCATCCAACTCACTCTCAGAGGAGGCCCGGGACCTGGAAGGGCCAAAGGGGAGGTGAGGATGGTGTGACTAGGGTGTGGTCAGGATTGGGGTGTCCCTGAACCCGCCAAGCTCAAAAGGCCAGGGCCGACACCCTGCTGGGCAATCAGAGGAAGAGGAAGGAGGAGAAGATAGGAGGACGAGATAAAGCTCACAGAGAAAGAGACAGAGCCCGGGGCCACAGCTCCCAAGGGATCCTCTCCCCAGCCCCTTCACTTCCCAGGCCCTGCCTCCTCAGGGGGAAAATCTGCTCCAGATTCGCCTCCTCCAGAAAATCTTCCGAGCTTAACTGCACCCAGCTCTGGTCAGCCCAGTCAACTCTCTCAACCCCCTTGTTGCATCACATATTCCTGTGAGCCTGTCTGGGAGCTGAGCCTGTTTCGTGTCTGCCCCTCGTGTTACAGGCAGAGATGCGTGTGTGTCTCCTTCGGCAAGGCAGGCTCTCCCCGGGGTCCAGCGCAGCCTCTGCACACGAAGGGGCCAGTGAATAAATACATAGTAGGACTGCCTCACCCAGGACCCTGACCCTTTCAGCTCCCCAGTGATAAGTTTTAGCTTTTTGGAAGTAGCTGGGAAAATGTTCAAATCCTGGGTGTTGGATCTGGCATGCTACAGAGAGGCGGGGGCACTGGGATATGTGTGGGCAGGAACATGGGAGCCACCTGCTTCTACACCACTGCCAGGGCCCAGGTATCCCCCCATAGTCAAGGCTGATTGAGTGCATTTTCTAGAATGCTCCCTGGGCCTGTCTCCAAGGTGTCCCTGTTGCCTTAGGACTGAGTATCCCAGTTAAGTGGGGCTGGCTCTTATACATACCTGGGCAGTGCACAGTATGGGTAGGTCTGCTTGGCTCGAGCAGAGAAGGTGCTGCTGGGAGCAACTGCTGCTGCCACAGCCTGGACTGTGGAGGGAAGCTCCTGGGAGGGGCGCTCGAGAGCTGGCTCTTTGCGTCCTGGGCTCTTCTCCTTAGGAGACTCCCCTTTTCGGGAGTTGGCCTTCAGCTCTGCCACAAGCACATCAAAGTCCTTGGCTCGGCCCTGGACCTCCCTGCGCTGGTGCACTGAGTGGATCTAGAATAGAGTGGGGCAGAGGGATTGGGGGGCTGAGCTGAGCACAGGTGAGGGGCAGTAGTGTGCTCTGCCCTGGGAAGTAGGGGTGGGGTGTGAGTGGTTGTGCTCCTTCATGAAATAAACCTTTTTTGCGGATGGATGAACCTTGAAGCCACTCTCAGCTTGCTGCTCCCACCTTGTGTCCACTGGGGTTTTGTTTTCCTCTCCCCATCCCTGGAGTGAGCCTAATCCCATCCCTTCAGCTGGGTCTTTAGTAACTTGTAAATCCCTCTCCTTGCCCAGTCCCATGTCTGTGCTGCCCTCCCTCACCATGCACTGGGAATGGAGTTTACCTTGCAGGTCAGCAGGCGAGTACAGATCTTTTTGGTCTCTGGATTTATGACCCCACACTGCCTGTTGAGGTCGCACTCCTTCCCTATGGAGAAAGTGGTCCCAGTGAACCTCAAGGGCATTTCTCAAAGACCCAGGAGTAATTGGGACAAAGGCAGAAGTAGGCATGGGGCTCCCCTGTCCAGACAAACTGCTCTGCGCACCCACATCTCTGCTTGGTGTAGGACCAGCCCCAGCCCCAGCCCCAGCCCCAGCCCAGGCACTCCTTTTGGAGACCTCAAGCCCAAAGAAGGGCATCACATATCAAAAACAAAAGCAGCCACAGGTGTTTGGGATGCCAGGATATCTAGCTGTGAGATACCGGAAAGGAGGTAATGGTCAACTCCCTAAAGTACCTGTGATCTCAGCCTTTATCAGGAGATGAGGCTAGAGAACCTTTCTCCTACTGATGGCCAGGCCCAGTGCTCCCTGACTGCCAACCCACCTGGCCCAAGCACAAGAAAACCCAAAGGAGTCCCCACTGTATCTTCCTGAATCCCAGGACTGTGACTACTCACGAGCCATCTTCCGGTGAGTTTTGGGGGTCAGCCTGGCCCCACTAGGCTCCTTCTCCAGAGGGCTGCCTTCGGCCCGGTGACTGGAGCCCTCACCAGCAATTATCCCGATGCTGTCTCTGCCAGGAGGCTCCTTAGACGGGGGAGCCATGGGCACTTTTCCAGGGGAGTCCTTGGGGAGGCCGCCTGGCTGGCTGAGGAAAGCAGAGGGTGGGGCCACCCTGATTCCATGTCCATCGGGCTTCGGGAGACTGGACATCTTCTCAAGATTCACCACAGGCACGAAAAGGCTACATGTGGAGAGACGGTATGGGCTGGGAGGTGGGGAGGCTGGGCCTGGGGCCTAGACTCTAACCCAGAGCCATTTTCTCAGGCCCTGGAACTTGGGTGAACTCCAGCAGGGGTGTGGAACATGGGAAAAGGGGAGTCTGTATCCCCCAGAATACAGGGAGCTACAGACAAGGCTGGCCGCTTCCTCCTGTGAGCAGTACCCCTAAGCCAGAGTTCCCACACTCCTGTCAGCCCCTCCCTGGATCAGGCTCAGGGATGGTCTTGGGAAGTCTGCAGCCTCTTCTTACCAGAGGTTGTCCTTCTGGGTCTTCTCAGGAGGCTGGTGGCCACGACTCCGGGACCCCTGGCCCTTCTCCCTGGAGGAGGTTTTGGTGGAACCTGGGGTCCTACAAGCTGGGCCCTGCCCATTCACTACATGGCATTTCTGAGAGCTGGCAGGGGCTGGAGGTGGGGGTGGGGCCCGGGCATAAAGCTTGCTGAGGGGCCCATGTCTTCTTTCTGTCACCAGGAGGTGGAGAGAGTAATCCAGATGAGTGCTGTCAACTGCCTCCTTCCCCAAGCTCCTAACCTGCCCACAGACTCACATCACAGAATGAGTTTCCATAGCATAAATTGTGAATCTGCTTCCTTCTTTTTTGAACTTGAGCCTTCAAGGCTCAGAATTCTAGACCAGTTTCCTGAATCCCTTAACTTCACTGGATGTGAGAAGTTTGTTCAATCAATACCCCTCCCGCCCTCAATGCTCTGGTGCTACCCCCCTGGACCTTCCTATCCCCAGCACCATCCTGCATTACCCCACACAACCTCCCAACTGACCATCCTCAGAGCTTCACATCCTATGGTTCCCTTCCCCGTATCTTCTCCCCAGGGCTCCCCTCACCACAATGTTTCTGGAAAGCTTGAGGCTTCACCACCTGGCTGCAGTGGTTACACACAACCAAATAGAAGTCATCATGGGCTGGACAGTGCCCGAAGATGGACATGTCTGCAATGACAGAAGTCCTTATCACTGGGGTTGGGGACCTGGGGTTTCCCCACCCCACCATTCAAAAAGCACTTCACCTCCCAACTGACACAGCGGGCTTTCCGCTGGATGCTCCCAGCTTCCAGACTTCAGTCTAACCAGTACTGAAGTACACAGGCTTTCACATGAGTGTTCACCAATCACCTATGATTAGAATCTCCAACAACAGCTCATAGGAGACAGTGCAACCAGCTGACTCAGGCCTATCAAAATGAGGATATCCCAGACAGGGTGCTTCGGCAGCCATGGAGTACAGTGGGAGAGGAGAGGGTGGTCATGTTGGCCCTGAGTCCCAGCCCCAATGTGTATTACTCCCACCTTCTTTAATGAGGGTCATGGCATCCAACTTCTTCATGTTTTTGCTACTCTCCTCCTGCTCAGCCCCTAGAGGAGAAATGCAGATCAGAAAACCCACCCTTTTCCTAGAGCCCCAATGTCCTATCTGAGCAGGGCCTGCAGCCAAGTACTATGAAGCCCACATTCCCTGACAAACTCCTGGTGATCAGAACCACCAGAGCAACCTTTCAGTGGGTCATTCTCAAGTGCCCATTCTTCCTTCACCTAAAGGAGCTGGCCCATTAAGAACAATCCTGCTACCTTTCTGGTGGACCTTTCACTCCAAGGGGCAGTTCAGGGTCTACTGCTAACTAGTTAGATGATTGTGGTTGATCTCTTTGCTGGGGCTTGCTTCCCCATTTAAAGGTGAAATAGCCCTGAAATTTTTCTATAGACCCCTGAGTCCCTTCTTGGGATTTCTCACACAGGTCCTTTCTGCTACTCTGCTACTCTCAGATTCTCTCCGGTCCTCCCCACCAGAAACTCAATTTTGCTCCACCTGAGTTACCAAAGCACTGTCAAAGTTATACCCAGCTTCTCAGGTCTTGCACTGATAGGATGGTTACAGAAGAGAGAGACTACTGTCTTTAGACCCTTTGGCATCTTCAAAGTCTCCGTGGTCAGCTGTGTGAGCCTCTCCCCTTCCTAGGGGCTGTTCTTGTTCGCTGGTTGCCCTTGTACCTCAATTTCTGGGTTAATGACAAAAACATCTTAGCTGTGCAAAGCAGCTTTTTCCCCATCCCCCTACCTTACTCCTTCCCCCTCCCTTCTCTTCGCCCCCTCCCTGTCCCTGAAAAAAAAAATCAATTCTGAGTCACCAAACCCGTCTGACTCCATTTCCGGTTCTCAGTGCACCCAGACCCTGACAATGGCCCCATCCATGCCCACCAGCATGGGGCAGTCCCAGGGTGGCCCATGATCCTACTTAGGTCTGTTCTCAGATGCCCCCTAACAATATACCCCTTTCCAGGAGGAGAAGATCATTGACAATCTTATATAACATCCTGATATGAGAGGTGGTGGGTCAGCCATGCAAGAGACAGGGGCAGCTCCCACTCTTTCAAGTCTGTTAAAGGCAAGTGTGGGGAATGATAGAACGGAGCTGGCAGCCAGGAGCGTCAGAGGAGAACAAGTGTCATTTGAGACAGCTCCATTAGGTCTCCTACTCCACCTCTTCTCACTTGCAAACTTCTTTCGGGGCGTGATGCCTGCTGTCACCCCCAAAGGCCACGAGGCCAGATGCTCCCTGGGGTCCAGGAGACAAAGATCAGAAGAAGGGGCTGTAGGCCTATTCCCCACAGGCACTCAGGAGCCTACAGAGGGTGGGGGTCAGGGGACAGAGCCAAGAGGCAGGGCAAGAGGCCCGGAAAAGGACGGAGGGTTGGAGAGGCATGGATGGATGGACTGAAGGAGAGAGGGAGGATGGGAGGATGGATAGGTGTATGGATGAACTAAGGCAGAGAGGGCGGGGGTCCAGCAGCACTGCAGCCAGCTGGCAAACCCCAGAAGGTGCAGGAGGTGTGGGGCAAAAGGCAAAGGAACCAGGGGGTGTGAAGGGGGGCACTGAAGTGGGGTGCGTGGGAAACACGTGGAGAGGACTGCTGCGGTTGGGAAGAGCCAGAGCAGGTGCAGGATGGGCGGGAGCTGGAGGCCAGCACACATGGATAAAGATAAAGGCAAGTAAATATAGGGGCAAGTACTGGGCACCAGCAGAGACAGAGGTGGGCTGGGTGGGCTGCTAGCGGTGAGCCGGCGCTAGGACCCGGAGGCGCGAAGGTGGCGGAGCGGGCGGGCACTAGGACCCGGCGGGTCCTTTGTTTGGGGGGCCGGGGAGCCGGACGGCGGCTCCAGTCGGCGGCTCCCCTCAGCAGGCGGGGGCCCGGAGGGGGGGAGGGGACACAGTGATGGGGTCCCCGGACTCTAGAGTGGCTGTACTCACCGTCGGCCGCGGGCAGGTCGGCCCGCTCCACCCACGAGCTCCAGCTCTGTCCCGCGAAGTCATCGAGACTCGGCACCCGCCGCTCCAGAGCGGCCATTGCTGCCGCCGCGCGTTCACGCACCGCCATCACCGCCGCGGACGCGCGCCCGCCCCGGCGCCGCCGCCGCGCGGCCCCCTCCCCCCTGCCCCTCCGCGGGCACGCCCCTCTCCCGCTACCTTTCCAACTCACTCTTTGCGCAAGCGCAAATCAGGTCTCACCACCCGCCCGCCGGTATGGCCTTTTGGGAAATGTAGTTTCGGGGGGTGTGCACTACTGCCTACGGTACTTGCGGCGCGAGTCCGTCCGAAATGCACAATTGCAGGGGGATAAGAGGAGACCAAAGCCCCAGGATCTCCCCTCCTAACCTTTGTGAACACATTCTTTGTGACACCAGTTCACTCTCATGGCACACGCACCACAGCTCAAACCTCGCTCTGCCCAAGACGTTCCTCTAAGCCATGCGCCAGCCAGCAGGCTGGCGCCCCTTCCAGGGCTGGCGGCCACGAAGCAACTCTGCTCCCCTGTAGATCTAATAGGGTAGGTGCAGGGAGGTGGGCGCAGCGCGAATTGGAAGGGCAAAGGGAGGGAGTCTGTAGGATGTGCTGAAGGACACAGGGGTTGGAGGGAGGGCCCGCGTCGTTCCTCCTCTGTGGGAAACCCACTGTTCTCATACAGAAACGAGGGTTGGCGTGCGGCTGTCTGGATTTGGTAGGGCCTAGCTTAGCTGACCAAGATCACCTGTCAGGATGACAGAGGCTATTAGAGCCAGCTCCGGAACTAGGGTGGCCCGGAGGCTGCTGGTGTTTGCAGCGTCTCTGCTGATCTGACTCTCTTCTCCTGAAAACTGCGATCCGATCGATACCCTGCACTGCCTCTTTCCAAACCGTGGCTGGACCCTGATTCCATCCATCACTTTGGCTTCTTTTTCTAATGAATATTTTGTCTGCTGGAAGGGCTGCTACTGAAGCCTGAGTATAGGAAGATTTCTCATCAGATCTGTCATTTTTCCTTCGTGAGACTTGGAAGTACCTTAATCATCCATCTCTTTCTTTGTAGCTGATAACATTTCTTCCCACCTTTCACACAAGAGACAAAAGTCTGCTTCTTTTTTTTTCTCCTCAGCCCCTCACACTTCACCCCATATTGTATCCCATTAGCTAAGACGAAACCAAGTTTGGGAGCAAATAAGTCACAGTCTATAATTTGGAGACTTCAGATTTTCTTCTTTTCATCCAGGAAAGGTTTAAATACTTAAAGAATAATATCTGGGGGCAAGGAATCTTAACCTGAGACTCATGGATGATCCTTAAGGGGTCCCAGAACCTGGTGAAATTGAATGTAAAATTGTGTCCAAGTGCATTTTTCTAAGGAATGTACGTGTAGAATGTGACTGTCTTTCCAAAGGCGGGTGGAAGTGCAAGTTTGTTCAGCAAGAACCTGATAGTAAAGAGCGGAGCATATGGCCCTCAACTGACAGGAAGCTTGTCTGGGTCACAGGCGGTAGGAGAGCAAACGGAAACAGCAGTGTGGGAGCCACTACCCTTCACCTTTTAAATTTGCTCCAACTTTGCTAAAGAGTCTCAGTTACTTTGGATTAATTGGGTGCCACCAAAAGAGGTGAGATTACCAGACTGAAGCCTGCTAGAAACTAATAGTCAGCCAGCAGACTATTAGTTGGGGTGCAAAGAAGAGAGGAGTAGGATGATGTCTTGGTAGAAATGTTGATATTTATCCAAGAACTTAAAACAAGGGAGAGGAAGCCAGAGGGAAATCCCCATAAGGGTTCCAGTCTTGCCTTCATGGCAAATGCTTGCAGCACTGTTTATTCAAATGTGTAATAATAATAACAAGCCCCAGAAAACAACATGCAACATTCTCCCCCCACCCCTGATCTGCAATTCCAAAAGTAGGGGACCTGTGACCATGATATTGAAGGTAACTCATGGGAGGAAAGGTTCTAGGGGGGTACCCGGCAGGGTCAAAATCTATCAGGGCAAAGGGCAAGTGCCTGCCTCTTGGCGCCCTGCAGCCACTGAAGAAATCAGACACCTTCTCCTACTTCAAGCCCCCCTATGCAAAGCAGTGATACCAGCCCTGGTTGGAGGGGACATGAGTCCTATGAGGACAGCCCTGCCTTGGCACTTTGCCCAGACCAGCCCTCTGGAGGTAATGAGGCAAACTGATCTTTCCTCTTAGGGTGGCCATGTAGAGAGGCTATGGCCTAAATCAAGGTTCTTGGCTAAGAATCATCCAGCATCTTGAGGAGGAAGGACCTCTGTCCCAAAGAATTCTGGGCTGGGAGTTCTTGGCAGGAGTGAATTCCCTCCCCCATTTCCCTAACTGAAGGGCCAGTTGCTAACTTCAGCCCCCAAATGAGAACATTTTATCCATCACATTTCAAATAAATTACAAATACACAGAATCCAAACAAAGTTCTGGTAGAAGCTGCTCACAGACCCCCACAGGGGCTGGCTTGAAGAAAAATGAAAATCACCCCTTTCTTCTCTGTGTCTTTGTAGTTGTAGACAAAACTGTCCCACCTTGTTCTTGAATAACCATGGGGACAGCTCAGGACTGAGAGAGTTTCAGACTTAGGAATATTCTCACCCATATCTCCTTTCTTCCCTCCTCAAATTATTTCCCCAAAATCTAAAAAACAAAACAAAACAAAACAAAAACCCACCTAATTCTTTTACTGGAGAACTTAGAGAATTTGGGGATATAAATCTCACACTCCCCCTGAAAGTGGGGGAAATTCTGAACAAAAGAGGAAATGACTGGCCCTAAGTCAAAGGTCCTAAGCGCCAAGGATGCCAGTAATGCACAAATTACTATAGATGGCACTGAGGAGAGTGAGGAGCTTTAAGGGGGTGGACTCAGTCCTGAGGAGAGACTGGCACAGGACACATTCACCTTTGGGATGCTAAGTGGGCCAAAGTTGTTGGATTCTTCCCTCTTCATCCTTCCCTGAGCAGCCCTAAGGCCGGGCAGATTGAGGTGTCTTGAGGTGGGTAGGAGGCAGGTAGTCCCTACCCAGTTAGTACTCTCAGGCCTTGGGGTCCAGAGAGGGACAGAAAGAGGTGTCAGGAAGAGGAAATACATCAAGACAAATATGGATCTGGGTCCCCAAGTGAAGAAGCACCAATAGCATCAGCCTGCCCTATACTGGGGAGGAGATAGAGCCTGGCAGAAAGGAAGAAGCAGGGGAAGACTGGGAGGGCCAAGGAAAGGGTGCATCCTTTTCTAAAGTTGAGGAGGGGAAATAAGAAATGAGGACTAAAGCTGGGCGTGGTGGCATATGCCTGCAATCCCAGCACTTGGGAGGCTGAGGCAGGATCGCTGTGAGTTCGAGGCCAGTCTGGGCTACAAAATGAGTTCAAGCCCAGCCTGAACTACATAGCGAGATCCTGTCTCAAAAACACAAAAGCAAAGTGAGGACTAGAGAAGGAGCAGGGGTGGAGGGCATAGGTATGAGCAGAGGGTAAGGGAGAAATCTATCCATGTTCTGGAACTCTGGGATAACTCAGCCTCATGATGGTCCTTTGGGCCCTTCCAAAGCCCCTATCTGGCCCCACAGGAATAAAAGGAAGGCCTGGACAGACTTCAAGAAGGATCTTGCCTCAGACCCAAGAGGCTGGGGAAGGGAGATGGGCTGAGAGGTGGGGGGGGGCTGAAGTGTTATGCTGCTAGCCTCTCATCTCCTGTCCAAGTATGAGATGAGACCAAACCCAGGAAGGACGGGGAGAAAGGTAAGGAGTTTCTATAGTAAATAGACTTTAGAGCACTGGTGGATAGTGCCCCAGCTGGGGAGAGGGGTGGACAACGATGACATGACTCAAAGAATTAAAAAAAAAAAAAAAGATTCTCTTAGCAAGTTTCCTGGCTTTCTTCCTTAAAGTTGCAAATCACTTGCAGTTTGTCTGCTCCAGTTGAATCCAGGCCTCATGTGAGCCCTCTAAGGGCCCATTTCTAGAATAGCAGGCCTCCCTGGTACATATATGCTAGTCTCTGTGGGCAAGGAGAGGCCAGAGAAGTAAGCAAGAAGCACTGGGCTCTGGCTACATGGACCAGGAGGACCCGCCCCCTCCGCCAACATTAAGGGTGGACAGGTGATTAAAAAGTAGCTGTTAGGGACCAGTGTCAGGACTCTGATCTGCTGCCCCCAGTTCTCACCTGCAGCAGAGGCTGGTACTTAGGGGCTCAAGTAGGACCCTATGTGAGGTGCGTGGGTCCTGGCATTAGTCAAAAAGCACTGAGCTCCTGCCATCAGAGGCTCCAGCAGGAGGAGGGATAGTAAGCTGCTAAGAGGCTGACCAGGTTCCTGACTGTTGATGCCTGCCTATCTGACATCTCAAAGCCCAGAGCCCAGAATGATCGGGGGAGGGAGCTGGAGGAAGAAGAAGAGGGAGGCCCTGGAAGCCGGAGGTGTTGAAGAGGTGCTGTCCAGTTCGGGAGTAGCCAGGTGGGGGCTGCTTACTGCTTCTCCACAGCTCCTTGCTCAGCTGCACTCTCCTGGCTGGAGCCCTGGCCCTGGTCCTGGCCCTGGTCCTGGCCCTGTCCGTGCCAGGGGGTCTCTTTGAACACAAACCAACAGTTCCCAGCCCACAGGAAGAAGTTGATGAAGCCGAAGAGCTGCAAAGAACATTAGGGAAGCTTGTGAGAATGGTGAGACAGCAACAACAGAAAAACAGTAAGGGCGCAGTGTTTATGTTGGAGGAAGAGGTACAGAGGGCTAGGAATACTAAAGGACAGAGATCTGGACAGAGAGGTGGGGTTCAAAGTCATCATACATTTAGGGATTCCCTGGTGAAAAAGTCTAACTCTATCTACAACTTATACACAAGATCTAGTGTGGTCACTAACTGAATCTACCCCTGGAGTAGTCATCACACAAAACATAGAAGACACCAAGGGGCCGGGCCAGCGGGGCTTCACACAGCAATGTGGGGCCTGCTTGGAGCACCTTCTGTGGGGCTCACGTGCCTGGAGCTGTCCAAGGTGCTCCTTCCCCCAAACCAGGGTCTCAACCAGAGTTGTATTCAAATATTTATTTAAAATATTTTTTAAAATCTCACATCAGGCAATGGGGCATGAGTTAATGTTTGCAATGAACATTGAAATGCACTGAAAACTGGATTGATGGATGAAGAGAGGTTCACAGACATATAATAAAGCAAGTCTAAGGTCTAGGAGGTAAGTTCTGAATATTCCCTGTAATGTTCTTGCAACTTTGCTGAATACATGAACATTTTTATAATAAAATGTTGAGGGGAGCAGAGTTTCAGAATGTTCCGGAATGTTCCCTGGTGTGCCAGCCTTTAAACATTTCAAGTGTAGGCCCTGTGGAGATCCAAACCATTTTCAGAGTGGGTCTGAGGTGACTGAAATGACAGGGGGCATTTGGGAAGCTCAAAGTCCCTGGTATTTACCAGATAATGCAGACACATTTCAAAGTTCTAACTACTGGAATGGCCAAATACATGGAGCCACTGCCACTGCCCCAGAGCCCTGTTCCAATATGGAGGGCTGAACAACAAGAAGCCCTTCTCACTCACTCTGGGTCTGCTCCCAGCCCGGAGCCCCACCGCATCCCTAAGCTCTGCCTTCACATGTCCATGTGTGTGCATACACATAACGTGAGACGGCAAGAAGGCAGGAGGCAGTCACAAGGGCATAGTACACGGGGCAGAAAGGGGAGGATGGGGCAGCTCTCAGGTTCCCCTCATTCCAAGTGTCTTATCAGGTTGACATTTGGTACAGGGAGGCATTCGCTAGCTCTAGGTATAAGGGATACCAGCTCTGAGGACCTCTTCTCTGTTACTCTTAAGCCCAGGACAGGACTGAACAACTGTGATAGCATTGCCTCCCCTGGGCCCCTTGCATTGCCATAGGGCTCACCACAGAGATGTTGGCCAGCCCCATGGAGGGTGTGGCTCCAGGGCTGCACACTGCTTCCTCTCCATGGCACACAGACATGGCTGCAGTCAGGCTGGATGGCCGTGTGGCCCCTTTGACATCCATCAGGCCCTTGCCCCAGGCAGCTGCAGCTACCAGCCAGAAGAAGGTGAAGGAGACAGTCACACAGAAGTCCTGGGAGGAGCAGAGGGATGGAAAATACACTAAGAGAGCCCCCATAGTGCCCTTTACTTTTCCTTTTACCATGATACACTAGAATCCTGGGGTCCCAAACCAGCTGTCTCTTCCTACCTCACCTGACATCTAGAGCCTCAGAGGGTCCAGATGGTCCTGAGGAACTCTTCACTGGCACAAAGGAATCCTGCCACTCATGTCGCCCTACTCATGTCTTCAGAACTAAGGTCAGGCAATAAGGTGTCAAAGCATCTCCTGGTCAACTCAGCCCCAAACCCAAGGGACCTAAACTTCTGACCCTTTCCTCCCAGCTTTTACTTTGATCACCAATGCTGAACTATAAATAGCGGCACAAGCCAGACTCAGGAGACAAAAGGAGGTCTCTATCATATATCTTCCACCTGGTATGCCTACAAAAGGAAGAAAGCAAAAGAGAATGGTACTAGTAGCTAACACTTCTGTGCTTTACATACATTTTCGCTTTCTCTCTCAAAAAACACTGTAAGGCAGGTATTATTGCATCCCCATGTTGTGGCCAATTAAACTGAGATTTAGAGGCTGAGTAACTCTTTGAAGGTCACACAGCTAGTAAGGGACAGTGCTGAGATTTGAACTCAGGCAGCCTAACTCCAGAGCCTACTTCTTTATGTTGCTATTGTGCCTTCTGTGAGGAGAAGCAAACAATGAGGATTGGTCAGGGCAGAGTTTCCACATACAGGTATCAGGACTCATCTCATTTGTCCTCCCCTCCAGCTTTGACTTCCACCGCTAACACCTATCCCTTCAGTTCCTCTACCCTGTCCCTCCAGCCCATGCTCACTCACCACCAGTGGGAAGCGCTTGTTCTCCATGTAGAGTTTGTGAAAACGCAGGTAGAGGACTAGGGCAGCCATAGTATAGAAGAAGGAAAAGATGCCAAGGGTCACAAAGAACTCAGCAGGGGCAGAGAAGTCCCCCATGAGGTGCATGGTCTTGGAGGTGGAGTCATCATCACAGAGAGGCATCTCATACTGGACCCGGTGTAACCTGCAGGTGGCAGGAAATCCATGCTGAGCACGGGCAAGCCTCTCTCCCTGCCACAGAAGTGGTCATGTGCTAGTCCTCTCTCTGGGACACTTACAGAGCCAAGACGGGGGGTGTGCAGGGACGAGCACTTCTGCAGGGAACCTTGCAGGTAAGATAGGATCTTCATTAAGAGCCCATTCAAACGCCACCTCCCTCAGCTACCACCCTATACTTATCCACCTGCCCAGACCATGGTGACCAGGTGTTTCTGAGCATCTCTTGGGTCCTGCAGGTCACAACTATGGTATGTATAGTTCATCTGTTGCTGGCAAATAAGCCATTAAGCAAATCCTCTCTCTTCCTCTGAGAAAGCATACACTCACAGGGAGCAAGTTAAGTTTGGAAGCACTCATTCTTAGGCCTTCTTTAGGGTTCCCAATTGAACTATATTGGACAAAAAAACAGAGACTATTACAGACAAGAAACACTTAACTAATTTGGGTTTACTAAAAAGGTAAATGCTATATTCATTCTTCTTTAGACACAGGCTTCCCTATCCTTGGCTCCCAGATAGCCAGGAAAGAGTATTCTGTCCTACCTTCTGGTCAAAATATGCCTCTTTGTAGTCTGGTGGTACCAGGCAAGTGTCCCACATCCACTATTTAGGATCTAAGTACCAACCACCTTTCTTACTTCAGGATACAAAGGATGCTGCAGAGGGTCAGAGAAAGCTACAGCTTGTTCATACTCCTATAAATCTTCATCCCCAGTGCCTGGGTTCTCTCTGTCTGAGCTGCTGTGATGTGCCATTGGTTGCGCATGGACTGAAACATCATAATAATGATCTGTGTTTTTATTATGTTTTTCTCCAGCCATTGTGTCTAAAATCACTAAAGGGCAGGAAGGACCCAAGTCTTTTAATTCTATTTAAATCTAGAGTAATACATAAAAAATAGTCTTTGGATTTCTGGAGGAGAATGAGACAAAGTCCTGTTAATCTAGTGAGAGAGGTTGTGCTGGGCCAGACCCAGTTCCTGCTCACCTGAAGGGGTAGCCGAACAAAACAATGATGGAGCTCACATCCTTGGCTTCGTTGTTGCAGCGAACCATTGCTCCTGTCTCCCCGCTGTAGGAGCCGCAGGACCCGAAGGCGAAAATAGCAAAGAGCTGAGAAAGAGTGAAGCCCCCTGAGAGTCAGAAGGCCTCACCTGGCCAAAGTAAAGAACCATCTCTTGACTCTAGCAGGTGCAAATGCTGAGGAGGGAAGGAGCAGGGGTCCCTTTAATCGTGTTCCTCCTGGGAAGGGACCTATTGCTGCCGCTCACTGTTCAGGTCAGGGCTTGGCATTCACTACGCAGGGAACTGAACCAGACAGCCAAATGCATAACGCAGACTTTGAGGAGTATCTCAGAGGGAGATGAAAGAGAGGAAAGGGATGTTTTCCAGGTCTTCTCATTGAGCAACATACTGGGGACTACAGACAACCTGTTTAAGATGATGACTACCACAAAACTCTGTAACTCTGGATTTTGGAAACTTCTATCTCAAAGCTACATTTAATTTTTCTCCCATAGGAAGAGGCAACCTCAGAAGTAGATTCCTTTGCACCAACCCTAAACAGTTTTTCATTTCTCTTTGAATCAGGCAAAGAACCTTGCCCTTGCCTTATGAAATTCTGGTGGTTTCCTGCCTCAGTGGAGGTATAGCATGGGCACCACTTCTACCAAGCCTCCCCACGATCCTGTCAGCCTCACTCCTATTCCCTGGTAGCACGTTTCCTTCCAGCAGCAGTGCTGACGGGTCCAATGCTGACAGTCCTGGCTCAAGACCAGAGAAAAATATCTTCCACTTGCCTTATCAGTCTCTACTATTTTCCTGCTGGTGTTTCCCTTTGTAATCTGTTGATGCTGCCATTTCTCAGTGCTAAGAACCAGAGGTATTTCTCACCACTTGAATTGTTTTCTTGTCCACCTTTCATCACGTTTGACTACACCTTCTTTTTGAGTGATGTGAAATTACCTTATCCTCAGCTTCTCAACTTTCTAGGAAACACACTTTGGTTAGAAGAGGTGAGAAGTCAGAATTGCTTATTCTCCCATATCATGTGCTCAGTCCCGGTTTCCTAGGGACCTACCTCTGGTTTGTACACGATGTAACCATTCTTAATGCACACTGATCTTATTCTGTTAATTGTTCATTTTCTCCATGTTTCTCTGTGAGCCAGTGTCTTGAATATTAAGCACCTAGAAGACAGCTAATTTACATACCAATCGCACACCCAGTGTCTAGAATAGATTTGTATGTTATTTTGCTAATGCTCATTGGTGTCATGGAGTGAAAAAAGATCTTGATTAGGAGCATGAAAATGTGAGTTCTAGTCCTGGACCTGTCACGAATTAGTAAGGCACCTCTGCTCTCTGAGTCTGTTTCCTTGCCTGTAATATGAAGGGTTTGGAGATAATCTAGAAGCCCTTTGCCGCTCTGGAATTCTCTCACCCTCTGAGGGTAATACTATCAGTGTGCTTTTGGCTGAGTTTTCCAACAGCTGTGCTCTGCGCCTGGGTAGTATCCAGTGGCACTGCCCTGCCTTGCATGGTCTGGCCTGGCCTGGCAAAGCACCATGCTGGAGCCATTGACTTCTCTGTAAAGGTCATAATGTACATTAGGTGTTTTCAGGAGGTTTCTTCCAGGCAAATGAAAATTGTCTCCATCTTTAAAGGTGCCCAGGGAAGAAGATAATATAACCTCTCAGCAATGCCCGCATAACTTGCATATTGGAATTAAACTATGCAAGCTGTGCCAGAGCCCTGCTTGCTCCTCTCCTGACACAGCTGAGAGAAGTCAAAGGAAGCCCCTGCATCATTCCTGGTCACGTACCCAAAGTTGCTCTCAGGCATAACAGTGGAACTTCTCTAGCTTTTCTTTCATCTTTGTTGGCTCTGTAGCTCTCTGATTCCTTATAGGTGTTTCTGTAGTCCTCTTGCTTTCTAGTGTCTCAAACTGTACATATGTTGTCATATGTTAGGAAGGACAGCACCGTTTATTATGTTTTTACCCATCCCAGCTAATTGGTGAATGGCTTCTTATAAGTATGTAGGTGTTTGTAACTTGGACCAATGAATGGCCAGTTACAGGGCCTCTTCTTCTGGCCTTCTCTTGACAGGCATCACTAAATCTGTACAGAAATATGACTTTTCCTGAGCACCTGCTATGTATCAGGCACTGTTGTAGGCATTACTACTTAATAGTGAACAGAAGAGGAGAAAAACTTGTCTTCATGTTTCTGTAGCTGCATTACCCAAAATGGTAATCACTAGTGTGTGAGCATTTAATTAAAATAAAATAAAACTTAAAATTCAGTTGCTTAATCATACCAGCCACATCCGAGTGCTCAGTAGGCCTGCATGCTGGCAGGTCCTGTCCTTATCAGCAGAGATTATAGAACCAAACATCATCACTGAACATTCTGCTATGTCTAAATGATGACCTTGAGGTTCAAAAATAATTCTGAAACTGTTGCAATGCCAAAGAGAGAAAAATATCCACAATATAATAACTTTACTCTATTCTCTTCTATTCTGATTCTGAAAGCCAGGACTCTCTAAACATCATCCATATGACTTTTTAACTTTCCAGAGCATATGCTAGTTTACTTGATTTATTGAATTTGTGGTATGGAGATTGAATGTAGGACATTGTACGTGCTAGGCAAGTGTGCTTTACCACCAAGCTACACCCTGGCTCCAAGCACATACAGACTGTCAGATAGTGCCAGATAACAAAGCTTGCCATACAAGTGGAAGTTCTTTACTTTTTTTTTTTTTTTTTTTTTTTTTTTTTTTTTTTTTTTTTTTTTTTTTTTTTTTTTTTGGTACTGGGAATCAAACTCAGAAGCTTGTGCTTGCCAGGCAGGCACTTGTACCACTGAGCTATCTCCCCGGTCCTTATACAAGTGGATAATGAGAGAATCTGAGGAGACTCATTGATTTTTACAGCAGCAAAATAAAAAGGACCTCAGAGGTTATTTAGCCCATTGGCTTCATTTCTGAAAGATTAACTGACTTTCTCCAAATCACATTTAGCTAATGTGAGACACAGTCTTCAAATTCACTTCTCCTAATTCCTTGTCCAGTGCTCTTTCTGCTTCATTCAATGCTGATTGAGCACTACCTTGTGCCAGGTGCTAGAGAGATGAAGATGAGTAAGAACTGGCTCCTGCTCTTACGACTTCACATGAAGAGAGGCATGT
This sequence comes from Dinomys branickii, assembly GCA_004027595.1. Lineage (NCBI taxonomy): Eukaryota > Metazoa > Chordata > Mammalia > Rodentia > Dinomyidae > Dinomys > Dinomys branickii. The sequence continues at coordinate 126,275 of PVLD010001452.1, forward strand.
CATGTTAAAGCAAACCCACAAAAGACAAAAGCAAAACTGTGCACCGCAGTTATTAAGGCTGATTGAGAAGATTATAAGAAAGGAGGAAGTAGCTCAGTGCTCTTGGCTGCAGGGATAGAGAAAGATACCATGCCCAGTCCCTCCATTCTCCTAACCTTCCATCTTGCTACACCAGATTTGCTTCCTTCCCTAACTACGAGGGGACCAAGCTCCAGGAAGCAGAAGGTAAGAACTGAAACTGCCCCATCACCAGGCATGAGGCTCTGAGATAAGCAAACTGGTCATAAGGAACAGCAGCTGTGGATGGAGGCCCTGAGACCAGGAGGTTTCTGGAATTCTGGTGCCAACCAGTAATCCTTCTCTTGAATTGGTCCTGTTGGGGACGGTGATGATTATACTCTGCCCCCTTCCTCCTACTACCTCTGCCATCTCTTCTGCAAACGTGTCAGAGCAACCTTCCCAGTTTAAGGGTGAGGCTCCACTTTGGTGCTGACTTACCTGCTGGTGAAAATCTTGTGTCAATCCAAAGAATACTAACACTATCAGTGTAGGGCACAGGAAGACAAGTTATTTTACCAAATCCTACTCCACAATCATACTTTTGGTTTTATGGGTTCTGTTAGTATCTTTTCAAATCCCTTAAACTCACAAAATTTAACTTTTTTCATTACAGAGATCCTAGAGTGAAAAAAAACTTTGGCACCCCAAAGGCAAAATAATCAAGAGAGTACACCTGGTTAAAGATAATACGATTTATTTATAAGGGAGTAATAATTGAGTCAGTTGGATTTTTTTGTAACTTACCATCAAACAGAGAATTTGGCAGTGATATTTGAATAATCTCATTGAAGGACAAGTCTAGCAGGACAGTCTGTGTAAGAGGAGACGTGAGGGAAGAAGAGATTTGGAGACAGGAGGGAAGGGAAGCAACCCTTACATGATTAGGTCCTGGAGTTCCTGGCTCACCGTGTTTTTCCTGAATATGATATACATCACAGATATTATCTCCTATGGTCCTCCCAATGAGCTCATAAGACAGGTCTGACCCTCATTCACAAATAAGGAAATTGAGGCCCATAACAATGTCACTACTTACTATGGGCCTAAGGCTAGAAAGCTTAAGAGGAGACTGAATTTAAACCGAGGTCCACCTAATCTCAAAACAACAACAACAAAACCTAGTTCTCCAATGATCAGTCTATATCCAGGTTGTTTTGTTAGCTTGATAGAGACTTAGTGAGAATCTGGAATTGGAATTAAGGTGAAATTAGTTAATATCTAAATTTTAAAGATATTTAAATTATAATCTTGACTCATAAAAGAATTACATCACTTTTTTCTTGTAAAGATTCCAGTGAAACTTTTGCTTTTTGGTAACAAGGACAACAAAAGTTTTCAATTACCATTAAAATAACTGCAAGACTTGTGTTAACTTTTGTTTATCCTGTAGTCAGGAGCATTTTACTCCTGCAAGCAGAAAATGGATGAAAAACCCAAATGACATTTTTATTTTCATTTCTGGGATATGTTCCTGTGTGCTTTTATTTTAGCTCATCTACAAAGATTCAAAGCAAAGGAAGCTCATGCCCTGAATTTATACTACCACAGATGACATTAAAACCAAATCATGTCTCCTTATGATGCTACTTTGGGAATGAAGACTAGTTCAGAGATCAACCCTGGACCTTAAATTCAGCAGTGTGAAAGAAAGAGGTCTCTGTATAACTCCATCCCTTTGAAGATCATAAACGTCAAACAGGTCTTAATTCTTAGGGCATCAGTACTTACTCCAGGAGAAGACTGGACCATTTCCCTACGAATTGCTCCATGCAGCCTTTACAGGAAGGTTGAATGTACTGGGGATAAAGAGCAAGGCAGTATAGAAGAATGAAATTCTCCAAAATCCTCCCCAGGGAAGATGAGTCCATAGTCTAATAACCTCATTGTTCTGCTCATTTCTTGACTGTGTGTCTCCAATTTCTGTTAGAGCCATTTATCTAGTTTTCATGATAAAACTGTGCTCTTGCATTTCAGGTGCTGCTCCTCTGGAATTGCTCATAATAGCTCTACTACTTCTGGATGTAAGTCACTTAGAGCCTTCATATCATTCTTACATGGTAGCCTCTAGCATTTGAGCAGTGGGTCAGAACAGGGAAGTGGCAGGAAGTGAAAGAGCTCGGTCAGCAGCTCTTGAGACAATAGGGAAAGTGGAAAGTCCCCACCAAGTGTCAGAATTTGTACTTCAGATCTCCCTGTAGTCCTAATCAGTTCTCAGATATCCAGATTGCTCCTAAATTCCAGATTTAATGATTCTCATCCAAACCATGCTTTAGGAGTTGGTGACACAATGCCAACTCCTGTCTCCAGTGAGTTTAAAGTTCTTTAGAACTCAGTCCTCCTAAGTATTAATGTTAATTTATTCCCTTACTGAATTCTGTGCTGAAAGAATATTAATTAAGCTATTTATTCACTATTGGTGGATTGTCTAACTTAAAATGTCCTTGGCAATAGTGCACTAATCCTCCCCCAACAAGTCTTTATGATTTGAAAAAGTGATTGCACCCGTCCACATTACTAATTTATACAGACAGCATACTAATATCTTAACGTACCAGTAAAGCCACAAGATGGTATTTCCACGAGACCAAAACCGGGAAAATGAAGACCTGGGCAAAGGAGTTTTTCAAGGTCACAGGGTATGTCTAATATAGCGTGCCATCTGATTTAGAGCATAAGGGATCTTAGGGACGGTCTGATCCATATTTGACTAATGTTGGAAACTGAAGTCCCAAGAAGTGACTTGCCCAAGGTCACACAGCTGGGAAAGGAAGGTCCAAGTCTGGAACTCAGAACTTCCTAAGTCAGGATTCTATCCTATTCTACGTGCCACATCACATTTTGGCCATGCTCTGATTTTTACTGTTTCTGAAGTTTTTTCTTAACTATTGGGCTGGTGAGCTCCATTCATTCATTCACAGACTCCCTCACTCCCTTAGTGGAACACAGATTACTACAGTGACCTAGGTAGGGAACCAGCCCTCGCTGGGAGCCTGTCCCCTGCGTCTGCTCCCAGGATCACTCAGGTCCTGGGGGGTTTGAGGACAGGATGGTTTCCATAGTTAGCCTCTTTCCCCGCTTTGCCCTCTGCGGTTTCCTTAGTGGTGAAGAGCGGACATTGTCCCCCTCGTCCTCCTCCCCGCTCCTGCTACGGAGGAGTGGTATGTGCAGGATCAGAGTTCTGGAAAGGTTACACCCGGGTCCTCTCGCCCGAGTGAAATGTGAGCGTACTGGGCAAAGGCTCCTTGCACATAGAAGGACCGAATCCGGGACTCCGCATGCCTGGCTCCTCATCCTCCTGCCACCGAGCGCTGCAGAAGCAGCCTTATCCCTCCCCTCCCCCGCCCACCTGTCGCCGCCCCCCACCCTTCCGCAGTGGCCGGGCCGCTGCACCTCCCCAGCCCCCACCCGGGCCACATTGCTTCTGGTCAGCGTCACAGGCCGGGCTCCCGAAATAGCCCCGGGCTGGGGCAGAGACTCACCCACTGGAGAACTTTGATGAAACCCAGCGGCTCCTCCAGCCGCCGCCAGCGCAGCCCCACGAGCAGGCGGTCTACCTGCGGGGACAGAGCCAGCGGGGGTCAAGGTGGCAGGGCCGGGGTTGGAGCTGGTGCCCCTCCTGCTGCTCACCCACAGCGGGGGCCGGGATTGGAGCCAGGGTCAGGCGCCACGGCCAGGTGGCGAGGGGACTGCGAGCGAGCGCGTGGGCTCGCGGGGAGCGGTACCTGCTGGCGCGGCGACTTGTCCGCTGTGCGGCCGGAGCTCTCCGTCGAGGACATGGTGGCGCGGCGGGCCCGGGGCGCAGTGCGCGGGCTCGGCTGCCTCGCCGGGGGGCTGTGCGCGCCGCGGTGCGGCTGGGGGCTGAGCGCTCGCGGCCGGAGGCCGGCCGGGATCCAGGCTGCTGGGGTAGGGTTGCGGGACGGCGGATGCTCGCGCTCGCCAAGGCTGTGGCCGCCGCACTGCTCGCCGGTAGCAGAAAGCCCCCGAGTCCGATTCAAACTCCTGTCAAACTCGCAGAAGTTGGCAGCCGGGTCACGTGGCGAGCGCGCACCTAGCTGCTCCCGCCCCTTCTCTCCCCGTCGCAGCTCTCCGGGCGCCTTAAAGGGCTCTGCGGCCTCCGAGGGCAGTTTGGCCGCGAGAGGACTCGGGTCCTTTGCCAGAAGCCTCGGGGGCGGGTCAGCACCGAAAGCACAGCTGCTCCAACACCGGGCGAAAGTCGGGAACCCGAGCCGGCGCGCTGGTCCCGCGGGCTCCTAAGTGTATCTCTTCCCGTTTTCCCGGACTCGGAGGTGTTCTGCGCTGGTTCTGCTTCTCTTCCATACTACAAAGACCCAGAACTTAAAGTCTCTCCTAAAACTTTCTTGGCGTTGCCTGTTAATATACCGCTCGCTTGCTTCCAAAATCCCCAGGAGCCAGTACTGACGAAAGGGGTGCCAGAGTCTAAGCGCTCACTTTTTTCCTCTAAGTAGGCAACAGGCTGTGTCAGTAATTTAAAATTTGTTAACTTTTAAAAAAATAAAAATTCGGTCTTCTTTAAAAGCCAACACCATTTAAATGAGTGAAAAGCCCTTGAGGAATGGCGGGTTCATACTGTAGTTTGTACTGAACTTGACAGAGTTGCCTTCTGGTGCATTTTAAATCGGTCTTATTTTTCGAAAAGTATTCATAGGAGCCCCGAGTGAGCAACTGTGAATATCACATATTTATTTTATGGGAGTGTAAATGTAATAGGAAAAGATGAAATGATTCGTCCAAGGTCGCTGAGTGAGCCAGTGGACAGCGACTGGGAGGAGAGAATCTGCCTGCTTCTTAGGGACCGGCTCCTACATACCAATCCATCTCATCAAAATCATTCCTGGAGCTCCCCAACGTGCACCCAGCACTTCAGGATGAATGCTTTCGAGCAAACGCCTGGCCATTATTTATACCGTGCATTCTTCCACTGAGTGGGGATGAGTCAGTGGGACATGCAGCTCAGACAGGGACCCATCCTCCTGGGCTTCAAGAAAACGTCTCTAGTGGATTTCCGTGTAATCTGGACTCAACAAGACAACTGGCTCCCCAGTACAGCTCTTAATAAATTGTTTCTATTGAATGGAAAAGAGATAATATTTTCTGTCCATCTCACTTCATAAGGCCTTTATGAAGATTATGAGACATTTGTAAATGCCCACACCATACAAAGGTGAACTAATGCATATTACCAGTGTCTACAATAATATGCACACAGAGTACAATGCCATCAGACTCAGAAAAATGCAGCAGAAATCCCCATACCCACTGACCAGCCTTGTTAAGCTTTCACAATTACCCTTGTTTGCTTCAAATCCATTTACATAAAAGAAATAAAATTGCATGTAAAATCCAAGCCCTCTGTGTATCCTGTCCTTCTCTTTCTCCTTTCTTCCTAGAAATAACCATATTACATCCTGAGTTTGTTTTTAATGTCTCATACATGTTTTAATACTTTCTCTCTATATATTCTGTATGCCTACAGCTAGAAATAATATATAGACTCACCAAACGTAGTAATGCTTTTCAAATTGTTTTAAATTTTATCTAAAAAGTATGCTTCGGGCAACCTTCTTCAACTTGTTTTTTTAAATCTTAATATTGTGCTAAGGAGAGTTAGTTACAAAGAAGCATGTAGCTTTACAGAATTCTAGTTTATACATATAATAGTGTACTTTTATATGGATGGGCAATTGAGTTGTTTCCCAATATTCGCTGTTACAAACAGAGCTACACATCTCCTGGTATACATTGCATAGGTTTCTACACAGCACTAAATTTCCAGTTGATACTTGTATGTGTATGTTTAAACACAAGAAATAAATTTTACCAACCTGATTCATTGTATAAACTCAAAACTTTTGCAAAAGACTCATATTTTCTATTCCATTTTATTTTAAAATATCTGGCTACCTAGAGGCAGGTTCTAAAGTTAATATGATTTGGGGACTCCTTTAAAAAGAATTCAATTTTTAAAAAAATTTTAGACAGTGTCTTGCTATGTATTCCAAGCTGAACAGACTATTTAGCCCAGGCTGGCCTCAAACTCATAGTGATTCTCCTCACTCAGCCTCCTGAGTGCTGAGATTATAGGTGTGTATCACCACACCTGGAAGAACACAAAATTAGTAACCAGGCCTTGGAAATGGAGGGGCCTGAGGCTTGACCCTCATTACTTTCAAGATGAATAACTCTTCTGATAAGAACCCCTGAATAGATTTGGCAGTTCACTGGCAACATGTCTCCAATTGCAGTTTAATAAAGGTTGAACTGTATCTAAAAGTGAGCCAGCCAGGCCATAAAATAGGAACAGTTTCAACTTTGAATTGCAATAAATGTGTACGCACGTTACCACCAACCACCACCAGCAAGACATACATCCATTTCATTTTTCCAAACATCTCCCTCCTGCCCTTTTGCAGTCAATCTCCAGTTAACCACTGATTTGCTCTCTGTCACTGTAAATGAACTTTGATTTTTTCTAGAATTTGAAATAAATTGTATATTATGTTCTTTTACTGAAATAACTTTCAAATGGAATTACATAATATGTATTGTTCTATGTATGATTTCTTTCACTCAGCAATGTTTTTTATCTTATCCATATCATTGCACAAGACATTGGATTGATCTCTTCTGTTGCTGAGTAGTATTCTGTAATATGAACAACAGTGGTGTGATCAAAAAGTAAGATGAATGCTTAACCATTTAAAAAAACATTTTATTGCAGTAAAAGACACATTGCTGTTAATCTCTTTCAAAATACTTGCCCTTATTTTAAACACACTTATTCCCGCCATTCTTGCTGCTTTCTGAAGCAGTTCTGGAAATCCTCTTTCATGAGTGTCATTTTAGTTGCACTATTGTGGTTGCTTTGATGTCCTGAATTAACTCAAAATCTTTATCCTTCGTTGCCATTTTGACTCTGAGGAAGAGCCAGAAATCACACAGTGCTGAATCCAGTGGATGAGAATACACTGTAATGTTATTATTTGACAGAAATTGGTGTAAACTTTTGATCAATGAGATGTGATCACAAAATATGGTAAATGTTTAAATTTTAAAATATATGACAATAAAAGATGCACTGCCATTAATCTTCCCCTTCACTTCAAATATTATTTTCCCATCATTTTGGCAATACATCTTTTACTGTAGTAAGTTTTTAAAAATTGATATATTCATCTTGGTTTTTGATCTCCTTAAATTCTCACCCCTTGTATGATCCTTCACAGTTTGTTTATCCCTTCACCTGCTAAAGTACATTTGCATTGTTTCCATTCTTTTTACAGATATGAGTACAGCTACTATAAACATACTGGCACTCGTTTTTGTGTGAATGTAAGTTTGTGTTTCTAAGGTGAATACTCAAAAATAGAATTGCTAGGTCATAAGCAGATGCTGGTTTAACTTCATATGAAGCTGCCAAATTGTTCTCCAGAGTGGCTGTACCATTTTGTACTTCCAGCAACAATGTATTCCAGATGCTTTGCATCTTCTCCAGAAACTTGTGGTATTATTATTTTAGTATTTAGCTTTTTCAGAGTGTATGTGATGAAATTTCATTGTGGTCTTAATTTGCCTTTCCCCAGTGGCTAATAATGTTAAGTATCTTTTGATGGATTTATTCTGTCATTCGGATATCTTCTTTGGGGAAGTCTTCTGTTCAAGTTTTGCTCTGTTAAAAATTGGATTCTATGTTTCTTACTATTGAGTTTGGAGACTTCCTTATATATTCTGGATACAAGTTCTTTGCTGTGTATGTGATTGGCCTATATTTTCTCTCAGTCTGCTGTTTGTCTTCTTCATTCTTTTGACACTGTTTCTGGAGAGCAAAAGTGCTTGGTGCAGTAATTTTATAGCAAATCTTAAAATACAATAGTGTTGCAACAACCACTATTCTGTTTTGTCTTTCAAAGACAAGATAAGCTTGTCTGTATCACAAATTCTGCTTGGATTTTGATTGTATTTGGGTTAAATCTGTTGATCTGTTTAAGGAAACTGGATATCATTATTATATTCAGTCTTCCATCCATGAACATGGTGTGCTTCTCCACTTACTTAGGTCTTCTTTGATTTCTTTCATCTGTATTTTGTAGTTTTAAACATACAAATCATGTACACATTGTGGTAGAGTTATACCTTAGTACTTAATTTTTGGAGAGCTATTGTAAGTGGTATTATTTTATGCTTTTAATAGAAATTGTTAGCATATGAAAATATCATTTTTCTATTAACATTATATTCTTTGACTTCTACAAACTCATGTTTGGTGCATAGTGGTTCATGTCTGTAATCCCAGCCCTCAGGAGGATCACTGAAGCAGGAGGATCACTGTGAGTTTGAGGCCAACCTGGGCTACATTGGGAATACAAGGCAAACCTGAACTACATAGTGAGATCCTGTCTCAAATCCCCTCTTCCCCAAAATGAAACTCACTATAAACTCATGTTTTAGTTCTATGAGTGTTTTTTTGTAGATGTCTTAGGATTTTCAATGTAGATAATTCAGTCATTTGCAAATAGGAATAGTTTTATTTCTTCCTTTACAAATTGTATCCTTTCATTCGTTCTCCTTGCCTTATTTTACTTGATTAGAAGTGGTGGCAGTGGACATCTCTGTCTTGTTTCTGATCTTAGGGGAAAGTATTTTAGCCTCTCACCATTTTTTATGATTTTAACTCTAGTTTTTTGTTTGTTTGTTTTTAGATATCCTTTATCAAGTAGTGGATATTTCTTGGTTGGCTTGTTTGACGCTTGGCAGATGGATATTAAATTTTATCAATTGCTTTTTCTGTATCAGTTGATAATGATCATGAGTCCCTTACTCTTTAGACTATCAGTATGTCAGACTATACTCACTGATTTTCAGAAAGAATTTAAATATGGATATATTTATATTTTAATTAATACATTTTATTTTTAGAGCAGTTTTAAGTTCACAGCAGAACTTAGTAGAAAGAATCAGGTGTAGTGGTGCACAGCTGTAATCCCAACACTTGGAAGGGTGAGGCAGGAGGATCTCTGCAAGCTCAAAGTCAGTGAACTCACTCTACCTAGTTCGGCCAGCCTGAACCACAAAGCAAGACCCTGCTTCAAAAAAAAAAAAAAAAAAAAAAAAAACTTAACAGAGAGTACAGAGGGTACATTATTCTTCTATCCCTGTCCATGTACATCCTCTCCAATATCAAAGTACCACATCCTTATGATACATTTATATGTAACAATTGACAAACCCACACTGCCACATCATTATTAACCAAAGTCCATAATTTACATCAGGGTTCACTCTTTGTGTTCATTCTCTGTGTTCTGACAAATGTATAACAAGTATTCACCCTTATAGTATCAGCCCAAGCAGTTTCACTGCCCTAAAGTTCTCCTGTGTTCTATCCATTCACCCCTCCCTTCCTTCAAGAGCCTTCTTAGCTTACCCAGAATGTAATACAATTGTAGTAGTTGCTGGCCTTTTCAAACCGGTTAAGTATTACAACTTTGAGGTTGCTCCATGTCTTCTTGGTTTGATAAAACATTTCTTTTTAGTGCTCAATAATATTCCATTGTGTGGATCTAATACTTTATGCATCTATTTAAGGACATTTTGGTTACTTTTATGTGTTGGCAATTTTGAATAAAACCGCTGTACCCATCCATATCAGGTTTTGGTGTGGGCCCAAACTGTCAACTCATTAGATAAATACTATGGAGTGAGATTGCTGGATACTATAGTAAAAATATATTTAATTTTGTAACAAATTACCAAACTACCTTCCAAAAAGTCTACATCATTTTACTTTTCTCACTAACAGAGAATGAGAGTTCACATTGCTCTACATCCTCACATTTGGCATTGCCAGTGTTTTGGGTTTTAACCATTCTACTATATGTGTAGTGGTGTCACACACATCATTTTAATTTGCAATTCCCTAGTAAGATACATTGAATGTTTTGGGGTTTTTTTGCCATCTTCTTTGATTAAATATCTATCTGGACATTTTTCCTATTTTTAAGCCAGGTTTTTTATTTTATTGTTGAGTTTTAAGAATTCCTTATATATTTTGGGCAACACTTCTTTAAAAGATGTATCTTTTAAAAATATTTTCTTTTACTCTCCGGTTTGCATTATTCTCTTCATAATGTCTTTTGCATATCAGAATTTTTAAATTAAGTCCAAGTTATTAATTTTTTCTTTTATAGGTAATGCTTTTGGAATTATACCTAAAAAGGCATCAGCAAACTCCAGATCATCTAGATTTTCTTCTATTATCTTATAGGACTTTTATAGTTTTGCAGTCTACATTTATGTCTATAATTTAATCTGAGTTAATTTTTGTAAAGAGTGTAAAGTTTATATCTAGATTCATTTTTTTCATATAAATGTGCTGTTGTTCCAGTAGCTTGAAAAGCCTACTTTTTCTCCATTGAATATCTTTGTTCCTCTGCCAAAGTTCAGTTTATATGTCTGCAGTTCTACTGATTAATTGTTTTAAGCATCAAACCAGGCTTGCATTTTTGGTCATGGTTCTGTTATTCCTTACATCTTTTCTCTCCACCCTTCTTCTTTTTCTAAAGATGGAATCTCTCAATACTGCCCAAGAGGGTCTTGAACTACTGGGATGAGTGATTCTCTGACCTCAGCTTCCCTTATAGCTGGGACTACAGGCAAGTGCCATCATGTTTAGATTTTCTTTTAATCCATGAAATTATTTTATAGCAGAGATTTCTACACAAAGAGACTGACTACTTATCAAATTTCTGTCTTCTCTGTTTTATTTTTATTTTTTTCTTTTAAGTTTAGATAACCTTAGGAGACACATTAAGACCTATTGCACTAAAAAAAAAAAAAAAGACCTATTGCACTTTAGGCAAAATGCTTTCTAATACCTAGACTCCTAATTTGGATTTACAAATAATTTGTTAAGATCTAACACATTTTAAAAACCACTCTGGGTGTGGTGGTACCTGCCCATAGTCCCACCACTTAGCAGGTTGAGGCAGGAGTGAAACCCTGTTAATAAGTAAATAAATAAAACCCCACTCAATCTTCATATATGCTTCAGACAAAAATAGTTTAAGAAAAACAGCTATATCAGTATACAAATCAGTGGCCTTTCTGTAGTGAAAATCATGACAATTGTATGATACAATGATTTAAACATTTTCCTTGTTTTCTGGACAGAGAAAGCATTCTTAAACAAGCAAAGGCATGAAAGTATGAAATAGTGGGGTATACTACTGATCATCAAGGACTTCTATTTGCCCTGAAAATCAGATATATGAAAGTCGAGTGGTAGAAAGTGGAAGTGTAATGGCAGTTAGGGACAAGGGGCTTCAATGTAAGCTCCTGGGCCTTTTGGGCTACTCACTAGTGAGTAGAAAATAGTGAGCAGAAATAATATAGGGTAATGGTTAAGGATCTAAGCTTTGGAGCCAAACCAACATGGGTTCCTAATCTGGTTCTGCCATTTAGTGGCTGTGTTTCCTATTCAAGATACTTAAGTTCCATAAGCTTTTTATTCTAATCTACAAAATCAGGTTAATGACAGTACCCACTACAAAAAACTGTTGTGAATGTTAAATATAAAAATGCACATAGAGCCTGGTGCCAAAACACAGCAAATAGTCAATAAATATTAGTGACTCCCTGGTTCTGGAGCACTGATATGCAGCAGAGTGTAAAGTGATGTAAGTGAATGGCTTTCCCTCTTAAAAATGAACCAGAGCTTTCCAAGGTTAACACCAAGACTATTTTAGGAAGCAGAATCTCTAGGTTGCATGATGTCCCTAAAATTGATTTAACAAGATTTAGAGGCTACTGACAGGAAGCGGAATCATGCTTGCATTGCTATTTTCTATAGTCCAGTGTCCTGGTATACTTGTGCTGTTATTAAGCACTGGAATTCAGGTATTTTTGTTGGTGTAAACTATTATTTTGTATATTATCAGTCAGCAGCTTCCTTTACTCTTTACTCTTCCTTTCCTCTTCTTAGTTGTGCCTGCTGCCCAAACCATCTCCCTTCACTGATACCCTCACCACAAGCCCTGCTAACCTCTCTGCACCACTCAGTCCTCCAACTCCACATCTTTTCCAGTCTCCTGCATCTTCCAAGATCCAAGAAGGAGAATTATTGGGAAATTTCCCAATTTCCCAATAAGGAATGAGTAGGAGTCAGACTCTAGTGAGGTCCATCTCTCACGGATTCAGGGAAAAGAAATAGTTTTAAACCAGAAGTAGTAGTCCTGAAAAATTTCAGCTATAAATAGTAGTCCATGAGAAGCTAGACTGGGAATGGAAGCCTTCCAGACTGCTGTGTCAAAGGTGATGCTTGTTTGATAGGGGAGGTAGAAATGTGGGGGGCTAGGCTGGGAAACAGCAGATCCAATGGTGACCAAAAGGACATTTTGTAATGTTTATATGTTTATTTTTAAATGTGTTAAATAATATTTAGTTTTGTTAATTAAATTTTTAAAACAAATTCTAACATGAAAAAATAAAATCCAAAACAAATAAAATGCAGTGTTTTGGTTTTGCAAGAAACTAAAACATAAATAGTAATATCACTAATACTACCATTATAATTACACACTGAGGGAGGGATAAAAGATGGCTTTCAGTATGAGATAACATTGAAGGAAGTTAGAAAAACAGAGGCTGCTTTGGATCATTAAAGACAATCTTGTATTGTAAGATATACTATAAGGTATGATGTCATGACTAAGGTACTAAAGTATGTATTTTTTTAATGAATGACAGTATGGAGGGAAGAGAGGGAAGGAGGAAAGAAAAAAAGGAGGGAAGAGAGAGAGAAGAGGGAGGGAAGAAAGAAGGGAAAGAGAGTTTTTTGTAAGGCTTTTTTTTCCTTCTTTGGGAGTTGGCACCAAATATCAAAATATTGCATTTTACTTCATTAAATGTTTGGAATTTATAACATTTTAAAATTCAGACAGTTGTGGTGGTGCACAGTACTCGGGAGACTGAGGCAGAAGAATCATTGTGAGTTTGAGGCCAGCCTGGGCTACAAAGTAAGCTCAAGCCCAGCCTGAACTGCATAGCGAGACCCTGTCTCAAAAAGACAAAAACAAAAAAAGAAAAAAAGATTTTAAAATTCAGTGAAACTGCTGTAACTCACATGCCTCCAAGCAGCATCTTTGTACTGTTGCTTTTAATCTGCATGAGCCAGAAAACCAGGTGAATTTGTAAGGCTCCTATGGAATCAACACCCAACTCAAATAGGCTTTGGCAAGAAAGATAATTTATTGCCTCCTATAACTGAAATGTCCAAGAGTTTCAGAACTCTGTTCCCTCTTTGTCTGTCTCAGTATCTTTTTCTCCGTGTCTTTTTCTCTGTGTGGTTACCTATCTCTGTTTCTCTGTGTCTCTCTTTTCTGCCATCTTTTGCATTGGCTTCGTTTTTAGAAGAATCCACCCTCATGATGGCCCATACCTGTCTGCACTTAACCTTAACAAGCTAGCAAACCCATAAGAGTTGCAATCAAAGTTCTAGGTAGGGATTCCTATGGCCCATATTGGGCTACATGCCCATTTCAGAATCAGTTATTGTGACCAAGGGACTTGCTGGATATTGGTCACATCCTCACCCTTAAAATTTGTGGGTAGTACCAAACCTTCAAAACCCACAAAATTGAAACTAAAAGAGAACTAATTCACCCAAAGGAAGTCAGGGTGATATTGCCTAAAGAAGAAAGATTAGTGAGCCAGCAAAGATAGCATAGGCTTATTATGTCAGATAACTGCATCTGGAAACATGGCAAATTGGCTTTAAATGAGGCTCTGACATTTCTCATTAATAAAGCCCCTAAAGTTTGATGTATAAATTTTGTGTCATCTGCTTTGGTAGTCCCAAATGGCTTTACAGAGCTGAGGACAGAAATGTTCTTTGGCAGAATCACCTTCCTCTATGGGCTTTTTTTTTTTGGCATACCTGGAGCTTTATTCTCTGAATAATTAAATTGCCACCTAAATGATCTCTAGAGAAGATGAGAAGTTACTATAATCTGACAAGCAATATTTCTCTCTCTGAATTGTACTAGTAAATCACTAGTCTGTAAAAATAATCTCACTTAAGCCAGCTGGAGTTCAAATAGAAAACTCTAAGTGTAAAATTAAGAGTTTGGGGTTGTTTCCCAGAATGCAGTTAATTTTCAGAATGGAGAATCAATTCAATAAATATCAGTTGAATGCTGCTGTAGGCTTTACTAGTTTCATTCACAATATTTTTTCCCAATTTAGCCATCTTTGTAAAAATGATTTGAATAAGATTACTACTACTTCTGGTTTTTGGGGTTGACTCTGAACAGCTTATGGCAGTGGTGGCAAACCTATGACATGCATGTTTTTTGTCTTCCTTTTAAGACAAGAGATGTTAATTATGAGGTTTTTTTTTCTTTTTCTAAACTGAAACCTCAGTATTCAAGTTTAATTGCAGTGTTGGCACTTTGTGATCAAGAAGTGGGCTCTGGGTTGCAGTTTGGGCCATTGTCTCTAAAAGTTTTGCCATCCCTGGCTTATGGCGATACTCCTGGTCATGGTGATTTGTTCAAGGACAGTCATATGATTAAATTTAGGCCAATTATACTCAATTCTCAATACTATACTTAATATTTAAGTGAACAAGAGTCCCTCCATTCCCATTCCTTTCAAGTAGGAACTCTCGGTAGCCATTTGCCCCAGGAAGTGTTTGTTAAGAATGAAGCCAGTCTAAAGGAAACGGAAGAAGAAATGACACCGAAAACCTGTCAGGCATGGTGGCATATATCTGTAATCCCAACATTCAGGAGGCTGAGATAGGAATCACAGTGAGTTCAAGGCCAGCCTGGGCTACATAGTTCAAGTCTAGTCTGAATTACATAGCAAGTAGAAAAAAAAAGCAGATTGTGATAATGTTGTTTGAGCTGTTAGATCAAGCCAGGCTTGAAACAATCTACTTTTGAACTTGTCAGCAAAGTATATTCATAAACTCCTTTTAGTTTCTTAACTCAGTTTGGATAGGATTTTCTGTTACCTGTTACTCACCAGCCCCAAGTGCAATACTATTCTGATCCTAACTACATGCAGCTAGTGCCAGACTCTACAGGGCACAATCCTCAGAAAGACCGGCCTCACTTCAAACACCAGCCATAGTTTGGGGAACCCTAAACTTCTGACTAATTGACTAAAAAACTTCTGACTAATTGACTAGTTGGTCATGGTTTCCATGACCCCCTCATATTCAGTTAGAAGCAAGAATGACTCACAGAACTCAAAAAAGCATTACATTTACAAGTATAGTTTTATTTTGAAGCAACATATCAGATCTAGTCAAATGAAGAGGTACAAGGCAATGTCTAAGAGAGTCTTGAATGCAGAATGTTTATGGTCTCTGCCTGTGGATATCAGGATGCAAAACTTCTTTTCTCCTCTCCTCTCCTCTCCTCTCTTCTCCTCTCCTCTATTTTCTTCTTTCTGTTGATTTTAAAGCCATTTATTGTGCTCCAGTGAAATAGAAAAAGAAAAGGCTCTAGTTACAGATGCTGCTGTCACACCACCTACACCAGTTGCCAATCCCTGCAAATCAAATTGTGTGTGTCCGTTGCATTTCCGCGCATGCCATTTGCTCCAGCTGCAGGAGGGGGCCAAGGCCTGGCTGAGCTTGGGCTCTGAGGACTTTGTTTGGAAAGGCGGTATCCTAGTCTTGGGGTTCCCACTTGTGCGGGAGTAGGGCAGCTGGATAGCTTTGCTCAGTGCATGCTTTGGGTGCTGTTGTGGACACCCTGGCTCTATATAGGACTCTATGGTTCTATAAGTGGAGGGCCCTCTTCCTCATACACACAGGCCCCCACAGACTGCTCTCCCTAATCTGTAACCCTGTGGGCAGGTGCCAGGGGTTTGGGACGCCGTGCAGGAGCAGGGATTGGCTGGGCCTGGTGAGATCCAGCCTAGAGCAGCAGCAGCCCCTGGGCCCTAGGCGGAGTTGTAATGCTTGTGTGGGTGGTGGTTGGGCAGGGCTCACTCAGCGCCAGGTGCTCAGGAGTCAGGCAGTACTTCGGGTCGTAGACCTGGTGCAATAGCCCACACGTTGTCATGCCCCACTGCAAGGCTCCCCTGTTGCTCATATGCAGGCTGATGTTCAGAATGTCATAATGCTCCATGCCCAGACCTGGCTCGAAGATCTGCCGCTTGATCCTGGGCACTGTCATTCTAGCCTGGCTGGCCCCTTTGTTTATTGCCATCTGCAGGGTGACAATGGCCTGGTCCGGTGGTTGGTTTGTGCCTATCCTAGGGTCACAGAGGTGCCACTGAGTGCTGTAGGCTGTCATGCCTGGCTGGCTGGCAAACTTGTTGGTGCCCATCTGTAGCCCAGTGATGTCCCATCCTTCTGTCAGCTTCTCTGGCTCAAATTTCTGCTCCCGCTTCTCGGTATACTCTACTCCAACATTCACCTTGTTGCCTTTTTTGCTTGGACTGCACCTGGGTGTTGTTCTTTTTATTTATTTATTTATTTATTTATTTATTTTAAAGACAAAAGAATGGGAAGATATCAACAATCAAACAGACATGAACCAGAATAACTCAAAAGCAATAAAGGAAATGCATAATTATAGAGAAGATACTAGGGAATTAACAATGGTTGCTGTATTACATAATGTTATCTTGAAGTTGTTTACTCAGTTATACACATAAAGGCATGTATGATAGATCAGTCAGTTTTCTCCACCCTCATCTCCATTGTTACCCCACCCAAGCAGTCATCTTCCCTCTGATAATAACTGTACTTTTTGGTTTATTTACTCCCTCAGGCTCTGACATTGGGAAGACACATGGCTGCTTCAAATTATGTTGTAACAAACATGGGTGCACACAAGTTGCTATGGCACTAGGTGGAAAAGCACCCACCCTAAAAGACAGTAGATAGGCAGGGGCCCAGGTACACTATGGTCAGCACCCCACTGACAAGCCCTCGAGGCTCTTGGGGGTCTGGTCAAGGCTGTAGGGTCGTCCCCACGGACAGCCAGGCTCTGCCCCATTGCTGCACCCCCTAGAAGCCTGGTCCAGGTCCTCAGGGTTTTCATGTAGCCTTCGGGGAACCCCGTTCCCACAGGTTGCTGAGCTCCCTGTCAAGGCCCGTGGGTCCCCTCATAGGCCGCCAGTGTCTCCCTGCAGGCTGCCTATGACTCTTTGGATGCTATCCCCGACCAGCTAGAGGACCAGGTCTGCACCCTACTTCTAGGTCTTTGTCTCCTCCCACCTCTCGATCTCCGGTGCTGCCGCTCCCTGCCCCTTACACAGCTGATCATTGGGTGCACTTACAATGCTGGGCACAAGTGGCATGAGGTCTCCCCCACCCATGCTCACTGAGGTAGTCCAGGGTGTGTACTAAGCTTAGTTATTAGTTTCAGGAGGCAATTGGAGTAGTTTCTCAGGTCTTCTGTGTAGAATGTGTTGTCATCTCTTGATCACGAGGATTCCTGCTTTTTGTATAACTTGTCTCAATGGGTTCATACAACGTTCATATTTGCAAGTGGAATGAAGTCCCCCTGGGTGCTCAGAATAGTTTAGAGTGGGCCCTGAAGCCCATGGTATCAGCCTCTTGCTGTCTGGAACACACGTGGGGTGTGAGGGGCGTGGAGTCTCAAGGTGCTCACAGAGGGGGTTCAGGGTGAGACCTGGAGCCCGGTACCTCAGCTCGTGCTTCCTGCTTGGCGTTGGAGAGAGAAGGGCACGGGGCAGTCTGGCCCACCTCCATCTGCAGCTCACTCTTGCTGGTGTGCCCCAGTCCTTGTCCATTGGCTGGATCCCCGGGATTTGCCGTGGCCCAGGGGTTGCTGCCGCCAGTCTCTGCTGCTCTCTGCTGGTAGTTGCTCTCACAGGGGGGAGGTAGTAGGCCACAGCCTCGGGGCAGGTGCGGAGCTGGGTGTGGCGGGCTGTGTACTTGTTGCTTTGTCTCTGCCTTGCCTCAAGGTGCTGATTAGGGCCAGTGATCGCTGCAGACTGGGCATGCTGATTTAGCGGTGGTTGTTCCTTTTCACCATCAAACTGGATTCAACAATACCTCCCGACCGCCACTGCTTCTTTTCTGGGCTGTGCTTTCTCCTCTCTGGTTTTGGCCCAGTTCTCAGAGCTTTGCTCTCCTCTTGCTGAGTCAGGAGGCTTCTGTGAGCACGGGCTCAGGAAGCTGAAGCTGTGAGTGTAGGAATGAGGGAGTGGGCCGAGCGTGTGTGTGGAGCGGTGATGCCCTCTTTCTCCTCCTCCTCTTCCTCTAACTGCGCCGTGGTGGCCGCTCGGGCTGTTTCTCAGGAAGGAATATGGTTTGCTCTTTCTGATGGCTTCAATTCTCATTTCAAATCCTTCCTGGTACCAGGGGACCCAGTTCTCTCCTTGTTGTTTTCTCATGTTGCTATAATCCAGTGTCTGGATGGCAGTGCTCCAGGAGGATCTTTCTCTGCTGCCTACCTGTTCACCATCTTCCCAGAAGTCCTGGGGGCTGTTGTTCTCAAATAGGTCGTTGACCTTGAAGATGTGGGGGTTCACCCCATACTTGGTAATGGCCTTGATAAAATTGCCAGTGTTCTCCAGTGGGTGCTAATTTTGGACCAATTCGTCCACCTTCTTCACTAAGCCTGGCTGAAGTTTATTGATGAAATCACACAGGGTGATGTGGGCTTTGAGGCCATCCGTGAAGTTGTTGCCAGTACTATACCTGGTCACACCCTCGATCCCCTGGCACAGTTCCTGTTCCCACTGGTGGTCATACTCCTGGGTCAGCTTGTGCTTAATCTTGGCTGAAAACCCATAGGCAGGGCCCTGGTTGAAGTGGGCAGAAGACATGCTAACCAGTGGGCTCTGGCTGGGCAGTGGAATGTTGCTGAGGACCAAGGTGGCAGCAGCTGTGGCTCCATCTGCCAGAGTGCAACACTTTCCCAGCACACTCACGTGTTCACCAAACTAGGAGCCCTTGTGAACCCTGGTGTTCAAAGTTCTTACTAGGGTTTCATTATGTCAGAAGGACTGATTGAATCATTGGCCATGTGACTGAACTCAGCCTCCAGCCACATCAGATATGTTTCCTTCAGCTCTCCCTCCTTTTGTCCTCAGGGCATTAGTTTAGTGCCCCATCACCTGTCACTTGAACTCCTAGCATAGCCTCTGATTTTTCACTCTTTTCCATACTAGGTTTTCACTGCTTTGGCCTCACTATGCCAGATTTCCTGTCTTGACTAAGCCCCAAGAAAGTAGCCTAGCTGAAAAGAGTGAGGGTGGAATTTCTTTGAGTGTATTTAACGTGCAAACTCCACAGATATTCTTTAAGATCCTCATTATCTGAAACGGGGAATATAGTTAGGGAGGAAATGTAGGTTGTTCCTCCTTATTGCTCCCACTATCTCTGTAAAAATCTCTGCCTTTTTGAAGATCATATCATTTATCCACTTAGTTTTTCTCTCTTCCTGAAACAATTATATTCCAAATTGTTGGCCACTTGCCAACATTCTCTGAAGATCTACAAGGACCTGGTTCACAGCCTTCCTCTTTTCTCCTTTTCTGTCATTCTCCTGGGCAATTTCAAGGTCCATGTGGCCCTTTAGTTTCATAGTCTCATTATCTCGTCCAATGACTTTCTTTTCAACTCTATATCCTATACACTCTTTTCTCTTTTCATGCCACAGTCTTCCCCTAGGCTTTGTTGACAGCTCTTAGGGTTTTGCATTCAATCTGTATGTTGAGGACTGCCAATTATGTTTCCAGTCAAGACATCTTTTCTGAAATCCACATCCCCTACATTCAATTGTCTATTTCACACCTCTGTACATATCTCACTCTCAGACATCTCAAACTTAACCTTTCAAGACTTGGCTGTTGCTAAAGAAATGATTCTGCTAGCCATTTAGTTGTAAGAGTGTGTCTACCTCACTGAAGCCTTATCTATCCTATGTCCAAGTATGTTTTGAATCAATTCACTTCCCACTGTCCCTAATAGGAGAAGTAAACCCTCCACCATAAACCCTCCATCACCTTTTGTTTGGACTACTAAAATAGTTTCCATCTGGACTCATTCTTTACTCTTTCATCCATTCTTTACCTATGAGTTGTCATAACTTATTTACTGCAAATTTTATTGTGTCATTCTCCTCCTTAAATCCCTTCAACAAGGCCTAATGTAATTTAGTTCCCAGTCTGCCTAATTTTCTCTTCTCCTACTTGCTTCTCATTCATTGGCTGCAAGACTCTTTCCTGATAGTGTCAAGTTCCTTCATGATAATCAAACTGTTCCCTCCACTTTGAACTCTTCCTATCCCCTGTGCCTATCTCTTACTGTCTGATAGGAAGTATTTTCTGAATAAGACACAATCCCAGGGAAAGAAATTGTTCAAAAGAAGGAACAACTGGGATGAGGAAAAGGAGAAAAAGAAAGAAAGGAAGAAGGAAGGGAAAAATGTATATGGATAGCTGGGATAACTGTACTCCTGAAGTCTAATAGTTTATTGAAAGGAACAGTTAATGCTTAATTTTTTTTCTTTTTGACCAATTTTGCATGCTTAAATCTGGTAATCTGAACAGCTAATTTGAAGACAACAATATGCAATATAACAATCACTGGTGAATTCCTACCATCTTGTCTAGTGAAACTCTGTATCATTTCTAATACTTTTTTGTTTTTATTTTTTATTCTCTTCAGTGGTTGGATCAACCTTACATTCTTATATCTGGTAATCTGAGCAACTTTGTTGAAGATAATAATATGTAATGTAACAGCCACTGTTAATTACTATCATTTTGTTCTGAAACCCTGTATTATTTTTTATTGTTTTTGCTTTGTTTTGTTTTTGTCTATGTTGTTGGTATTTTGCTATTGTTCTTTTTTATTATTATCTTTAAATAAAAAAAGTCATGAGGATAAAAGGCTCACTGACATAGATTAAGATATAATAGAAAAAAAGCGAGAAGTTTCATTATACAAAGGAGGGCAGAAAAATGGTACAGTAGCTATAGAGACACATGCAATCAAGGGAGCGTTTATTCACAAAGAGAGGAAAAACTGGAGATGTAGGGATGGACAAAGTATGGAAGAAAAGTCCTTTTGTAGGCAAGTTGTGTAGCTCTCTAGATCTATAAGCCTGGAGCTCAATGGAGAGGTGAAGGCTGGAGAGAGATACTGGAATGCTGAACTTGTGTTGGATAGGGACACGTGTATGAATGGATGGAATTCCCTGCAGACAGTAGAGGACAGCAAGGACACAACTCTGAGGAATAGAAAAAAAAGGTTAAGGAAATAAGGGGGAAAGATGTGTCTTCCTCAGTAAGGAAGACTGAGGAGAAATGTCTTCTATTTTCCAGCGTGTGTGCATGTGCGTGTTGTGGAAGGGCCAGGGTGAAGAAGAGCCGCTCATGGCTTGGCAACCAGGAAGCACAGGGAGGAGGTGGGAAGGGAGCAAACCCTCCTGGTCACAGCCCCAGTGACCCGCCTCTTCTGACTCCCACCTCCCAGCAGCGAGTCAGCTTCACACCCTTGTAATGCGATTACTTTCCAAAGCCCTGCCGATGACAGCATGAGGCTCCCGTGTGACTCCCAGATATAAACCACAGCAGCCACGATGCTCTCAGTATTTTTATACACACCATACTGTTTCACCCTTAATGGCTGAAAAGCTTTTCCTTCCCTGCATTTCATTCCCATCTCTCATAGAGATTTATACATGTCTGTTTTTCACTTTACTCTTTGTATTAGCACATCTCTGTCATGCATACTGATCACATTCATCATAGGGAATTTGTACCTGTACGTAATATATCTTAATTCTTTCTTTCCTCATTCCCTTTCCCTCTCTTCAAACCTTCTTCCCCTTTCATTTACAAGACCTCTGTGTCCGTTTTCTCCTTCCTTTCTCTTTTTTTTCTTTTCCATTCCTTCTCCCCACTCCCTGTTTCTCTTCCCACTTGAACACGCTGTTCCTGCTTCACAGTATCTACCTTCCACTATGCCCCTTTGGGTTCCTCACACAACAGAAACAATGTGACATTTAAACTTATGTGTCTGATTTATTTCACTCAAAATTATAGTTTCAGTGGGATCCATTTTCCTACAAATGACTCATGACTCCTTCTTCATTGCAGAGTAGTACTCCATTGTATATAAATACCACATTTTCTTTGTCCATTCATCTTTTGATGGGCATATGAGCTGTTTCCAAGATTTAGCTATTATAATTTGTGCTGCTGTAAATGTGGGTATCCATGTGTCACTGTGGTATGATGCTTTTAACTCTTTTTGGAAGACATCCAGAAGGGGAACTGCTGGTCAAATGAAACTTCTAATTTTAGTTTCTTGAGGAATCTCCATACTGATTTCCAGAGTGCTTGCACAAGTTTACACTCCTACCAGCAATGGAGAAGGGTTCTTTCTCCCCTACAGCCTCACCAGTATTTATTATTGATTTCTTGATGATAGTCATTCTTTGTGGAATGAGGTGAAATCTCAGGGTTGTCTTAATTTGCATTTCCCCAATGACCAGTGATGTTGAGCATTTTTTTACACATTTATTTGTCATTTCTACTTCTTCATCTGAGAAGTATGTATTCATTTCGGATGCCTATTTTTGGATTGGGTCTTTAAATTGGGGGGGGGCTGATTTTTAAAAATTCTTTATATATTCTAGATGTTAGTTTCACCAACTGTTTCTCCTCTGCAATACCTATCTTCCACCCCACGCTGACTTGGAGCCATCTGATTATGGCCTGAAACCTCTACAAATTGTGACTTACATAAACTTTTCCTCTTCTAACTTTGGGTTTCAGATATTTTCTCATTGCAGCAGTGAGGAAAGACAGACTGCTTTCATTGTGTTCCATGAGTTCCTGTGTGTTGTATGAGCATTAATGTTTAATGGTAGAAACTGTTTAATTTCTTCTTTAGTTAAATCTCTGAGCCCTTTGGTTGTTCAGGAAGGTGCTGTTTAATTTAAATGTGTCTATGTAGTTTTTGTAGTTTCTTTGCCATTTATTTCTAATTTCATTGCTTTATGATCTGATAATATGCACAGGAAATTTCCATTTTTTGCATCTACTTAAGCATAGTCTATGAACTAGTATGTGGTCTATTTTGGGGAAAGTCTGTGTGCTTCTGAGAAAAATGTGTATTCTGTTGTGGAGTGGAACACTCTGTAGATATCTACTAAGTTCATTTGATCAAAGCTTTGTTTCACCACTCATAGTTCTTTGTTGATTTCTTGGTCTAGTGGATCTGTCTATTTGTGAAAGTGGAGCATTGAGATCCCCTGTTACAATTGTATTAATGCTTATCTGATTTTTCATATGCATTAAAGTTTGTATTATATAGTTAGGTGCACTGATATTTGGTGCTTATATATTTATGACTGTTATCTCTTCCTCTTGACTTGTTCCCTTAACAAGTATGTAACGAACTTCTTTGTCTTCTGATCAGTCTTGGCTTGAAAATACAATAGCTACCCCTGCTTTTTTCTGGGTCCTTGTTTCATGGAGTATTGCTTTCCATCCTTTTACTTTCAGTCTATGAATTTACTTAGAACTAAATGTGTTTGTTTTATGCAGCATATTGTCAGATATTGTTTTTTGATCCATTCTGTCAATGTTTCTTTTGATTGGTAAATTGAAATCACATACCTTGATTGTTATAACTTATCCTTGTCAGGTTATTTTCCTGTTATTTGTTCCCTTTGTTTTCCTTCTGTTTAATTGCTTGCCTTCCCTGGGATTCACAGTACTGCTGTCTTCATTGACTTTTTCTAGAATATCCTTCAGATTTTTTTGGAGTGCTGGTTTGGTGGTCATGAATTGTATCAGGTGTTCTTTATTATGGAAGTATCTTATTTCTCTCTCAATTTTGAAAGATAATTTTGAGTGTACATCAGTCTGGGTTTGAGGTTGTTTTCTTTTAGGGCTTGAAATACATCACTCGAAGCTCTTCTTTACTTAAGGGTTTGTGTTGAGAAGTCTGCTGTGATTCTGTTGGTTTTCTTCCTTTGTAGGTGATTTGTTTCCTTTCTCTAACAGCTATAAATATTCTGTTTTTATGTTGAATTTCTGGAATCTTGACCATTATATACCTTGGTATAGTTTTGTTCTGATCATGGCTTATTGGAGTTCCATATGCCTCACTAATTTTAAATTCTTTTTCCATGCTTGGAAAGTTTTCTGCTATTACTTCTGTGAACAGGCTTTTTAAATGTCCTTTGTACTACTTTCTGATTTTTTCAATGACTCCAATTCATCTTATGTTATTCTTATTTACATTATCTAGCAGCTGTTTGATTAATTTGTTGTGGTCCCTTGCAATATTTAAGACGTCTTTAATTTGATGATGACTAACCACAAACCTGTCTTCTTAATCTGATATACTGTCTTCCCAATGGTTGACTCTGCTGCATATACTTTGAATAGAATTTTTAATCTCCTGGATATCTGTTTGAATCTGTTTTATGCAGTCCAATTCTTTCCTAGGTTGGGTATTCATGGTTTCCATCACTTTCCTAAGCTCCTATATTTTTTTATCTGTATCTACTCCAGATTCACTAACCATGTCCTTCATTATGGTCATCACCTCTTCAGTTATCTGTGTAATTATTTCTCTTCTTTTCCTAGAAACTCATTCTTCTGCTTTGTCACTTTCACTGCTACCATTTCAGAAAATTCAACTGGGAGGCTTTTGATTTCTTCTGCCTCCATATCCCCTGGACTTGCCTTGGACGGGTGGAGGTCTAGGGTTTCATCTCACTTCTGTGTTCACTCATTTTATTTTTTTAAAAAATTTGTTTTCTGCACTGAAGCTTGTAAATTCCTTCAGACAGGTAGCTTTATTACTGGTATTGAGACCTCTTTAGGAAATGATGACTTTTCAAAGATGTCTTCCAGGCTTTTGGTTTTTGAGTCTGTCCTAAGAGCTTGCCTCTTCAAAATATCAGTGATGACAGGTTGCTGCCTATTTGGATTAGCATTCATTTCCTTGGTACTGGACTGTGGTATTACTCTCAAGGGAGAAAATTTAAAAGAGGTAAGAGTAAAAATAGGGAAATAAGAGAAAGAGATTAGAAGCAAGACAGCTTATACAAGCTTTGGGAAACTGGCAAAGACAGAAGGGAAATAAAGAAGAACAAACAAAAATAAAAACTAAAAGCTAAAAATAACGTTCATACTCATGAAAAAAACAATCAAGATAAAAGCAAATAAAAAAACAAACAAATAAACACAATCAAAAGCAAAGGAAAGAAAGATTTCTCTGTGATTTCAAGTCTGCATGTATTTTCTGACGTCTACACTTTTGTGGTAGAGTCCAATTCAGGGCATGATTCTACTGTTACTGGTAGACAAAGGAGGTAGGCAGAGCCCGGATCTGTGCTGGATGATCCCAGCAAGCCTGCAGTAGGATTAGGGTGGGTGCCAATTCCATTGCTTTGAACTCCACAGAAGTTCAGACTGATTCTGGCCTCTGGTTGTGGGGTTGG
Organism: Dinomys branickii; assembly: GCA_004027595.1. NCBI lineage: Eukaryota > Metazoa > Chordata > Mammalia > Rodentia > Dinomyidae > Dinomys > Dinomys branickii. Next base: position 151,816 of record PVLD010001452.1, read on the forward strand.
GGCCTGAGTTGTTCAGCCTGCAACACTCTGAGTCACTCTTGCTGGCTTGACTGTGGCTCCTTGATCCTGGACATCTACTGCAGTTGTCCCTCATCCAGTCACTATGGGATTTCAACACTGGAAACCCTGAGATGAATCCAACCCATGGCTGTTTGAGTCCTGGGTTCAGCTGGCCCCTCCCTAAAATCGCCCCTGACAAAGCACCCTTTCCAGCAGATACAGGTAGCTGCCTGGACTAGAGTTACTCAGCAGCTGTTTTAGTGCACAGCATCCAGTGCTCCAGCCCACTGATGTGTTTTTCTCTGGAGGCCTCTAGGGATCCATCCGTCCTCCTCCTCCTCTTCTTCTCCAAGTTGTTATTTTCCAGTGTCTGGATTCCAAAGCTTGGAGAGGTTGATTGGTTGCTGTTTAACACTCCCTCATCTTCCTGAAAGTTGCTATACATATCTTTATTAGCACTTACTTAATTGCATTTACATTATATATATATATATATATATATATATATATATATATATATCTTCAGCCAATCTAAAAGCTTTCCCCAAAACTCTTTTACTTATCACTGTATCTAAAGTACTTCACATAATGCCCCGAAACATAGTAGGAGCTCAAAGAATTATGTATAGAAGCATAGGGAATGTTAAGCCATAAATAAAGTGTATAATAGATAAGCATTAGAAAGTGTGAATATCCCTTTTATGCCTTTCTAAAAGCAGAATATAAGTTGGAAAGAATTCACCAGTGAAGCCATCTGGCATTTTCTTTGTAGGAAGATTTAAATTGTGAATTCAATTTCTTTAGAATATGAATTTTTTCTATTTATTTTGCTGTCAGTGTTGATAAGTTTTATGATATATTTTTGTCTCAAGTAAATTGTCAAATTTATTGGTATAGTTATTTTAAATATCCTATTTTTAGTGTCTATAATACCTACAGTGATGTCCTTTTGTTTATTGATGATATTTGTAATGTGTTTTCTTTCACTGTTTTAAAATAGCCTTGTGCCAGGTGTGGTGGTGCATGCCTCCAATCCCAGCACTTGGGAGGCTGAGGTAAGAGGGTTACTGTAAGTTCAAAGCAAGCCTGGACTACATAGTGAGTTCAAGGCCAGTGTGAACTACATAGTGAGACCCTGCCTCTAAAAGAAATTTGTCTTACTAGAAATTTACTCCTTTTCATTAATCCTTTAGAAGATTATTAAGTTTGGACTTTGTCAATTTTTTGTCTTGTATATCTTGTTTCTTTGATTTCTGATTTGATCTTTTTGCTTTAAATTTGCTGTTTCTGTCTCTAAATTTCCCTCTGAGCTTAGAATCCTATGTGTAGTTTTATAGCCAATGTGGACTGGTTATAGTTGACTTAGTTGAAACCTGAGTCTTACAGGAATGAACCTGCATTAGTATTGCACCATGCTCAGTCATTGTTTAAGTATAGCTCTTGGGAAGTGTGGCCTCAGCAGCAAACACCTTGCTGGATCCAGAAGGTGAGTAGTTAGGACAGCAGGGCATCCGAAAGGTTCATTGTCGGTCCATTCCTTGTGCTTCACAGATTTGATCTGGAGAGAATCTCTTCCGTGATGCTCATGGGTCTCTCTTCCCAAAGGGAAACTTGGCACGGAAGACTAGCGGCGCTAAATACAGCAACTGATATGGAGGCCCAAACTGATACTCATTGTTTCTCTCCCCTGATTCCCACCCAAATTCCCGTCACCCTCAGTTATCACCTTAGCAGGTTTCAGTGACTTAGTGATGGTGTGGTCCAAACCTTTACTCCTGAGAATCCTGAACCCTTCTCAGGCCACATTTGCTTCACATTGTTTCGGTTATGATGGGGTGTAAGAGAATCAGAAGATACCCACGTGTATCATAATGGGCTCTTTCAAAATTAGCATTACTTCCTCCCACGGCTGATCAGGATCAGTTACCTTCTGTCATGATGGTAGATTCTCTTTGTATCAGGTTGCTAGACATAGAGTCCAAAGTGCTTCAGCAGCAGCCATTTCTGGTAACTTAATGGTGCCCTTGCTATGTTTCCTAACAGGGCCAAGATGCCATAGGACTCCTAACCTTAAAGATTCCAGATTTATGGGTGTAAAAATTTCAAAACCTTCTAATGGGTCATTGGTAAGGAAGGTAAGTGGAGCTATTCCTACCTCCACTCCTGGGTTAGTAGACCCATGTATTTTTTTAATTAGAGTCATAGATGCCTCTGGTTTTGTACAACACATGTTGAATTCTTTCAGAATATTGCTGCTGAGTGGCACTTGCACCCTTAAAAAGTCTTCCTAGCTCTCTACAAGGCCAGATTTTTCTGGATGGGGTTGTATGTCCAGTAAATCCCATGGCTAGGGACCTACTGCTGCATCTCGTATTTCTCTTACTACAAAGCAAATGTCCTGGTCAGAGGCTATGTTAAATAGGATTGTATGCTTCTGCACTGTGCATTCTATAAAGTCTCATGTAGTGGCACTAGCTGAGGATCTGTGGCCAAGAAAATAAAACCCATACCTAGAAGAGATACGTATCTGTTACTGTGAAAATGGTCCCTCTAAAATGGAAGAGACCTAATGTAGTCAACCTGTTAACAAGTGGCCTAGTTGTCTCCTTGAGTAATAATGGCATATTTGGAACTCAGAATCGGTCACTGTGTTAGCTTTCTGTTACTGTAAAAAAAATACCTGAGATAAATTTAGAAAGCAGAAATGCATACTGTGTTTCACAATTTTGGACATTTTAGCTCATGGTAAGTTGGTCCCATTGTTTCTGGGACCATTGTAAGGCAGCACCTCATGGTGGTGTGGAGTGCATGGCGGAGGAAAAAGTCACTCACCCTGTGGCAGAAAAGTGAAAAGGAGAAAGGAAGAAGTCACTGTCCCATATTTCACTGCCAGAGCACACCCACAGTGATCTACAATCCCCCAAAGCACCATCTCTTGAATGTCTCCATCACCTTCCAACAGCACCAAGCAAAGGGTCGAGGAAGCCATGAACACATGGGCGTTTGGGAGATGTTGCAGATCTGAACTATTAGCAGTAACTAAGATCATCAGTAACTTGATTAGCCTTGGAAAGCTGGAGTCTGTTACCTCATCAGCTCATACAAAGTCTGTCTTTGCCGTCGTTGCCACTCCATTTAGGCACTGGTATAAATTTCCTAGAGGTGCCATAGGACAGGACCATACACTTGCTGCTGTAAGTCACAGGATTTATTGTCTCACAGATCTGGAGGCCAGAAGTTGAAGATCAAAGCATCAGCAAGGTTGGTTCCTTCTGAAGACTCTGAAGGAGAATCTGTTCCATGTCTTTCTCCTATTTTCCAACCACTTTCTGCCAATCTTTAATATAAAGAAGTGGCATCACTCCAATCTCATCCTTTATCTTCAGATGATTCTCACTCCGTGCATCTCTGTCTCACAGGAGAAGCTGCTTGTACAGGACACCAGTCATACTAAATTAAGGGTCAAACCTCCTCCAGCAACGATCTCCACTGATTACCTCTGCAAAACCCTATTTCCAAATAAGGTTATTCTAAGCCATTGGGGGTTAGGATTAAAACAAAATTATTAGGATATATTTGTCCTAATACATAATGATATGCTTAGTGTGAAGAGTTTTTACATAACACATCTTAATTCTTTCTTTCTTGTCCCTTTCCTCTTCCTTCCCTCCTGCAATTTTTCTTCCGTTTCCCATTTACAAAAGTTTTATTTCCATATTCTCTTCAACTCTCTTTTTAAAATCCCCTTTCCCCTTCCTTCTCTCCTCTTCCCTGCATCTCCCCTCCCCATTTGAGAAACATCTCTTACTTTTGATTATCTACCTTTTACTTTCTTCTTTATTTAGGGTTAGGGTTTCTCATATAAGAAAAATTATGCAATATTTGTGTGTCTGACTTAAGTCTCAAGGTGCATATATTTACCTGTAAATGGCTCAAGTTTAACCTTCTTTATGGCAAAGTGGTACTCTGTTGTATATAAACACCATACTTTTCTTATCTGTTCATCTGTTGATGGGCATTTGGGCTCTTCCCAAGATTTAGCTATAATAAATTGTGCTGTTATAAACATGGCTATGCACAACTCACCACAACATGATGACTAACTCTTTTGGAATGGTACCTACAAGGGGAATACCTGAGTCAAATGAAATTTCTAACTTTAGTTTTCTGAGAACTCTCTATACTGATCTGTATAGTGGCTATATCAGTTTACACACCCATCATCAATGCAGAAAATTTCCTTTGTCCCTGCAGCTTTGACAGCGTTTGTTATTGGTTGATTTCTTGATAATACCATTTTCTCTGTAGTGAGATGAGATCTGTGTTGTTTTAATTTGCATTTCTCAGCAAATGTTGAACATTTTTTGTGTTGAACATTTTTTGTGTACTTCTTCATCTGACAAGTATCTATTCATCTCAGCTGCCCGATTTTTTTTGATTGGGTCTTTAAATTTGGGGGAGGGTCTAATTTTTTTAGATCTTTATATATTCTAGGTGTTAGTTTTCTATCTGAGGAGTAGCTAGCAAAATTGTTTTCCTATTCTATACATTGTCTCTTCACTCTGTTGGTGGTTTCCTTTGCTGTGCAGAAGTTTTTAATTTGATGTGATCTTATTTGTTGATTCTTGGTATTGTTTCTTGTGGGACCAGGGTTCTGCTCAGAAAGTTTTGCCTACACCTATATCTTCAAGAGTTTTGCATATTTTGTCTTTCAGTAGATGTTTCTGTTTCAATATTTAGATCTTTTTTACGTTTTGAATCTTAATTTAGTGCACAGTAAGAGATCTGGGTCTAGATTCAATCTTCTGTATAGGGATAGCCGGTTTCCCTAGCACCATTTATTAAGGAGGCTCTCTTTCCTCCAGCGAAAGTATTTGGTCCCTTTGTTAAAGATAAGGCAGTGTAGTTGAGTGTGCACAGAGTTGTCTCTTCATTCTGTTCTGTTCTATTGATCCACAGATCTGTTTTTCCACCAGTAGCATGCATTTGCTTTGTAGCAGTAGTAACTTGAAGTCCAGGATTGTGATGCTCCTGCCCTTTGAGCCCTTGTTACCTAGAATTGCTTTTGCTATTCTAGGTCTTTTCTGGCTCCATATGAATTTTATGATTGTTTTGTTTTAGTTCTGTGAAGAATGCTATTGGTAGTTTGATTGGGATTACATTAAATGTGTATAACAGTTCTGACGGTGTGGCCATTTTCACTAAATTCGTTCTGGCTATCTAGGAATGAGGGTTCTTTCCATGTTCTGATATCCTCTTCAATCTTTTTCAGAACACTGTAGTTTTCACTGTAAAGATCTTCCACTTCCTTGGTTAGGTTAATTCCTAAGTACAGTATTTCACGATGTTTTTCTTGATGTTATTGTGAAAAGTATTGTTTCCCTAATTTCTCTGTTATTGGTGTAGGGGAACACTACTGATATTTGAGTGTTGACTTTGTATCCTGCTATGCTAGATGAATTTGGTTATTAATTCTAAGGGTCTTTAGCTGGAGTTTTGGGGGTCTTTCATGTAGACTATCATGTGATCTGCAAACAATTTAACTTCTTCCTTTTTTGTACATGTTCCTTTTCTTTCTCTTGTCTATATTTTTTTTTACTTTAAATACAAAAGATTGGAGACATATAAACCAGAATAACACAAAAACAATACAAGAAATACAAAATTATAGAGAAGATAGTAGGGAATTAGCACTGGATTCTGTATTACATAATGTTATCTTTGCATTTATTAACACAAAAACAATAAAGGAAATACAAAATTATAAAGATAGTAGGGAATTGGCACTGGATACTGTATTACATAATGTTATCTTCATATTTCATTATTCATTTACAGATGATGGCTCATTTGATTAATGAATTTTCTCCATCCTCATCTCCATTGTTTTCCCACCCAATCAGTCATCTTCCCTCTGATAATAACTGTACTTTTTGGTTTATTTACTACCTTGGGCTCTCACACTGGGGAGAGACATGGCTGCTTCAAATTATGCCATAACAAACATGGGCATATACATATTTCTATGGCAGGAGAAAAAGCACCCATCCTCAAAGATAGTAGATAGGCAGGAAATCAGGTTCACTATGGTCAAGCCCCCATTGACAAGCCCTAAAGGCCATCGGGGATCTGGTCGAGTAGGTGGGGTTACCCAGTGAACTTCCAGGCTCCGCCTCGATGCAGCGGATCTGGAGACCTGGTCAAGTCCTCAGGGTTGCCCCCGTGGACCTCTGGGCTCCACCCTGGTGTGGCGCTCACAGGGGCCCAGTCAAGTCCACGGGGTCACCCCCGTGGACAGCCAGGCTCTGCCCCAGTGAGCTCCTCCCAGAGCCCAATCCAGTCTACAAGTCGCCCCTCCCGGACCGCCAGGCTCTGCCCTGGCGAGGCACTCCCAGGGGCCTGGTTGAGTCCACAGGGTCGCCCCCATGGACCGCTAGGCTCCGCCTTGTTGCCACACTGCCAGAGGCCTGGTCCAGGTCTTCAGGGTTCTCATGTAGCCTGGTAGGAGCCCCTCCCCGCCCCCAGCCTGCTGAGCTCCCTGTCAAGGCCCCCGGGGTCCATTCATAGGCCACTAGTGTCTCCCTGCAGGCTGCCTATGACTCTTTGGAGGCTATCCCCACCCAGCTAGAGAACCAGGTCTGCCCCCTAGGTCCAGGTCTTTGCCTTCTCCCACCTCTTGATCTCCAGTGTTGCCAGTCCCTGCCCCTTGCAGCTGGGCATTAGGTGTATTTATGATGCTGGGGACAAGTGTCATGAGGTCTCCCCCACCCATGCTCACTGTGGTGGACCAGGATGTGTACTAAGTTTAGTTATTAGTTCTAGGAGTGAATTGGAGTATTATCTCGGGTCTGCTGTGTAGAGTATGTTGTTGTCTCTAGGACTCCAGGACTGCTGTTTTTTGTGTAATTTGTCAATATGGGTTCATACAAGGTTCATATATGCAAGCAGTATGAAGTCCCTCTTAGTGCTCATATTAGTAGTTTAGGGTTAGTCTTGAAGCCCTTGGACTCAGCCTGTTGCTGTCAGGAACACATGTTGAGTGCTCAGGCTACCAAGACTCAAGGTACTCAGAGTGGGAGTTCAGGGTGGGAACTGAAGCCCCCTAACTCAGCTCGTGCTTCCTGCTTGGTGTTGGAGTGAAAAAGGCATGGGGCTGTGTGGTCCACCTCCATCTGTAGCTCTCTCTAACTGTTGTCTTCCAGTTCCCATTTGTTCCTTGGCTGGATCCTTGGGAATTGCTGTGGCCCTGGGGTCACTGCTGCTGCTCTCTGCTGGTAGTTGCTCACACAGTGGAGGGGTAGGAGGCCACAACCTTGGGGCAGGCATACAGCTGAGTGTGGTGAGCTGTGTACTGGTTGGTTTGACTCTGCCTTGCCTCCAGGCACTGATTAGAAAAGTTGCTGCAGAGGAAGGATTCTGTTTTAGTGGCTTCTCATCCTCACACTGGGTTCAACAACAGCTCCCATCTGCTGCTGCCTCTTTGCTGGGCTGTACTTTCTCTGCTCCAGTTTTGAACCAGCTCTCGGAACTTTGCTCTCCCTTGGCCGAGTCAGGAGGCTCCCACAACCACGGGCCTCCGAAGCTGAAGCTGCGAGTGCTGGAATGAGGGAATGGGCCGAGGGTTTGTTTGGAGTGGTGAGTCCCTCCTTCTCCACCTCCTCTTCTTCCAACTGCGCCATGGCGGCCCTCCGAGTCTTTCCTCCAGGAGAGGTCTTGTTTGCTTTCTGAGGGCTTCAATTCGCATTTCAGATCCTTCCTGGGTCCAGGGGACCCATTTCTCTCCTTTCTGTCTTTCTCATGTTGCTATATTCCAGTGTCTGGGTGGCAACCCTCTGGGAGGATCTTTCTCTGCTGCTTACCTGGTCGCCATCTTCCCAGAAGAAGTTCTCTTTCTCTTGTCTGATTGCTCTGGCTGTTTTCAGAATCATATTGAACAAGAGTGGTGATAGTGGGTATTTTTGTCTTATTCCTGATTTTAGAAAGAGAGCTTTCAGTTTCTCTCCATCTAGTATGTTAGCTATTGGTTTTCCATAGAATGCTTTTGTCATATTGGGATAAAGACCATCTATTCCTATTTTCTTCCAAGTTATTTCATGAATGGATGATGGATTTTGTTAAATGACTTTTTTTATGTCTACTGAGATGATCTTTTTTTGTCCTTGCTTCTGTTTATGTGGTGTAGTACATTTACTGATTTGCGTATATTGAACCATCCCTGCATCCCTGAAGTCAATCCTACTTGGTCATGGGGTATGATCTTTTGGATGGTTCTCTGAATTCTGTTTGCCAGTATCCTATTGAAGATTTTTGCATCTATGTTGATTAAAGAAATAGACCTGTAGTTCTTTTTGGGGGGAGGGTGGTTTTAGAATCAGGGTAATACTTGCTTCTAGAAATGTCTTTGGAAGTGCTGCTTCCTTTTTGGCTTCATTAAAGAGTTTAAGGATGATTGGTTTTAGATCTTCTCTAAAGTTCTTGTAGAACTCAGCAGTGAATCCACTGACACTTAGGCTTTCTTAGTTGGTAGTTCTTAAAATTACTTCTTAAATTTCATTGACATATTGGATTAGTGATTCTTTTTATGTCCTTGGTTTAGCTTTGACAGTTCATAGGCATCTAGGAATTTATCCATTTCTCCTTAATTTTCCACTTTACTAGAGTACAGCTTCTCAAAGTAGTTACCAATGATCTTCTGGATTGGGGCAGAATCTGTTGATTTTACCTTTTTTATTTCTAACTACATGGACTTAGGTCTTTTTTTTTTTGACTTGGTAAGATTACATAGAGGCTGTCTATTTTGTTTAATCTTTCAAAGAACCAACTCAATGCATGCATTCTTTGCATTTTTTGGTCCCTATTGCATTAATTTCTGATCTGAGCTTTGTAATTTCTTTCCTCATACTAGCTTTGGATTGGGATTGCGCTTGTTTTTCTAGGACCTTGAGGTGCATCATTAGGTTAGGTTATTTACTTGAACTTGCTCTTTTTTCCGATGTGGGACTTTACCACTATAAACTTTCCTCTTACTTTCATTGTGTCCCATAGGTTCTGGTGTGTTATGTTAGCATTATTGTTTGAGTGTAAGAATTTTCATCTGTGACCCATTGGTTATTCAGGAGAGTATTAGTTTCCATGTGTTTGCATAGTTTCTGTGGTGTTTTTTGCCATTGATTTCTAGATTCATTGCACTATGACCTGATAATATGCATAGGATAGGGGGTTAGGCTTTTAGAGTATGAACTTGGAAAGAGAAGGACCTATTCAAACTATAACAGGCACATCATACTTGTTTCAAAATGGCCAGTGACTAATGCTTGGAATATCAACTAGCCAACCCATTTTGCTTATTTTATTGTAGTGTCCCTCCCTGCTGAATACATGATATGATACAAAAATGTGTGCACTTTACATCCACTCATGTATATTCATTCACATACTCTACCTCAGCCCTCCTCATCATTTATCTGCCAGGGCTCCTTCCAGAAGACCAACCACTGACTCTTGACCAGGAATCTGTACATATTCTAGCTGGGTGTGGGTATCATGCTGCATGCCTACAATCCCAACACTTACTTGGGAGGATGAGGCAGGAGGATATTTAAGAGTTTGGTGCGACTGAGCTACATAGTGAGTTGAAGGTCAGCCTGAACTACATAGTAAGACTTTCTCTCTCTCTCTCTCTCTCTCTCTCTCTCTCTCTCTCTCTCTCTCTCTCTCTCACACACACACACACACACACACACACAGAATCTGTGCATATCCTTTGTTTGCTTTTCCTTGTATGTCCAGGAGATGATCTGGGTCAATGCTGGTATCTCTACCCTCCGGGAAGATTTTCCTTCTTTACTATTTTGCAAAGTAATTGAAGTTTGTTATTATAGTCACACCATGGTAACAGGTACCTGTAGTCCCAGCTACTCAGGCTGAGGCAGACTATTCAGGAGGTTGAAGGAGAACTGTTTAAAAGTCCAGGAGTTAGAGGTCAGTTTAGGGATGTGAGTACCTTTCTTTAGATAAATAGAAAATAATATCATAAAGCAGGCGCCATCTAATTTTGATTCGCACCTAGACACGAAGCTGACCTCTCCATGAATCCAACTTCCCTCCTCCTTCAATTGGTCATGATACTGGTGCGGTTACTGTGGTGACATGATGGTCTGAGTTATCTAGTTATGCAGCCCTCTGATTTGCTTGGGAGTGATCCCAGATATTCCACTTCCATCTTGTAACACATGAACCAATAGAACAAGCCCATAATAACAGCCACCACCTCAGTGCAGCAGGCAGCACATCAATCTCATAATCGTAACAGGCACCACTGGATTTGTGGGTCCTCAGTGCCATGTTTTGTGTTTTGGTTAAGTGTTTTGTTGCTACCAATGTCCAGTATCACAGTGGGTTTTACAAGTGTATAATTATTTTGCTGCAGATGCTATTGCCTTGCTTCAGAATCCCAGGAACTACACTGTGATTTTCCCACTGGGGCTTAGCCTAAGCTGTGTCTTAGCTAGTCAGCCCTGTCAAAATACCACAGAGAAGTAGCTTATGCAGCAGAAATTAATTTTCTTCCTGTTATGGAGGCTGGAAGTACACGATCATGGTGTCAGCATGGGTGAATTCTGGTGAAGGCTCTTATGCTGTACTGCAGACAGCTGCCTTCTTGCTGTGTCCTCCGTGGTAGGGGAAGCTCTCTTATGGTAAGGGCATTAATTCTATCATGAGAGCCATACTGGCAAGGCCTCATCTAGCCCTAACTGGCAGAAGTCCTTATCTCCAAATAATATCACACTAACTCTTAGTGCTTTAATGTATGTATTGGGGGGCATAAATCTTCAAGCCACAAATTCTGTCTCTTGCTCCTTTTCAAAGTACATTCAACTCATCCCAACAGCCCCCAAGAATCTTAATTTATTCTAGCATTATCTCCAAAATCTGGTCAAAACTCTTCTCTAAACATCATCTAAATTAGGGTAGGATTCACCCTTAGCCAAAAAACCTGTGAAATCAGGTAAGTTCTGTGCTTCCAAAATACAACGAGAGAGGATAGACATTTCTGTTCTAAACGGGACAGAAACAGGGGAAAGGATAGGTCCCAAACGTGGGAAGTTCCACTGGCTCCTAAAGCCCAAGACTGGCACTCTTAGGTTCCATGCTCTGTCCGCCAGGCCCACTGAGTTTTGGTGTCATCTCCGAGACTGTTCAGCCAGTATCCTTTTCCACCTCTTCAGGGTAGCTGTGCCCTTAAAGCTTCAGGTGGAGGCCATCTGGCCTGTTGAAAATAGGGCAGAGACTAAGATTTCTATATTTCCTTAAGGGTCATTTCCCCTCTTCGTGACAAGCAAAAAGTTCTAGTGTCTGTTGAATCCAAGAAATTCAACCACTTTCATTGATTTCATCCAACCTCCAACACCTTCAGTTTAAACTGGCAATGTTTCAACACATATAATCCCATAAACTCTTTATTGAGTCAGAGTCTGAACACAACGTTAGTGTTTGGTGTACAACTTGCTCTCTTTTCCATTTTATTTTCAATAAGAAAGTGCTATAGTTTGGATCTTTAAAGTTCCCCAAAGGTCCACATGTTAAAGGCTTAGTTCCTAGCCCATGGTGCAATCTTTAAGAGGTAGGGCCTAGTGGGATACCTTGGGTCCCTGAGGGTATGCCCTTGGAAAATATAATGAAAACTCAATCCCCCTTTTATTTCATTTCTAGCCACAGGTGCATGGCTTCGCTGTGCCATGCACTCCTTGTCACTATGTGTTTCCTCAGCACAATCCCTAAAGCAATAGGGCCAAATGATAATAGAAACCTCTAAAACTACAAGCCAAAATAAACCTTTTCTCTTTATTATATCAGGTACTTGCTATAGTAATAGAAAGCTGATTACACTGAGGGTTTTCCAAATCTTCAAGTTCAGGTTCCTTCATCTCTCTCCTAAGAATGCTTTTAATTCATCTAACTCTTTGAAAAAAATTTAATCATCTGACACTTTGTACAAAACAGAACACAATTCAACCATGCTCTTTGCCATTTTATAAGAATTTTAATTTCCAATAACATTTCTTCTAATTTCCAATAACATTTTCATTTCCACCTAAAACCTCATCAGAATTTCCCTTAATGTCCTTATTTTTACCATGTACATCAAAACTCTTTCACTCTCTCTACCATTACCTAGTTTAAAATGCCACTACCACATTTTTAGTATTTGTTACAAGAGCTCCCAACTCCTGGAAATATATTTATTTACATGGTGGTACCTCAGTTCACGAATATTTTTTGCTTGCAAACAATTTGGTTCACAGATGTTTGCAAAAATTTTGTTTTTGTTTGAAAACTCTCAAGTGGGTGACAAACACAACCATGGCCATCTTTCTCACACAAACACATATATGTCCATCTTTTCCAAAATTGTAGAATATAGTTCATATATATGTATACACACACACACACACACACACACACACGAGATGGAGGGGGAGGAAAAATTCATAATAAAGAATTCATTGGTGTGATTACACAGGCTCACATATCCCAAGATCTGTAATCAACAAGTGGGAGATCCAGGAGAGCTAATTTGTATAATTCTAGTCCATCTCTGAGAGCCTGAGAACCAAGAAAGCCAATCCTGTAAGTTCAAGCTGGAAGGCTTGAGACTCCCAAAAAAGCTGATGCTTCAATCCAGGTCTAAAGGCCAGGAAAGTCCAGTATTCCAGTTCAAATAATCAGGCAGGAGTTCCCTCTTATTCAGCCTTTTAATTCTGTTTACGCTTTCAGTTGATTGGTTGAGGCCCACTTACAGAGAGAGCAATGTGCTTTAGTGAGTCTACAAATTCATGTTAATCTCACCCGGAAACACCCTCACAGACATACCCAGAATAGTATTTGATCAAATATCTGGGCATCCTACGACCCAGTCAAAATTAACCATCACAAGCTCCAAACTGCATGTTTTCACACCTTTCAGTCTAGTGGAATATATGGTCCAAGTCGTGTTGTGGGGTGGCTTCTACCATATGCCAGGGTAACTCAGACACTTCTACTTTGCTACTCTTCCCAGATCTTGCTGGTCTTTATGATAATTTGGGCTCCTGGATTCTGGTGACTAAGCAACACCATCTGGCCTCTATGACTTGGGAGGATGTGTAGGGTGATATCATTACCATAGTTATGAATGAGTCCCAGCTCTGTGATTGCTTCTCCAAATGTCAGTCCAGGATTGCAGCAAATTTCTTAGTGATGCTGTTGCTACTCTTTATCAGGTCATTTTTAATGGCTTTGGTGAATAGTATATCTTTTGGATCCTTCTGTGAAACATAATGATCTGGCCTCACATAATATACTGATTCCAGAATTCCCCCATTTCCCCATCTTTTTATTCATTCCTTTACCACAAATCAGGGAAAGTCAAGAGATTGCTATACTTTGTTCAGCACTGAGCATCACTGTCTCTAGGTTTCTATAATTCCTCCAGCAGTAAATTTGTTTTATTCCCCTAAAGGCCTTACCAGGGTGTTAAATCTTGTGTCTCAAGAAGTATCTCCAAGTCAACGAGTCTTGATGATCTAGTTTTCTTTCTAGGTCTTCTGGTCAAGTAACCATTGGGGTAGAGGCCTACTAGGTCTTACTACAGAGGAAGATAACCTCTGCAAGCTTTGAAAGTACGCAGAGATCTGCAAAACAAATATAATTAAGGGTGTCCTGCTAGACATCCCATCACTTGCTTCATGGTCTCTAGCTTTTCCAACAGGGCCCTGACTTGGCTGCACATTTAAATGTCTATGGAGTTCTGTGACTCTGTCATGTCTTGAGTCTGGTTCAACTGCATCAGTTATTCCACTGCAAGAGATAAAAGTTTCTTTGTAAGCTACTAAATTGACCCTTTCTCTTTCCAAATGGCCATTCACCAAGCAGGATCCTGGCTTTCTCATCTCTCTTCAAAGTGTCAATACAACTTAGCATTAACCCAACAACCCCACATTCCTAATAGGCATCCCTCCTCCAGTGTATTTCACATATCTGAAATTACACCTACAAGACCTTTTCCCCTACTGGGATATTTTCCCAAGTTACCAATGTTGAATTCTTCAGCAGTTGTGTCACTTCCTTGTCCTAAGAACTACTCATGTACCTATGCACCTTAGGATAGCATCCTGTTTGCCCATGAGGTAGTATGTCAGACCTGAAGCCCTATTCCATGTTTTCTTGGATCTGTACTAGCATGACTTATGTTAGTTTGGATTCTCTGAGGAGCAAAGGCCAAGGTGGAATTTGATGTGCATTAGTTTCCTAGGGTTGGATGGCTTGAACAACAGAAATTTATCACAGTGCTAGAGGCTAGAAGTCCTGGATCAAGGTATCAACAGTTTTGGTTTCTTCTGAGGTCTCTTTCCCTTGTCTGCATATAGCCATCTTCTCACTGTGCCTTCACATGGTCTTTCCTCTATGTGCATCTGTATATCCTTTGTGTGTGTGTGTGTGTGTGTGTGTGTGTGTGTGTGTGTGCGCGCATTTGTATGTGGGACTGAACCTAGGGCTTTTGCACTGAGTTAGATCCCCAGCCTCCACCCAAGTGGGGCTCAGACTTGCAATCTTCCTGCCTCAGCCTCCCAGAGCGCTAGGATTACAGGCATGTGCCACTAGGCACAACTTTATTTTTTTATTTTTATTTTATTTTATTTTTTTAATTATTTTTATTTTATTTTAAAAAAATACAAGTACAAAAACATATTGACAAACAGACACCAATTAGCATAAAAACTAGTACAATCACAACTAATCTATAGAAAAGGTGATATGATCTCAACAGTGGTTATTTAGGCACAACTTTAAATTTCCCTTCTTTATAAGAACATTGGTAAGACTGCATGAGCTACCCTAACAGCTTCATTTGAACATAGGCACCTCTTTAAAGGTTTTATATCCAAATAGTCACATTCTCAGGTGCCAATAGGGCTTTAAAATATGAATATTTTGGAGGACACAATTAACATCTAAAATATATCCAGTACTGGGGGAAATATCTATGAAAGGAAAGGGAGCAGAAGGTGAGAGGGCCTACAGACTATGATAGAAAGACTCTTATGAAAGCAGTGGAAAAGAATAAAGTGGAGAGGTGTCATCTCAGACTGCAGCACAGCACTAACAGTGTTTCAGCTAGGACAACAGTTGTCCCCCTGCAAAGCTTTCTGGGCCCGCATTAGTATTCCTGCCATGCTCAGTCACTCGCCAGGACAGGCCAACATTATTTCTAGAGAGGCTTGCAAGAATCAAAGCTACTTAAAACTTCCAATGTCCTTGAATTAAAATGTTTTGTTACTTTAAAATAGTACTACAAAATGATTGAGGCAAAAAACGTTACTCAGGGAAGCAACCAAATATAAATGTCTCTTTGAATAACAAATTATAGTTAGAGGTAAATGAACACATGGATTTGTTGAATATAGTTTTTAAGACAAGCAGAGACTTGAATAAAATTATCAGTATATTCTCTGCCGTTTGCCCAGGGATGTCTGACATGAACTGATGATACATGGTGTTTGCTACCAAATCTGTTTCCAATATTTATTAGGCATTAACTCTGCAAAACAATTTCAGTTCATTTCAGAGGAACAAAAAAAAGTTTCTAATATGTAGTTGAAAAAATATCATGCTTTATTATAACACAGATCTTGTGTTTCATCTCTAAAATAATTATTGCAGCTTTCAGTTAGGGTCTAATGTTTGCAAAAACATCCAAAAAAATTACAAACTGTTTAAAAGCTCTCATTCTATGAGTGAATGCAGGACTTTCATTCATGTCCAGATGACAATTCATCTCCTTCTCATTTCTCAGTATTTCACTTAGGCTGTGATGAACAAAGTTTTGTCCTTTTTACTACAAAATATTTAAAATTTTTTAAGACTGGTGATTTGAAATACTGAATTTTCTTACTCAACTTCTCCAGTGCAGGGCTGAGAGTGTAGCTCAGGGGTAGAAAACTTGCCTTGCATATCCAAGGCCTTGAGTTCAACACCTAGTACTCAAGGGGAAAAAAAGAAAGAAAATAAATGTGGGCTGGGGCTGTAGCTCAGTCATACTTACCAGTCACACAGTCCTAGGTTCAATCTTTAGCACCATCAAAAACAAACAACAAAAAAGCTTTTAACTTCTCCAAGAGCCATATTAATCTCTGTGACTAAAATGCAGTTGGTAACTACTTGTTTATTTACTCAGCAGATACACCCAGAGAATCTGCTATATGCCCGGTGGTAGGCTGAATAAGACACAGTAACAGTCCTTAAAGGATTCACATTTCATTACTTTCCATTTCCTCCCTTAATTTAAAAATACACAGACAATTTACCTATTTAACTATTTTTAATACAGTTCAGTGACATGAACTACATTTGCGTTATCAGACAATGATCACTACAGTCCATCTCCAGAACTATCTTCCTGAACTGAAACTCTGTGCCCATTAAACTGTAAGTCCTGGTTCTACTTCTCCTACGCCTACACAACCATTCTACTTTTGTCTGCATAAATCTGACTATTCCTCATATAAATAAAATCATACGCAGTATTTATCTCTCTGTGTCTGACTTATTTCACTCAGTATAACATCTTCAAGCTTCATTCAAGAAGCTTGGATCTGATACATCCAGTTATACCACGTACCAGAATTTCACTCCTTTCAAAGCCTGAATATTCAATGTACATTTTCTCTTCAAATACTTTAGTTTGAAATTGCTAATTATTTCTGAAAAGAAGCTTTTTAAAGGTAGTCTGTAGCAATCTGCTAGTTATCCAGTTGCCAGTTAGTTGTCTGCTTTTACTGCCACTACGCCCCATGTATATTCTCTTTTATGGTTATAGTCTTGGGAACATTTCCTGCCTCTTGTCCTCTGTACTTCTTTGTAGTAAGTTATCAGAACAGTAACACACTTTCTAGAGGATTTTTGAAAGCTAAATGTCTAGTTTGTACACAATCAGAAATATTTGCAAGCTAGGCAGTTATGGGTACAAAAGAACTCAGGCTGGGGGGGGGCCCTTCCTGCTGGTTTACTAGTCTCCAGTCCCACGCAACCATTCTGATAAGGTTTATTTTACTCCAGGACCCATATGCCTAGTTTCCCAAGATGTTTACATAACTTTCTCAGTTGCTGAGTCTAGTTTAGTCTCTCATATTTTACTTTCCTTTTTCTTCTCGTTCATAACCAGCTATGACTTCCTTTCATTTACGTTATACATGACACAAACGTATCTATCTATAGGAGTACAATTTATGAGATATTCACCACTGTATCTGGTCTTAGTAGGGGCTGCAGAACACCTTGCATTCCTGAGTATTGAAGACATATTATTGTATTACATTTAAGTATGTATAAGTAAAGAAACTTCTAAAGAGCAGGCTTAGTGAATATATAACCAAATTTTTTTAAACAAAAAGCCATTGACAAGAAAGCTAGAAGGTTATCATTCTTTTCTCAGAAATCCAACACATCTTTAAGGATTGCTACTTGGAATTTCTGTTTTCAATTAGTGCCAAACATCTGATTGGCTAGGAACTACAAAAAACAAATTCCTATTGAATTCGGGAGGAATTCAGACACGAGCTGCTTTGTCAGCTACATTTCCCTTGCTGATAATTGTCACTGTTGTCTGCCCTCTTCTTCAGGGAAAGGGAATAAGGGCAAGGTCCCATACAAGGTTCTAAGATGTTACAACGGGTTGAGGGTGCTTGCTCAATTTGTACAGAAATCATGACCTGGCAAAGTGTAGCTCTTTTAGCGTTAACAGCCCTGAGCTTTAAACGCCAGTGGTTATCAGCTGTTGGGTTAACCTCCCTTCTTGCTGCTCAGAGCAAGTGGCTACTAGCCAACCACGGAACCCTGCCAAGCCACTAGAGGAGCTAGCTCCTGACAATTCTCTGTTGTTCTCTGCTATTCTCTGGCTGCAGGTCGCTTTTGGAATAGCAGCTGTGGTTGGTGGCTACTTTTGGCACCAGTGGCCTTTGGTGTTACTAGCTCATCATGCTCCACTAGACAGAAATGGCAAGTGGACCAGAATATGCCGGCCACAAGCTTTATCAGGACTTACCTTGCAGCACAAAAGGGAACAGTGCATAGACCAATCCACTAAGAGTACCCTGATTAGTTTCTTCTCCCCAGTCCTCTCCCTTCCCTTCATCTCTTCTTCCCCTCCCTTATTTACAAAAGCTTTGTTTCCATTTTTCCTGCTTTTCGGTAATGCTTTCTGATTACTCACTTTATTTCTTGATTTAAAAGGAAAGCAAAAATAAGACTGTTGGGTCAGCGTTGCAGTTCTGTAGTGTCGCTTATTTTTTGGAAAAAAACAATAATTTCACTACCAAAATTGGGACATACAAAGCCTAACACCATGCTAATAAAGGTACAAATTTCTTTTTAAAAATGTATTCATCTTGTCTGAAACTTTGTATCTTTTGACCTACTTCTCCTTACCCAATCGAACAATGACCTGTCTTTCTTCAAAAAGTAATTCACTTACCGTGTTCTTATGAAGCTATTTAAGTGCTCTTTTACCCTTAGGGAAGGGAAGCAAGAAGCACAGAACAAGGCATTCTTCACAAATATCAGAAAATTCTGAATCCAGATCCTCAGTCCTGCATCACCAGCTCTGACACCTGTATGGGGTGGTGGAGATCTAAGGAAGACCTGGTAATACTACCTTAACCATGCAGAAATTTGAGTATCTTCTTACAGACTAAAACCCACCAATTCTTCTCAACAAAGGAGTCTAGCTCAGACACTACAGCACACGCCTCTCCACCCATGTCCGGGAGGTCTCAGCAGAATCCGAAGACCGCGATGGATCCGACCGTGACAGCCGGGAACCCCGGAAAAGTTTGAACAAGCGGAGCTTGTTGAGGAAATGAAACTAACGCCCTCTAACTGAGATTACGGGAGCTGGCGAGGGACTTATCAAGTCGGGATTAGACATCTCCACTCTTTGCACAAATTCTTCCAGCTGCCAATCTTGGGGCGGGTCTACACCTTCTCTAAAAGGCTTACTCTCACCAAGAGCCTCTCGTTCCCAGCGCCCCTAGCAACCGCCAGCAAGAGAAAGCGGAAAAACGCCCCTTATCCCGCCCCACAGGCGCTAACCGAGGTCGGACGAGAAAGCGCGCTGGTCCAATCACCTGGGACAAGTACTGCAACTAGCCAATAGAAAGCTGGTACGGGGGGGGCGGGCGAAAGGGGTCGCTAGCGCATGCGCATGGAGCACCGGGGCCTTGGTGCTGTGGCCGTGTGGCTTGAGTTGGGTGCTGGTGGAGCTGTGTTAGTCTTCAAAAACCTAGCGTAACCACTGTCGCCTTGTACTGTCCTCGTCATGTTCCTCACGCGGTCGGAATACGACAGGTCCGTGCGGTGGGGAGAATCGGGTCGGGATTCCAGGGGGGTGGGCTCGGAGCCCAGCCGCGGCCTGCGTTCTGCGGTGTCATGGGGCGCTCCGGGAACCCGCGTCCGGGGACCTGGGGCTTTCTCGCCCTCCCCAGGTGCCTGCTGTCATTCAACGAGCTAAGCCTGAGCAGACTGGCTGCGCATGTCCCACCGCTGAATCACTGCTGAGTTCTGATTGCGGAAGCGAGAAGCCTGGAGAAAAAGCTGGAAAGAATCAGGACTCCGACCTTTGACCCGGAGAAGGTCGGGGGTCCCCCTCCGGGTTCCCCTTTTCGTGCTAAATATGATTGCTGCTGCTTTTTTTTTTTTTTTTTTTTAAGTGAAACGTGTTGCCTGGAGTAAAAAGCGACGGGTGACTATTAAATGGGTGTGAGTAGAGCGCTCCAGGATGTAGCGCGAAAGCGGTCTCCGCGGTGCCCGGACAGATTCGTCTGGGAATCTGACTTTCTAGGAACCAGCATTTAGAATGCTTCTCAGATTTCACATCATGCTGATTACACTTGTCGAATTTTTTTAACTTTCATAAAAATTTAAAGCGAGTTAACGTTAATGTGATGCTTGAAGGCCAAATGTAATATTTTCAAAAATCAAAGGAGTTTGTCTTTATTTTGAAAAGAAACATTCAGACCTTAGGAATGTTAAGTCATACATATTTATGCAGTAGACATTTTAACTTTCGGTTTCTGTTTCCATCGGTAAGGTTTTCACTTAGCTGTTAAAGTTTGTTTAAAGGCTGGGAAAAGCTGATTTCTTTGTACTAGGGAGCTTGAGAAGCTTTTCAAATATGTTGACGCTGTCAGTTTTATCACCTGGAACTATCATATTTTATCCTTTTATTGACTCGTAGAAGGCGTATGTCACATTTAAAACCACCTTTTCCTACTGTAGTCAAACTAACTGGTTTTGTTAGTCAGTATTTAGTTTGCAGGGTATTACGAGAATCATCTTTTGGGTTAAGGTATGTATGAGAAAATTGTGATCCTCATCAGAATGCCTTAAGTTTTGTTGTCATTCATATCCATTTGTTCTGTGTTGTTCTGTACCTTCCCAAGGATACTGAAAACACAGCCCTTATTTCTTAGCGAATGTACATTGTCTTGGTCAGACTGTTTTAAAGAACTGTTTACAAAACTAATTGTAGTATGAGTCAAAAATGTATTGATATCAGAGGAATTTAAACCCGCTCTGGAAGTTGTGATGGGAGATGTTGTGTCCAGTAATAGATCATCCCTGGAGGTGATATTTAAACTGGGTATTGAGAAAGTAGGATTTTAATAAATAAAAACAGTGAGTCAGTAGTTCTGAGCCAAAGAATGTAGGATGAAAACTGGAATAGTGGGGAAACACAATACTTGTTTGAGAAAAGCCCAGTTTCACAGGCACATATGATTCCTATTATGGAAAAGGCAGGAGATATGGGGAAAATCGGATAATTTTAGATATTAGATGGATTTTAATATGAGGCTAAGGAGTTTGGGTCTTATAGGCAACTGTGCCATTAATTTTCATTTTAAGAAGTTATGTAATCAGAGTTGCATTACAGAGATCAATTGACTGGATTAGAGGAAAGATGAAGTCAGGACCAGTTAGGTGGCTCCTGGTTAGGTGAAAGGTGATGAGGACACTGTGGAAGGAAGGAAGAGCGGTATGGTGTTGTGGATTGATGACTCAGTGTGCAGCTGGACATGGGAAAAGAGATGTTCAACAGGCGTTCAGATTCATCAGGACAGAGGTCAGACTGGTAATAGAGACTGGGAATTATTTGTTGCTTAACGTACGTGAAGTAACTCCGGGAGACAGTCAAGTTTTAGAAGAAGACCAGCATGAAGCCGTTACTAGGGAGGATGTGTAATGTTATGCCTCACTGGGATGAAGTTTCTAAATTAGGGTTAAAAAATTACAACCACACAATGCTTTATAATTGACAGTTGTTTCATGCACTGTTCAAATCAGTACTCGACTGTCTTGTGAGAAAGGCAGAACAAGTATCGTTGCTGTTTTTCATTTGAGAGAATTAAAGTTGGGAAGCAGCAAAACTGTTAACTCAATTCTCAATCTTCTGACCTCAGACTTTTCTTTCAGTGATTTTTAAAGTGTTCTTGAGAGCCCTAAACTTCCTTTAAATGGCCTTAGGGATATTACCCAGAGAGATGGCTCTGTCCACCCACATTTTAGCCAGAATAATTCTCAGAGGCAGTACAGTAAAAGAGTTGAGAACTAGGTCACTCTAATCAGGTGGCCTGAATTTTAATTCCTCTTTCCAATTGCCTAAATTCTAATTTCTCAAATTTTAATTCTAATTCTAGCACTCCCTCTTATATGCTGAATGACTTTGGGCATCTAACGCTTTCTGTGGGTGTGGTGGAACACATCTGTAGTGCCAGTGCTTTGGGAGGCTGAGGCAGGAAGATTGCAAATTTGAAACCAGCTTGTGCATTTTAATGGCTTAGCAAGACTTTGTCTCAAATTTCAAAAGGGTTGGGGAATGTAGCTCAGTGTGAAGTTCAGTCCTCAGTATCACAAAAACTTCCTCACCTGTAAAATAGTATCTTCCTTAGAATATTATTTCTGGGGTCATTTTGAACATTGAATTAAATCATTTAAAGGCTGTAACAGTGTCATTTAGATAGAAAATGCTCAGTAAATGTCAACTTGTATTATCTGTTTTATATTTTAGAGTTATACATAAAACTTCTGGTGAAAAAAGTTTGATAAAACAACTTTGTGAACATTGTATTATGAGCTACTGTTTTTAAGTCCAGGCTTCATAAACCAAGGATTACACTCATTTTCATTCAAGCGTCCACTGTGTGCTAAAAGCTTTTACAGCTAACACCATGACGGATGCCTCTTCATAGAGATTTCTGACATGCTTAAGCAGGGAAAGTTGGGAAGACTTATTTTAGAGAGAAAAGCAGCCTGGCATGTAATTGGTATAAATATCAAATCAGTGAATTAGGTTAGGCCATGGTAACTATATAGATGATCTCAGTACATTGTTAGGATAACAATACTGTTTCATACACATAAGTAATGTACCTGTGATTTTTATTGCAAAGGGAGATATTAACATCAAATGCATACAGGAAGAGGATATGGAAAAATGCATATTTTCTTAGGAATTGCCTGATAGTTTGGGTGCATGAATTTATCAAAGGAATTGGTGAGTTGACTCAGGATTGATCCATCATTGAGATGGAAAAGTCACTCACTCTCATTTGATCAGTGTGGGAAGATTTTGTGTGAGTGAGACAGTAGTGTTCTGTATATAGGTTCCATCCCTTGAGACTATTAATACACCAGAAAACCCTCTACAGGTTGCTGTGGACAAAGTAAAAAGTAATGACAACATGTGTATCTTGCAGTCATCTGGACTCATTGTCAAGGAATGTGAGGCCAGTGTCTATATGACTCATTTTTCTGACACTTTTTAATACTTTTTTTTTCAATTTATAGAGGTGTGAATACTTTTTCTCCTGAAGGAAGACTGTTTCAAGTGGAATATGCCATTGAAGCTATCAAGGTATAGTAACAAGTAGCATAGTTTTTAAAATTTCCTGGTGACCTCACACTCTGCTAGCAGAACATTTGGGGTAAATGTGTTTTAGCCTTTTCTCTAGAAAAGGGATGCATTTGTCCCTTTATCCCCTATTGACCATTTTCATAACAGCTTCAGTCCTGTTCCTAACATCTAAGTTTAAATTTTTTTGAACAAGTAGCTGCTTCATAACTATGTAATCTTTTTCTTAGTCGGGATGGAGGAGTATATTTATGTTTGTAATCCTCTTTATATGAAGAATGTAGAAATTCAGAGTTAGTCCCTGTATGTCTGTATTTTATTACCTTGAGCAAATCATATAACTGATCGCCAGAATCCATTCAAAATGTTTCCTTTATACTGAAATATCTTTTAAAAATTTAAAGACATACCACATGCTTTAATGAGCCCTGTATTTATATATTATTGTTTATTGTTTATTCTTGCTGTAGGTGTTAGTATCATCATCCTCATTTTGCACATAAGGAAACAGGCAGAAAGGGGTAAATGACCAGGATGGTGGCCTGGAGAGAAAGGGATGAACTTAAGCTATATTGTGGACTGCTAGTGAGCTTGGATTTAATATTTTTATGTTGTTGGTAATCTCTTCTCTTCTTTTGATTTGTCCCTTTTCCTGCTGTTCTCATCCCCTTTCTCCTCACCTCTCTTTTACTTTCCTCTCCTGTTCTGTTCCTTCCTTTCCGCCCTTCCCCTTCTCTTCTTTCTCTGTCTCTCGCTCTCTCTCTCTCTCTCTCTACCTTCTAGATCCTCATGAATTTGGGGAATATCACTTTTTGGGACAGACCAAGATAGGTAGCAGAGGTAAAATGAGAACAAGTCCAGAGAAAACATCAGCATTTCATTACTTTCCTATCCTCCCTATTTAGAACTGTAGACTCCCACTCCCAAATAGAGCCATTAGAGCAGGTCCTTTTTCAGATATTTTTAAGATTTTATTGGATTTCCTTTTTAGAAGTAGAACATTCTGCAAGTCAGTGTTCTTACTATTAACAGGAATAGTATGTTTACGGGGGTGCTCCTTGTTTGCCTACTAGATATGGATGATTGAAGCTTATATCTTGTGAAGATGTACAGAGAATTCTGATGAGCACTTGAGACTGTTCTTTGACCTGTATTTGATAACTGTGACATGTTTTCTTTCAGCTTGGTTCTACAGCTATTGGGATCCAGACATCAGAAGGTGTATGCCTAGCTGTGGAGAAGAGAATTACTTCCCCTCTCATGGAGCCTAGCAGCATTGAGAAAATAGTAGAGATTGATGCTCATATAGGTAAGAAGCAGGGCAAAGCTATTCTGTAGAATCTGGCCTGGATTAATTAAGTCTTCTGTGATGTTTCAAGAAACCTTCATAGAATGAATACCTTATTTCCTGGGTAGCTATCATTTTCTAGGCAGTAGGCTAGTTTGCATAACTTTAGGAGCTTAACCCATTCCCAGAAGTTCCTTTCCCCATTGTCTTAGTTAGTTTTCAGTCAGTGCTGAGACAAAATACCTGGTGCCCAAAATTAAGGAAGGAATGGTTTAGTTAGCTCAAAGTTTATGGAGGTTTCAGTCCATACTTGGCTGGCTCCAAGGTAGAGTGGCACATGGCAGAGGGCAACACTTTATGGTGGTAGAAAACGGGAAAAGGAACAAGAGCAAAAGGGAGGAACAGAAAGAGCAAGGCTCTTTCCCTCCCTTGTCCTGTATGTGGCTCCCTGCCCCAGGGTGGGTGTAGCACTCACACCCATAATCCCATCATTGGACCAGGAGTCAGTCACAAACTACAGTGTGCTCCCATGACTGCATGAGGCTTTGGGGGGACATCTAGACACAAACCGTAACACCCATCAAATTTATTTTAGCTTGTTTTTGCACTGCTGGAGGTCTAACCCAGGGCCTTATGCAGGGTTAACGAACGCTACCACTGAGCTACCCTCTTCGCTACCCCTCAGGTTTGGATTTGGCACATGTGATGATTGTTTAAATATGCAAAGGTTGAGTTATAGGTTAGTGCCATGGTTCTTCATTGATGACCATTATTAGGCCTGATAGGAGGCCAACAGGAATAGAAGATCATTGGTGGGAGGCTAAGGCATCCACAGAAAAAAGAATTCTCAAAGATTTTTGGAGTGACTAAAATTAAGAGAGTTTTAAAAAGAATAGATGTTGACCCAATCATTCTTCCTCTTGTTTTCAGATTTATTTATTGTCCTCCCTCACCCACTTTTCTTTGGTCCTTAGTACAAGACCTTTGTTTTCACTTCTGACACTTAATAGCATTATAGGTTGAGTAGTTCTACTTACTTATAGCATTGTGTTTCAGTTGGCTGTACCAATTTTCTTTTCTTTTTTTTTTGTAGTAGGGATCGAACTTAGGACCTTGCACTTGCCAGGCAGGTGCTTATGCCACTGAGCTATATCCCCAGCCACAACAAATTTTCTTAACATATCTCCTCATCTGATTATTGAAACATTGGTAAAATACTCGCTTGTAGACATAGGAATCAAACTCCATAGTGATTGTGGAAGCTTGGTTTTGTAAGATTAGATAATTTGAGCTTGGAACATAGCACAGAGGTAGTGTTTACCTGGCACATGAGAGGCCTTAAGTTCAGTCCCTGGAACTGGAAAAAGAAAAAGAGAAGAAAAGTGTAAACTATTTTGTCTACTTCAAGTCACCTATTTTGGACATAAGTCATTGTCACTTTATTTAGCAAATTAAGAATATATACTGTGCCAGACATTGTGCCACATGCCCAGGATACAAAAAGGAATCCTTACCTTCCAGAAACATGTAGCCTGATCATGGCAGTGGAAAAATAAATAAGTAAATGTAGTTAAATAACAGGCATTAAGAAAGACTGTAGAGTGTTTAGTAGGGGTATAAAGGACAAAAAATTAGTTTTGCCTGCAGTCAGTGGTAGTGGAACTTTCAGGAAAGAATCCATGAAAGTGATATTTAAACTTAAATTTTGAAAAATACGTGTTTCCGGTCATGGTGGCTCATGCCTGTAATCCCAGCACTCAGAAGGCTGAGGCAGGAGGGTCACTGCAAGTTTGAGGCCAGCCTGAACTGCATAGTGAAACCATGTCCCAAAAAGACCAAAAAAAAAAAGAAATTTTAAAAATAGTCCAAATGAAGAGATGATGAGGGCTTTCACCAGGACAGAGCCCAGAAAAGGGAGGATAAGGGACCAGTGTCAGATAGGTGAATTAGCTAGAGACTGACAGAACTTGGAATAGACTGATAGGTTGTGAGGGCCAAGGAAGAAAATGATGTCTTAAAAGGGAAATAAGATGAGTTGAGTAATACATCCAAGTAAATATATTAGGGGAGTCATTTAACCTAGGTTGAGATGTAGATTTGAGTCATGCTGTATAAGTAACAATTTTAGTCATGGTCTTGGCATTTTGGACCGTCAGACAAACTTTGGCTGGTTGGTTTGTTTGGGATAAGAAGGCAAACAGGGCTGTTGATACTATACTGAGTCCTTTCCCTATAGCTTATAGTGAGATAGTTTTTCTCCTTATTTCTCAGCTTGGATCATTAGTGGTCACTTAGTTCAAAAGTGCATGGGCTACAAAGAATGCTGAGATTCTTAGGGATGTAATTATGTGGAAATTCATGTTTGCTTCGCTGTTGCCCTTCTCCATCTTGTAACTCACTCTAGGGTTTTGTGGATGGCTTGTTCGTTTATAACATCATTGTAGTAGGGTTTGGTGCCAGTAATTCCCATCTAATCTGTTGAGTATCTTGCCATGGTTCCACCACAGAATTTCAGTATTTTGTCAGTGGATGAAAAATTTTTACAGGATGTGGTCACTAGGTCACTGTTGCTTTTTACATTGCAGGTTGTGCCATGAGTGGGCTAATTGCTGATGCTAAGACTTTAATTGATAAGGCAAGAGTGGAGACACAGGTAAAATGAGCATCTTTTTCCTCTGCGCCCTGCTGCTTGAGTCCCTTATTTAGCAGTGGTAGAGCTGCGTTGGCTATGTTGCAGGTGTATATCAGTGTTAGGTGTAACTCTTGGGGGTGATTTGGGTGACTTCTGGGAGCCTAGAGCTTAGCTGGTC
This sequence comes from Dinomys branickii, assembly GCA_004027595.1. Lineage (NCBI taxonomy): Eukaryota > Metazoa > Chordata > Mammalia > Rodentia > Dinomyidae > Dinomys > Dinomys branickii. The sequence continues at coordinate 178,859 of PVLD010001452.1, forward strand.
AGCCACGACAGTTTTAAGAAAGCTCTCGTCAATAGAGCTGACATTCTCTTGCATCTGGAGTTAACCTTCGGTAAAGCATCCGTTGACTGCATTTTGTTCCCGGATTGGCTTTTCGTGGGAGTGTCATGGCAGGAGGTAGTCATAGTTAAAGGAAGTTTTCCCTCCTGCTGCCTTTTCTTGCCAGCTGTAAGTAACTGCTCTCCTCTGATTTGTACCAGGTGACAAATACTGTTAGGGATGCTGATTGTTTTGTTTTGTTTTAAACTGAGTCCCTGTGCTGGGTATGGTTGCGCATTCTGTGATCCCAGCTGAGGCAAGAGGATCACTGCAAGTTTGAGGCCAGCCTGAACTACATAGTGAGACCCTGTCTCCAAAAACCAGAGTCCCTGTGGCCTCTAGGTACACTAATAAGGGAAAAAAAATTCTTAAGTCAAAATTTTTGTACTTGTGTATTTGCTCTTAGTACTTTGCAAGGAGAGAAAGTGGCAGTTGGCTATTAGCATTCACTTTCTGCTTTTATAGGTAGATGATGTTTTTTGTGGAGTAATCTACTAGTCCTATCATAGCTTAAAACCCTTTTGATATCCTTATTTCCAGAACTGTTTATCTTCTGGTGCAGTCCCAAATACTCAATGGCTAGTATTAATTAGAAAAAGTGCATTTGAGCCTTCAGTCTCCAACCACAGTTTATTTGGGGGTTTTTTGGTCTTTTTGAGACAGGGTCTCACTATGCAGATCAGGCTAGCCTTGAGCTCACTTTGTAGCCCAAGCTTGTCTCAAACTTGCAACGATCCTTCTGCCTCAGCTTCCCAAGTGCTGGGATTACAGGCATGTGCCACCACACCCATCCAACCATAGTTTAAAAGGATGAGTGTAGTGAGGTGGCGGACTGCTTTCATGCCCTTCCTTTAGAAGGACATACCATTCTTTACTCTTTAGAACCATTGGTTTACCTACAATGAGACAATGACAGTGGAGAGTGTGACCCAGGCTGTGTCCAACCTGGCCCTGCAGTTTGGAGAAGAAGATGCAGATCCAGGTGCCATGGTGAGTGTGACACTTGTGTCAAATTTGTATTTACCCTGTAGGACCTAGGATATTGGTCCCTATGTATATTTTCCCAGCCCCTCTTACCCCTTTATTTCATGCCATTTATAATATCTCTTGCTTTTTGGTACTAGTCTCGTCCCTTTGGAGTAGCACTGTTATTTGGAGGAGTTGATGAGAAGGGACCCCAGTTGTAAGTATCACTTTATGGCTTTTCCCCTCCTGCTTTTAGAGGAGGGGTAGTGATTGTTTTATTTGGGGTGGGGACTGGTAGATTAAATCAATGAAGAAGATGATTGTAGAATTGTAGAATTCTAACCCTTTAATAGTGATTCTGTGCTGTTCATCCAAACAAATTTGGAGATCCATGAAAAACTTGCTTTTTGGAACTAGTGTTAAGTTCTGAAAAGAATTTGAAGTAAGCTTGTGATAGGTAGGATATGATTTAGAGCTTTGCTTAATGTTGCTCTGATCCTCATTTTCAAATATGACTTAGGCATACACAAGTGCCATATTTATATATGCTATACTGTACTTCTAAATCTCTGAAGAAGTTAGTAGTTTTCTTAGAACCTTTTTAAGAGATCTAGTTTCTCAAAAACATAGAACATCTTTTGATGCTGTGTCTCAGTATTTCAGTGGCATTTCTTAATTATAGGACCAAATACTTATACTTTAGTGAAATGTTTGTTACGTAAAATACCACCACTCTTAAGGATTTTAATACTCTGCTTTTGGGATGTTTTACAGGTTTCACATGGACCCATCTGGGACCTTTGTACAGTGTGATGCTCGAGCAATTGGCTCTGCTTCAGAGGGTGCCCAGAGCTCCTTGCAAGAAGTTTACCACAAGGTAATCAAACATTCTCACAACACTATTGTTATTTTTAAATCAAGGTTAGTTTACATATAATAAAATATACAGCTCTAAGAGTTTAGTTGTAGAAGTTCTAACATTGTATACACTCTTGGAACCAGAATCTACAAGATAGTAGAACACTTCCATCATGCCCACAAAATGCTCATCCACTTTCCAATCAGTCTTTTCCTCTGCTGTAACCATGCATACTATTGTAGCTTAGTTTTGCCATTCTTGTACTTTTTGAAAATAGAATTGTACAGTTTGTCATTTTTGTTGTTGTTCAACATAATGATTTTGTTTGTTTTTTTTGTTTTGTTTTGGTGCTTAATATTAAATTCATTGGCTAGGAATATAGCTCAGGGGCACAGCGCCTGCCTGATAAGTGCAAGGTCCTGAGTTCAGTTTCTGGTACCAAAAAAAAGAGAGGTTAAAGCCAGGACCTTGCATATGTTAAGTGCGTGCTGTATCACTAGCTACACTCCCTTCCTTGGCATACTGTTTTCAGATGAGTTTGTTTGTTGTTGAATCAAGTTAGTTCCTGTTTCTGCGTAACATTCTCACGGTGTGGGTATATGTCAGTATGTTATCTGCTGTCCTCACAGCTTCACTTAGCACTTTATGCTTCCGCGTCTGGCTCTTACAGCAAGTGGCTACTTGGCACTGTGTCTGTGCGATGGGAAGATTTGATTTGGGGTAAGTTATTGGTGTGGTTCAAAGCTGCTGTATTTACCATTCAGGTCTTTCACACAGGGATTCTTGCTTATAGGTGTATTTTGGAGGTACTTGGGGTTAGGTTCCAGGCTACTGCAATAAAGTGAGTGTTGCAATATAGCAATCACAGAATCTTTTTGGTTTTCCAGTGCATATAAAAATTATGTTTACACTACCCTGTAGTCTACTAAGTATGCAATAGTAGCATTGTCTTTTCAAAATACATGCCTTTTAAAATACTGCTAAAAAGTACAAATCATCTGAGCCTTTAATAAACAGTATTTTTAAAAAATTTACTATTATATTTTTTGTTTTTGTTTTGAGACAGGGTCTCCCTCTAGCTTAGGCTGGCCTTAAGCTTGCAGTGATCTTCCTGCCTCGGCCTCCTGAGCGCTAGAATTACAGGCATGTGCCACTATGCCCAGCAACAGATTGTAATCTCCCTAGTGGAGAGTCTTGCCTTCATATTGATGGGTCCTTACTGATCAGGGTGGTGGTTGCTGAAATTCAGGGTAGCTGTGGCAGTTTCTTAAAATGAAAAGACAATAAAATTGCTGCATCGATCGACTTTTCCTTTCTTGAAAGATTTTTGCTAGCGTGCAGTGCTGTTTCATTACATTTACCCACAGACTTGCTTCCAGAATTGAAGTCAGTCCTCTCAAGCCCTCCTATTTTTCGGTTAGGTTTGTGTAGTGTTCTAGATCCTTTCTCTTCAGCAGTGTTCACAGCATCTTCACAAAGAATAGATACCATCTCAAGAAAACTTTCTTGGCTCATTTTTGAGAAGCAACTTCTCATCCATTAAGTTTTATCGTGAGATTGTAGCAATTCGGCCATATCGGGTCCACTTCTGATTCTGTTTAGTAAGTCTTTGCTGTCTGTGCCATATCTGCATTGACTTCCTCCCTGAAGGTTTGAACCTCACAGTGACCCACGGGTGCTGCAGTCAACTTCTTCCAAGCTCCTTTTAATGTTCCTTTGACCTCCATGAAACACACGTTCTTAGCAGAACCTAGAATGGTAACTCTTTACGGGGGTTTTCAACTTATTTTCCTCAACCCATCAGAGGAATCACTGTCTTGGGCAGCTACAGTATCTGCTAATGAGATATATTTCTTAAATAAATAGACTTGAAAGTTGAAATGACTCTTGGATCCATGGACTACAGAATGGATATTGTATTAGCAGGAATGAAAACAACCTCAGTCTCACTGTACATCTTATGTCAGAGCTCGTGCATGACTGGGTGCATGCATTGTCAGTTAACAATAATATTTTGAAAGATTTTTTTTTTCTGAGCTTCTGCTCATTAGTGGGCTTAAAATATTCAGTAACCTTTGTAAACAGATGTGCGGTCATCAAGGCTTTGTTGTTCCATTTAAAGAGAATAAACAAAGTAAAATTGTTTTTTGCATTATTTTATTTGGAGGGGGGTACTGGGGGTTGAACCTAGGGCCTTACCATTGAATTATATGTCCGAGCTAAGTTTCCCTGGGTGTGAAGTAGTGGTCCTCCTACCTCAGCCTTCCAGAGTGCTGGGATTACAGGTGTGTGCTACCACACCTGGCTAACTTAATATAAATCTTAAGGTTGTGAAGATTTTTAGAATGGTAAATAAATAATTGCTTCAATTTAAAAGTCACCAGCTGCACTAACCCCAAGTAACAGTCATTTATCATCTCAAGATTTGAAGCCAGACATTGATTTCTCTGTAGCAGAGTCCTAGATGTCAGCTTCTGCCAACATGTTTCCTTTGTTTGTATTGAAAATTCACTGTTTATTGCAGCGGCCCTCATCACCAATCTAAGTCAGATCTCTTGAATAACTTCCTTGAGCCTTTCTACCAGAAATTGCTGCTTTTGCATTTTATATTACAGAGATGGGTTTTTTCTTAAACTTCATGAGTCAGCATCTCTTAATTTTCAGCTTTTCTTTTTTCTTTTTTTGTTTGTTTTTGTTTTGGAGATGATACTTAGGAGATACCTATTAAGCAGGGAAGCGTTCATACTGACACTCAGGAGCATGTGGTTCAATCTTACAACATCCCTAAAGGTTTTTACCTCATTTATTAAAAATTTTAAGTAGAATAAAAAAAATAACATGGACCAAAACAATAAAAATGATACAGGGTTTCAAAACAGAATGATAGGAATTAACAGTGGTTGGTATCTATTGTTATTGTCACTGAAGTTGCTCAGATTACTAGATGTAAGAATGCAAGATTGATCCAACAATTAAGAGAATAAAAAACAGTAAACAAAAAACATTAGGAACAATACAGAGCTTCACTCAAGAAGATGGTAGGCATTCGCTAGTGGTGGTTATATTGCATATTGTTGTCTTCAAATTAGTTGTTCAGATTACTAGATAAAAGCATGCAAAATTGGTAAAAAAAAAAAAAAAAAAGCATTCCACTGAGCTATATCCCCAGCCCCTAACTATTCCTTTCAATAAACCATTAGACATCCGCGTACCGTTGTCCTGGCTGTCCTTGTATATGTATCATATTCCCTTCTTTCTTGTTCTCCTTTCCCTCATCCCCGTTACTCCTTTCTTTGAGCAGTTTCTTTCCCTTTTATAATATCTGTTGTATATTTTTGGTTTTCAGCTTTTCTTCTGCAGTTTCTTTACCTTTGTCAGCCTTCATAGAATTAGAGTTTGGACCTTGTTTCGTATTAGGCTTTAGCACAAGGGAATGCTATAGCTGGTTGATCTGTCCAGACCACTAAAACTTTTTCCACATCAGTAATAAGCCTGTTTCACTTTTCTCTCATTTATATATTCACTGGAGTAGCACTTTTAATTTCCATTAAGAGCTTTTCTTCTGTATTTACAACTTGGCTAATTGTTTGGCACAATAGGCCTAGCTTTTAGTGTATCACTACTTCCAATATGCCCACTTCACTAAGCTTAATCATTTCTAGCTTTTTTTTTTTCTGAGACAAGGTCTTGCTATGTAGCCCAGGCTAGGCTTGAATTGACAGTGCTCCTCCTGCCTCAGCCTCCCAAGTGTTGAGATTACAGGCATGCATCACCATGCCCAGCCATTTCCAGCTTTTGATACAAAGATAGGAGACTCTTCCTCTTACTTGAAGGCCACTATATAGTAAATAGTTGGCCTAATTTCAGTATTATGTGTCAGGAAATAGGAACATCCAGGGGAGGGAAAGAAATGGGGTAATAGCTTGTCAGTGGAGCAGTTAAAACACTTGCTGTACTTACTGATTAAATTCACTGTCTTATATGGGTATAGTTTGTGACACTCTGAAGCAATTATGATAGGAAGATCAACAATCACTGAGAGATGACCACAACAGATAGTGTGACACAGAGATGTGACACAATAGCACAGGCTATTGGAAAAATGTTGCCAATAGACCTAAGTGATGCAAGGTTGCCACATTCCTATTTATTAAAAACCCAGTATCTGCTAAGAGCAATAAAAGAAAGTATGACTGTATTACTGATTTTGTATGTGGGGGAAATTAGGTACCAATGGAAGCAAAAAGAGTGGATTTTCTAAACCATTGGCCTACTTATCTATATCATTTGGACATTATTATCCATATGCTATCATCAAGATTATATTACCTTCTAAATTAAAAGAGGAAGGCTTGGATGTAGCTCATTGTTTGAACACTGGCATAGCATGCATGAGTTCCTGGACTTCATCCCCAGCACTGCAAAAATTAATTAATTAAAAGAGGAATTCAGATGTATACTAGAGAAGTACAGACCCTTCCAGTTTTTCAAAGGTCATTTTCTGTATGAAAATTGGTTACTGGCTCAAAACAATGCATTTTATCCTCTGATAAGTATATTTTGCTTACCACTTACTTGAATACTGGAACACTTGTAGTGTACTGTACAAATTAAGATGTTTGATTTATGTATTGATATTTGCTGAGTCATTTGTTAAAGGAGAAATCTTCGAAGCAAAGAGAGATTATACGTAATTAATGTAACTGCTCATTGTCTCTTTGTTTCAAGTCTATGACACTGAAAGAAGCCATCAAGTCTTCACTTATCATCCTCAAGCAAGTAATGGAGGAGAAGCTGAATGCAACTAACATAGAGGTATTTTTCTATTTCTTTGCTTTTTATATAATTCCCATTGGGATAAATTGAATAACCAAAACAATCATATCTTACATGCTCAGTTCATATGTTATTGATAGCATTTGAGTAAAATAAGCAGCTTTAGTGAAATGATGATGGCAGAAGGCAGAACTCAGTGAACTGAGGAGTGAAAGGGAGGTAAAGTTAAACAAACAAGATGCTCCTGCTGTCTCAGAATCAATCAATGTGAAGAGTAGGCAACACTGAAGAAAAGGATTGTTGTTCTTTTTTTAATTAGGATTTTTATCTTTTTAAGGATGAGGAAAGATTTAAATATTTCTATAAACTGAGGAAGCTGGTGGCTAGAAAAATACTAAACATAGGGAGAAGTTAGTAATAGAAAAGTTCTAAAAGTAGGAAGGCATGATATGAATGAAGGAGTTGGTTTCAAAAAGTAAAATTAAATCAGCATCACACTGAGTACCTACCTGTTATGTGGCAGAGATGCAGGTACAGAAAGTCCAGTTCCTATTTAAGCAGTATCCTGTGTAGCGTAGGAGACACAGTTGCATGAGGTGAAGCTTCCTAGGAGCAGAGAGAACAGATGGCTGCGTGATCATGAACGTTAGACTAGCGCATCAGGAAAGCATCCTGGAAGCAGTAATGTCAGGGGAAGGGAGCAGAAGAGCTATTCCAGGAAGAGAGAACAGCATGTACAAAGACTCAAAAATGTAAAATAACTTTGTGTTTAACAAGGAACTCTGTGGGTTTTATTTGACTGCTGGGTGTGTTGTATATATAAGGTAAAGGAGTTGCAAGAAATGAGACGGGAGGGGCGTGGACCACATTCTGAATATCCTATTTACAATGCTAAGTGTAGATAGAAGGAAGGAAAGTAATGATAAAGATAGGTAGGTTTGGGACAAACTGTTAGAAATGTCCTGTATTTGCCTGGTGATTGTTAGGTCACTTGCTGAGCATGAGTGAATATAACAGTGAAATTAAGGAGAACAGGAAATATTTGGAAGAGTCATTAAGGATAGGGCAAAGGGAACATCAGGATAAGTAAAAGGATTGCTGGGCCACATTAAAACACTTCCTGCAGCTAGACTCACAAGAAATCTTATTCCCAAAAACCAGGATAAGCAAGGCATGGTGGTGTATGCCTATAATCTGTAGTCTGGGAGGCTGAGGCAGGAGGAGCCTGAATTCCATTCCAGCCTTGCCAAGTTAGAACTTAGTAAGATTGTATCTCAAAAAAAAGATTGAGGAAGTAGCTGGGAAGGCCTTGGGTTCAATCCCTAGTACCACAAAAGTGGAGAGGGAGGGATAAAAGGATTGGACTCCTGTAATCCAAGTTACTTGGAGGGCTCAGGGGAAGGATCACAAGTTCTAGATCAGCCTGGGCTTCTTAGTGAGACCCTGTCTGAAGTTAAGGGGAAAAAAAAGACAAGGACATAGCTCAGTGGTAGAGCACTTGCGTGGCATGCATCAAGACCCTGAGTTCAGTCCCTGGTATGTCCCCTACACATATACACACCCCCCCACACATGTAAAGTCAGGATAGAGGTTCTCTTGCAGGCATAGTATGTATGTATATTTTCTTCCATTTAAAAATTGAAATGGCAACTACTGCTGTAATTGTTAACTTAGTAATTATCAGTCGGCACTTACCAGTGTATTTGTTGGCCTTACTCATGAGAAAATGGATGGTTAGACCTATCTCTGATAGGGATTGACTAAGAACGGAAGAGGTGAGAATGTTGTTGGCAAGTGTCTCACCAGGTTCATAGGACGCTGTGGAAGGTGCAAAACTGGATACTAAAAGGGGGACTGGCCTGAAAGAAGTTTGAGAGGCTGTAGGTCAATGATGGTGAACCTTCTAGAGACAAGTGCCCATACTCAACCGAAAACCCATGTATTTATCACAAAGTGCCAACACTACAATTAAACCAGAATACTGAGGTTATTGTTGTTTTTGGTTTTTCCTAAAAACCTCATACATTAACATCTTTTGTGTTAAAAGAAAAATCACACACGTGCCATAGGTTCACCACCACTGGTATAGGTGCTTGGCTTCCCCTTGAGCAATAGTACAGGGCAGGGCATAAATACTTCCACTTCTTGACAATCTCTATAATGAGATGCAAAATACATAATAATGCTCCACTTGTAACCCTCAGGAGGGACTTTGTTAGGACCTCTAGTACTGTTGTTCTCTGTGGTACTGACCAAGATAGGGTCTGGCATTTTGTTAAGATTGTCCTCCTTGCCGCCTGAGAGGAATTCAAACATAGCTTTTGATTTCCCAGTAAAGGCTGAGCCTCTTTGGTTCAGGTGAAACTGCAAAGATACTTTCTAGTTCACTTAACTTCAGTACCTGTTTCATAGTGTTGCTTTGAAAGGAGCACCTCGTATGTCTCATTCACTCCATCATTAGCCACGTTAACCTCCTTGGCTATCATTTTCTTCACATTAAAAGGGGGCACTTCTGCTTGCCCAAGATTGCTCTACCAGCGCTTTAACCATGAGGCCGAGAGAGTTATTTTTTAAAGCTCTTCAGGTGATTCTGATAGTCTGAGGAGTACAGACAGGTCCTTCCTATCTGTTTTAGGTCCTTAGTTCCCCATCAGTTGTCCCCTAGATCTCCAGCATCTCTGTCAGCTGCTTCCCTCAGAAAAGGAAATTGGCCAACTTGTAAAAAAACAAAAAACCCAAAAACTACACCTTCACTTATCCTGCCTTTCTAAAGAAACCAACTTTGGGACCAGGGGTGTAGCTCTGAGGTAGAGCACTTGCCTAGTATGCACAGAGCTCTGGGTTTAATACCCAGCAAAGAAGGATGGAGGAAGGGGAAGGAGACCTTTTTCTGATGTACATTCAGTAGCTCTAGATGTATGTTCTAGTTTCGTACAAATGGAGTCATAGAATGTGTTTTTGTGTCTTCTTAGCTTCGGCATGATTTTGAAATCCATGTTGTGTATATCAATTATCTGTTAACTTTTATTATGGAGGGCTACACTGTCCATCCTATTTTATAACCTATATTGCCAAGTCCCTTCCTAACAGGAGCTCTGTTCAGTATCTTTACTGTCTTACCTGTATTATTTATTCTACAGTCATTACCATTTATTTTGGCTGGTTTTATTTCCATGAAATTGTTCCTTGCTAAGATAACCCGTTTGTTAAATTCCTGGTCACTATTATTGGACTTACTTGATTTTTTTTTAAGCATCCGCCTCAAATTTGGCAAAAAAAAAATTTTTTTTTTTTTTAGTACATGTTTGCGCTACATAATGATTACATTTTTTGTGGGGAGCTGGTCCACATACATAATACATGTTAGTTCTTTTCCCATCCCCTTCCCCTTTCCTTCCTCCCTGCTCCCTCAAATCATTACCATTCCAGAAAAACATTTCCTCTTTCTGTAGTTATTATAGAGGTTGATGAGGCCACCAGTGTCTTGTCCTTCACATGAGAAACCCAGACGACTTCGATTTTCTTTTCCCATCACCAAATTGTGTTTTGCCCCTTACAAATTCCCTTATCACTGCCCGCTTCTCCATCTCTATTTCCAGAGCAGGCCTTTTGTTTGGCCCCCACCCCCACCCTTTTTCTCTTGTTTTCAGAGGTCCTATCATTAGTCTTCTTCAGCCTTTCCTTCCTTCATTTCAGTCCATCTTTTCATTGTGCTAACATCTAATCTAAATTGTTCTTTACTTAAAAACCTTTTCTGACTCCTGCTATCCACATTTCTTTTGATGGCATAATTCACAACTTTTATGTCATGTTTAATCTTTTAAGCACTTTGCTAAGCATTTTACATGGACTTTTTCTTTTACTCCTTGCAAGTCGGTGAGTTAGGCATTCCTATTTCCATTTTGCAGAGGAGGAAACTAAGCTGGGGGATAGGACTGATATATGGTGGTGGCAGAATTAGAATCCAGGTTGATTTTAGGTCCTGTACTTTGAGCCACTGTAATGTACTCCCTGTTTGTGAACACTGGTCCTCTCTTTACTCTCCGTGTCATCTCATATTCCATGTGCAACCATAGCATATTGCCTTGTTTTGCAGATCTGCCATGTTTCTGTGCATTTGCGCATTTACTCTGTTCTCCTCCTTGACTGACCCATTCTTGCCATGCTTTAACACAATCACGATGGGGCTGTATATAACCACTGTCCTATCAGGCAGCTTGTACCACTTAGTGTGACTGTCCTGTGCCATGCACCAAGACAGTCATGCCTGTGCCACCAATGGTTCAAGCTGGTGGGAACATGTTAATATATAATGCAAGCGTTTCCTCTCCTTGAACTCTGCCTGGGCTCCTCCAGGTCAGGGCACTGTTCCACATGTGATTAACTCTATTATATACACTTACCTGACATGATGGAAGGAACAAAAAGGTATTTGTTCTACTGCTTCACAAAAGCTTTTTGAAAGTAAAGTGATAATAAATAGAAAAGTACTTCTCATATTCATTATGTATACCACACTTACCATTATGTAAATATAAGGACATTTTTACTCATCTATTAGTACTGATTTGCATCTTGGTTTTCTAGGACTATTCTATTCAGAGTTTGCCCAGCTTCTGTTATTTAGTCTGCATAGTGTTTTGGAAGGGTTAGTCCATAAGCTATAAATAACTTAATAAAACATTCTCTAGGTCCTTAACTCATCTGTAATTTATTGAGCTTCTGTTCCTCTGTCTTCAGTGTCACTGATCAAGTAAAGATATAAAGAGAGGTGGCAAAAACATTTATATTTTTAAGTATCCTTGTAAAAATTTATATGGACTTGAGTTTTCATTTTTCTTTTTTCAAATATATTTGGGATCCTTCAGACATTTCATGTAATTGAATATATCTTTTGGAAAAATCTGGAGAATGCAGGCTTTGAGAAAGAAATTTTCCCTCCAGTTCTGGATGTTGAACCCAGGTGCACTCTATCTACTAAGCTACATCCCCTAGGCTTTTTTATATTTTTAACTTTGAGATAGGGTCTTGCTAAATTGCCCAGGCTGGTTTCCAACTTGTGATACTTCTCTCAGCCTCTTGCACACCTGGACTTAACATGTGTGTGCCACCATGCTCACTATTCAGTCTGTCTTCTGATCAGATCATCAGGAGTCTTTTTCCTGAATTTTACTTAAAGGTGAGGCAGAGAATAACTGTCATGTAGCTGGATTGTGTTAATTCTGTCTGGCTACTTTCAAATTACATTAGGTATTATTAATGTCTATTCCTTAAAAATACCTTTGAATGTTATATTTTAAATTATAAAAAAGACTATTAGAAACATTTAAAACTAAACATAGAAACTTTTGAGACAAATGTGAAGTGGCACCTGTTCCTCAGTATTTTCTCTAAAACATGGGACTATTTTCTGTCTCTACAATGGAAAATCTGATAATTGTAGATAAATTTGAACTAACCATCTTTTGACTCTAGTTTTTTGTTGTTTTAATAGATTATAATCTGATAATAGATTATAACCATTACTTAACACTGCTACCCTCAGTCACAACTGATTTCCTATGCCAGTGTTAATGGAGTCTTTCTGTGGCCAGTCCTTTTGTAAAACAAAGCAAACCTTTTTGTTCTTAGGCTGCCATACAATTTAGAGATAATGTCTAGTAATAGTTAACAATTATTTGTACTTACTTTGTTCTAGGTACTATTCTAAGCATTTACATACATTAACATTTAATCCTAACTACTCTGAGTTAGGTACTATTTGATAAGGAAGATAGTAACAGAGTGGCCAAATAACCAGAGACAACACATACAAGCTCTACTTGGAAGTGTATAAACATGCTGTTTATCATTTATTTATCTGTCATGTGTGCTAGGGTTGAACTCAGGACTTTAAGTAAAAACTATCACAGCTACATCTTCCACCCTTTAAATGTATTTTTAAAGGAATCCTTAATAGAAAAAAGTATTGGTTTCATGTATTTTGTTGCAGCTTTTGTGATTCTTGTTAAGGTAACTTCAAGAAGTAATAGTGATGCCAGGCATTTGGTCAACTATTATGTGGTGGGTTAACCTTAAAATAGAAAATTTGGTCAAGCAGAATTTTTATTTTGGAGTCAGAGAGCTATTTTAGGGACCTGCTGCCTGGAAAGGATATCCCAGGGACAGCAGATCCCTTAGTTCCTAAAGAACAGCTGCATCACCAACACAGCTTCTCCTAACCATGCTAGGGCCATCAGCAGGGTAACTGCACTCAGTTTATTAACCCCTGTTTTCTTTCCAGTTAGCTACAGTGCAGCCTGGCCAGAATTTCCACATGTTCACAAAGGAAGAACTTGAAGAGGTTATCAAGGACATTTAAGGAAGAGCGATCCTCAGAACTTCTCTGGGACAGTTTTTGTTCTCCTGATTATCCTTAAATTTTATTTCCAGCTCCTGTTCCTTGGAAAATCTCCAGTGTATGTGCATTTTTTTATGATGTCTGTACATAAAGGCAGTCCTGAAATTAAAAAAAAAATTGAAATATATTCATTAATGGTCTGCTCTTGCAATGCAGTCTTTTAAAATGTTTGTATCAGTAGGGAGAAAAGGATAGTGGTGTTAATATCTCTATCCTGTCAGGAGTATCTGTTCTAAAGTTATTTTAGTGGCTGTCTATAAAACAATCAGCTCTAGTCATCAATTCCTAGGTTTTGATAAAAACTCAAACTAGTCCAGCTCCTCCCAGTGGTTAACACATGTTAACACCTCTCGCATGTTAATATCTCTATACATTCATTTCAGTCCTCTGTAGCTCTGTGTGTGTGTGTGTGTGTGTGTGTGAGACAGACAGACAGACAGACAGACAGACACAGACTGGGGATTGAATCTGCTGTGTTCTTTTACATTTGCCTGTTTTATTTAGCATCAGAAGAACATGTTTGCCCCATGTCCCCAAGTGTTGGCACACACCATTTAAAATTTTGTATTTTTGTGTCTTGATGGACAGCTTGGAAAGAGATTTCAGCATCAGAAGAACATGTTTGCCCCATGTCCTCAAGCCTTGATGGGTTGGCATACACCATTTAAAATGTTGTATTTTTGTGTCTTGATGGACAGTTTGGAAAGAGATTTCCCTTGGGACTACATAAAAAAATTCATGATCTTGGCCTCACTGGCAATCATTCATAAATCTAACCATACCAGGAAGGGAATTACAAAATTTAGAAGCTTAAATTAGGCTGAGTGTACTATGAACTTCCTTGTTAGACCTGCCCTTGTATGATTGGTTGAGAATGTTTAAAGAATAACTGTTTGAGACTCAGAAGGGAGCAGAGTAAGTATCATCACTACTTACTGGATGAAGAATTTCAGGCTGTGGGTCCACAGACTTAAACTCCTATTTCCTAGTCCAAATTACCAGCTTTTGAGTAGTCGGGAAATCTCACAGAGATTTGAAATGAACTTGCACTATCCACGACATGGCTAATTGTGTGGATGCAGCAGAATTGATTGTAATTCACTAATGACCCCAAAATTGCTGAGTTCTGTGTATTGTCCTCGTTGAGAACTCTTATGATGGTAAATACTAACTACTAGAATAAGCTTATACCAAATTCCAACTGTGATCCAGAAAAAACAATTCGTGCTCATACATATCCGGAAAGTACAATGATAGGAAGCAATTGGAAGAGATTTTGTCCTAGACAGATAAGTAAAGAGAACATATTATCCCCAGTGTTCCAGAGACTAGTGATTTTAATCTTGTTATTACATATAATGTTGTTTGATATTTGTTTAGCCATTATCAGTTTTATTAATTCCTAATAGAAAACATTGAAAAAAATACTATCAACTTGTTTACTTGTTTAACATTGAGAACCTACTTACTATATGCCACATAATGTATTAGTTACTGGAAATATAAGTATGAACAATCACACTGTGGCCTTTATATGAACTGTAGAATTTCAATCCAGCAGGAAGAACCATACAAGTTTCCTTTAAACACTAGGTTAATGCATAAATGGACAAAACACATGGTGCTTCACAGAAAGGTGAGCTGTGCCTTTGAATCACATTATGTAGGAAAAACATACTAAGGAAAACCTCTTAGCCTAGCTCTCTTAGCTTCAGCTAAGAGGCTTTAAGGTATAACAGAGACGAGTAAATTTTCTACCTGCTATAACAATAATGTGAATTCTCCAAAGAGCTTTGATTTTCTGTGAAATATTAAGACAAGGTTTTTTGTGTCAGAGAAATGTACTTACTAGGAAAAGCAATAGTTTTGCGGTTATGTAAGTTGTTTTATATTAAATCTTTTAAGATAATTTAAAAGCACAGTTTTTAGCAATAAGGTAAATTTACATATTTTAATTCTGCAAGTAAGGTAAGAAGGAATATTCTGCTGGAGTATTTTGCAAAGAACTGGCACTACAACCTGTATTTTGTGCCTCTCATTAGATAAAAGTGAAAGATTAAAAGCATTTAGTCCTTGTCTTAGTGCCATATGCAAGTAACCATGTCCCCAGGGACAGATGCAGTTTGAAGAGACATTCCTAAGCATGTAACTAAAAAGCAACATTAAAAAGTGAAGGTTATACACTTAAAAAGGATATTTGGTAATTTCTCCAGGAGATGGCACTGGTGAGCTGACTTCCTTTCGCACAGTAAGACAATAGACCATTCATCTTTGTGTCACCCAAACAAAGAAATATTCCTTTATACCCCTTTTCCCCCCAACTAATCACATGCTACTGGAACTGACTGTCTTGTGATTGACTTCATAGTTGGAATAGATTTTAAAAATAATCTGTGTATTTTAAAGAATAATCTGACACACTGTAACTCCCAAGTAACACACTGTTCACCAGGCTTCACCAGCTTTGTCTTGCCAGTCCAGTAGTTGAGAAATTCAAAGGACCGTTCTGCAAATTTTACTGTCCTACCCAGAACTTTTCACTTCTCCCATGTTACTATCCTTGGTTTTGGGGGAACAATACAAATTTGTAAATGTTTTTGTTTGCAAGTTTACGTGACCAGGAGTTTGATGTAAACACCAGGTTGGGTGCACTGCACCATTTTAATGTACAATGAATATATTCTCTTTGGGGTTTAATACCAGTTTACGGTTCAAAGAAATTTTCAGTTGCTTTACCTTTCAGTAACATGTTATATATTTTGTCTTTTTTGGTAGTGATGGTGGTACTAAAAACAACTCAGGAAACGAGTTATGCAAGTGCTGTACCACTGAACTATATATATCCTCAGACGTTTAAAATATTTTTGTTCTGAGACAAGGTCTCATGGAGTTGCCCAGGCTATCCTCAAACTTCCCATCCTTCTGCCTCAGCCTCCCCAGTGGCTGGGATTAGGACTGTGTCATAAAGCCCAGCTGTTGGTTACACTTTCTACTGAACAACTTCGAGCAATGGGAAATGATGGAGTTAGTAAGGAGTTCGGTCAGAACTGGTTTTACCTGTATTGTATGTTCTAGAAGTTGTGTGAGAAGCTTCTGCAGGAAAGGGAATAGTGTAGTAGGGACCTTATTTATTGGAGGTAAGGTGCTAATTTAGGACACATCATATACTGAAACCAAACGTGCAAAGCACTCACTGCGGGGTTGAGGCACTTCAGTAAAGACAAACGTGCATCTACAAAATGATCGTGTATAAATTAGGCATTGACCAATTATCCTGCCCCCGTTTCCTTGCCCCTAAGTCCCCAAGCCACATTTGAATTCCAGGAAAAGCCGTAAATTAATTCCTCCTCTGGCCTACCTCCCTGCAGAAGAGGGCAAACGTGATAGACAGACTTTTCTTCAGGCTTGTGAGTCACGGGTGTTCTGCTGTCTATCTGCCTCGGTAGGATCTGCCCCACACCAGTTCGCATTCACCTTCTTGGCAGACAGACGGCTACTTCGGCAGACAATGGGTACCCGCTCCCGCGAGCCGGGTTTAAAAACCTGAACCACCAGTTAGTTGATGAGGAAGCCCCTTTTCCAGCTGAGCGAGTTCAGGGAATTCCCCGAGGAGATTTTCCAGCGCTGTCTCAATCAGGAATTTTTAGGGGTGTTGAGGGGGGTCGCGGGTGCCAGAAAGAACAGCGAGGGGCTGCTGAGGCCTCCAAGCCGTGGGCTTCTCGGGAAGGTGGGGGAAATCCCTCAACCAACTCTGGAGCCCGGCTCGGGAGACGCCGCGCAAGGGTGGGGAATGACCTCAGCCGTCTCCGCCACGTTCCAGCCAATCAGTCCCGCGTCTTGGCATCTGAATCCAAGACCCCCGAAGCCGGAGGCGACGCAAGCCAATGGGAAGTGAGCTGGGGAAGACGGACAGGCGGCCGGCCAATGAGGACGGGGAGGCCGGGCTGCGCGTATCCAAGGAGCGCGGCGCTGGGGCTCGGGGGTGTGGCGCGGCGGGGGCGGCGGGCGCGCCGGGTGGCAGGTGTCAGCGGCGTCGGCGTTCGGCGACTATGGAGCAGCCCCGGAGAGCTGCGGACGGCCTGTCGCGCTGGCCCCACGGCCTCGGCCTCCTCCTCCTCCTGCTGCAGCTGCTGCAGCCGGCGACCCTCGGCCAGGACCGGCTGGACGCGCCCCCACCGCCTGCGGCGCGGCCGCTGCACTGGCCGGGCCCCGTCGGGGTGAGCTGGGGGCTGCGCGCGGCCGCGGCCCGGTCTCCCCGCGGCGGCCGTTGGCGCCGCAGCGCGCCCGGCGAGGACGCGGACTGCGGCCAGGTCCGGGACTTCGTCGCCAAGCTGGCTAACAACACGCACCAGGTGAGCGGGCGCCGTGCCCGGGCGCCGCCCGGACTGCGCGGCCCGGTCCCCGCCCTCACGGCCCCCTGCGCCCCGCGCTCTGCCCGGGACCCGGGCGGCGGCCCCGGAGCCCTGCGGGCGGGGTCGGCCCGCGGCGTCGACGCTGCGGCCCGCGGCTGTGTTTCGTCACAGCGGAGCCAGCGTTCCACTTTCACCGCATTCTTTTTTTTTTTTTTTTTTTAAGTTGTCAAAATCTCCTGAACGTCATTGTTTTCCGTCTGTATAAATAGTCAGATCCGGTAATGTTATTACCTGCCGAGGGGCTGGAGGGCTAATTACCTCTTAAGTGCTTGCAGGAGAAGTTGGGCTGCGCAGAAGCAGAGGACTGGCCTCTCTGGGTCAGTACTTTCGGGGTGGTGAGGCTGGCGTTCAGAATGCCCAAAGCAGTGTGCTTAGGTCACAATGTGTATTTTCATATTAAAGGAACAAACATGGAAATAAGATGACATTTCCGAGGCCATAAAACAACTTCCCTGGCCCCTGAAAACTGTTTAAGCTGATTTATGGGGTGAAGGCTGCAGAACCCTACAACTGGACCCGTGATGACCTTGAGAGGCTGGTAGAACCACAAGTTGCATGAAAGGAGGGAAGCTCAGGAACTAGAACAGGGCCTCTGGACCCAGATTAGAAGCTAGAGGTGCGGTGGAGAGTTGCAGGGCAGACCAGAATTATCCACAAGTTTCACCTTGGCCCACAAACTGGGCATGAGCTGTTCCACCAGGCCACTTACATTTCCACTACCGGCTTATCCAGAAGGCAAACCCGAGCGTGGCTCCCAGTTCCTTGTCATCTGACCTGCAATAAAGCTCCTTTTCTTTCTGAGAGCCCGTGCCATAGCGTTGACTTCTATGAGCCTCCAGCAGTGAGCCCTAGCTCAGTCATCATAGTATATATGTGCTTTCTCTTACTTCAGATTGACCTTCTGTCTTGGGGTTGAACTCTGACTGGGATGTCTCTATGCTGTTGTAACAAGATTTTCAATTGCTAAGAAACACATTGCAAATACTCTGCCTTATGCCAGTTCCTGGTCAAGAGATCAACCTTTGGCACACTGCAGAACTGAGAAAATTGTTAGGAAAGTTCTGGGTCCTCGCTTCAAGTGCAAGTTGAGTGTCTTCCTCATGCCTTTTTTTTTTTTAATGATTACGGCCAACATTTGCAAAATGTATTATCTGTTCAGTGTGTTTTCTCTCTAATGTCTTTCCCCCCATTCAAAGAGAACTGCAGGTGGAGGCAGAGAAGGTGGCTGGTGTTCTGTACCTGCCCTTATCCTTATGTAACCATGTTTCATTGCAGTATCACCCAAGTCTCACCATCCCTTTGGACTGTCTGGACCATCCTTGTTCCCTGTGACTTAATTCTCAGATCGAGAACACATGACACTTGAAGTTAAGGCCCAACTATTCAAGGAAAGCTGTGCATTATCATGTGGTCCAAGCGCTGGCTGTATACAGGCAGCTCAGTTAGTGCTGATCAGTGGGGCAGGTTGGGT
This sequence comes from Dinomys branickii, assembly GCA_004027595.1. Classification (NCBI taxonomy): domain Eukaryota; kingdom Metazoa; phylum Chordata; class Mammalia; order Rodentia; family Dinomyidae; genus Dinomys; species Dinomys branickii. The sequence continues at coordinate 197,800 of PVLD010001452.1, forward strand.
GCAGTTAGGGTGGAATAAGTACTAGGAAATCTTTCTGTTTGGTGAGAAAAAAAATTATATAGACTTCCTTTTCACTGTGAGGCATTGGGAAAGGCTTTATAACACTGATACAGGGACTACATCCTCCTTGAGCCGGCTGAACACCCATCCATACTCCGTTCTCACTCCATCTTTCAGATTCTTTTCTTGCTGGTTGACCTACCTTCAGGTCTGCTGCTACTTCTGGATTTATTCCTTCAGTCAAGAGTTCGTGGTTCATTTGAATTGATATGTCATGTGTAATATATTGATTCCAAAGCAAGAGGTTGAGAAAACTGGCTCAGGTGGATCTGAAACCACTCAGTCTTCAAAGAACATATGTCAAGGAACTGCCCTCTACTTCTTTCATTTCGTGTAGCTTCTGCTTCTGATGTTTTTTTGGTTTATTTTTCTGTCTTCCTTAACCTTATTTAAGGTAGCTGTTTTTGCAGTTGTCAAAGTCTCTTCTTCAGAGATCTCATCCTTTGCTTAATTTGTATTCCTTTTTTTTATTAAGTGCTTTTGCTAATGCTTTCACCTTAGAAATTGAGTAAGGTCATAACTTTGAAAGGTTCCTGAAAGGTTCCACTTCCTTAACCAAGAATTGTTTCATAGTGTTCTGTTCTGCTTTTTAATTTTGTACTTTTAGAAGTCATAATGAGTAATTTTGAATTGTATTGAAGAGATACAATATTTGGGGGCCTTTTATAAACAGTGTAAAATGAAAGTATCAGCATGACAGGACAACTTTTTATCAGAAACTTTGTATATTTTTATACAACCAGGGAAGGAAAGTCCTATTTAGAGTAGTTTTTCTTATATATGACAGGAGTCAGTTCCCAAGAAGAATAAAAAATTCTCGGTTCTTCTTTTGTTTCTTATAACTTGATGCTGTTCTTTTTAAGCCATATTAATTCATAAAATCATTGTATGTGACTGCCCTCCAAAGGCCTAGATCTGGGGGAGGAAATTGCCAAGTTACAAAGAAAAGATAATTCAGACGGCAGAATGGAAAACCTCAAAAGGTCTTAGAAAATCTCCTAGACATTTCTGTGGCTTATGAGAATATATCAACATTTATCTAATCTTTCAAAAACAAAGTAAAGCTAACGCTTGAGAGTGCTTTTCCAGTATAGTCTTAAGAGACCTGTGCCCTAATGCTGTAACTCAAGCTTCTTCACTCATGAAACCCAACAGGCTGTTCTCTTTGTCTAGACCTCCCTGCATCTCTCTAGGAGGGTTTCTTTCATATCCTTTTTCTCCCATCTTGGCTTTGAATCTGTTTCAAATGTATCTAGTCTATTGTGGACAGTACTGTATATCTTTTTGCACATAGAAGTCAGGTTAATTAAGTGTTCTGTTTTGAGATTTGAGGAATGAGAGAAAAAGATTTTTTTTCTAATTATAGTGTTGTAAGTATAATAGCCTCATAAAAAAGAGGAAATAAAAGCTACTGGCTATTATTAAAAACAGAAAACGAGGGACAACCAGAAAAGAAGGAAGAAAAATAACTACTTATACCTTATCAAAATTTATACTTTCTAATTTTGTTCAGAGGGTTTGACGTGCCATGGAAAGAAGGAAGGGTAGCCCTATGGAGACAGGCTGTGAGGCCAACCTGTCTGCATTTGAATCTTGGCTGCAGTACTTATTAGCTGTGCTATAGTTGCTAAATTACTTAAGCCCTCTGTGTTTTAGTTCCTAATCTGCAAAATGGAGATAATGAGATTCCTTAATACATATGGTTATTGTGAGAAATAAATGAGTGTATTATAAAATATATACTGTATTAACCCATTAGAACAATGTCTGACACTTAGCACTCAATAATTAGTTATCATTTGTTACTGCCGATCATTCATAAATGCAATTTTTTAGACTCTGTAGTCTTCCTTTTGCCTCTAATCCAAATTCTTCCTTCAAGTAGACTGTTCACACATGTATAAACTTTGTACATGCAAGAAATTGCGCATGGCCAGAGGTTTTATTAATGTTGGTTGCTAAGTTGGGTTGCTTCAAAATATTCCCCCTGTAAGCACCCCTTTGAGGGTAGGCATGAAACTGCCTTAAAGAAACAGTTGGCCTTGGCCAGAATTATAGTGGTGCTGACATAATTTCCTTACTTCTCATTCCTGTGTACAAACCCTTTGACAATTTCCTTAAAACTTTTAAAACTTATAATTAATAAAGCCAGAACTGTTGCTCATTTTCTCTCCTCCTTCTGCTGCTGTCACACTAACTACTTTTTTACACATAACTTCCCAACTTCTACCACATCAAAGCATCTGGTTTCTTAAATAAACAGGCCATGTAGAGAGGCTGTGTTGTATATGCCGTCAGCTCTGAGAAGAATGTGTGAGTTTGTTTGCGGCACTGGCAGGCCTGAATCCAGGCTGACAGGACTGAATGTGCTTGTTGGAGACCTCAGGGAACTGCTGCTTACAGCCTGTTGTTGAGGATCACCAGACCTTTTTAACACCCGGAAATCTGAAGGTCAGTCAGTGCCTTTAACTGCCCCAGAACTTCCTAACTGCCTCATTTATTCCAGTACTTGGCCTTTCTTCATCCTACTTTCTCTAGCTCTGGCTTTTACCCTTTAGTTTAATCTTTATTCCATTCATTTTTGGGTCAAAGCATAGGAATTCTGAGGCTCTGCTTAGTAGTGAGGAGCACCCCCACACAGTACATCTTGATCGTACCTTTAATGCCCAAAGCATGTTAACATGACATGAGTGCATCAGGAGTTCTGAGCTATCAGCAGACTGCATGAAGTCTAATTTATATGGGAAAATGTTAGTTTTCATCTCAGATTTGGTTGGGGTAAAAGTAAAACTTTAGCCAGGTATGATGAATGGCTCAAAGGGAACGCACTGTGACAATTAGGTAAGCTCTGCTGACTCAGATATTTGGATCTGTGCATACTGATTTTTAATTAGAAATTTGACTTTATCTGTGCTGTAACAATTTGGAAGAGAACTCATGTTCTGGTCAGGTTCTAATATCTTGGGTTTTTCCCCCTACATTAATGATAATAGGCTCTCCACCTTGTTATGAATAGTTTCTTTTGCACCATTTCAGTCAGCTCTTGTCTATAGATGTCAGTCTCTTTGCTCTAGGTGGCTGACTGCAGAGACAGTGCTTCCTCCAGCTTTGTGATAGTTGGTATCCTCACGTAATCATCGCATCAGGCTGTGCTTAGCGCTCAGTTATAGGGGCCATCAGGAGAAAAGTTTCCCTCCTCTTCTTCCTCCTCCTCTTTCCTATCTATCCCTCAGTTTCTGTCGTTACAGAAAACTGCGTTTTGGGGCTGGAAAAATGTCATAAATGATGTTTTTATGTGGTTAGAAGCTAATGTTAAGGCAGAAAAAACATCAAATGTAATATGTAATTAGCTCTAGAAAGAGCTACTGCATTTGTAAATTTTATGTAAGCTTTCTGTTCCTTTTCTCTGCTTTTGTAAGCAGGTTTCAATTGCATCCTGTAGTAGTAGAAACTTGTTCTCTCTCCCTCTGTGACCTCATGATCTGAAGGTTGGCGGGTTTCAGAAGTAATGGAGATTGAGGAACAAGCTGATCAATTTCAGCCGGCTCTAGGCAACTTTTCTGTTGTTTAATAGTGATTACAGTCAAAATTGGTAATATGTGCTTTGAGCTTGTTGGGTTGAAGGAGTTGTTATGACAGATCTTCATATCTATAAAGATTGTTAGGTGAATGTTGGACATGTGGGTTTATTTAAAGATTGAAGCTGTATGTCCTTTTCTACCCTCAACCAGGAAACCACAGTAAAAACAAAACCCTTCCATTCAGAACCTGTGGTGTTCCCTGAGAAACTTTTCTGTGAATGCAATTTATTTTCTGTTTTGCGTTTCAGTCTCTGGCCTTCAATTCCTCATCTAAAACATCAGAAGTTTTGGACTAGCTTTAAAATGTCTTTAAAAAGTTCTGTGATTCATGTGGAAGAAGAGGAGCCCAGAAGTTGTGATCATAAATGTTTATTGGTTGATTCTGTATTTAGAAGCAAATTGTGGCCGTTCTGCTTCCCAAACTTGAATGCAGCATGGATTTCACATCTGGGGGTGATTTGTTACCACCTCCAGAGCTTGCTGCAGTGAAATAGTGTTCTTAAAAGATAGCAAGAATTTTTTTTTCATGTAACTATAAAAGACATTTATCTCTTACATTTGGGTTGCATTTTATTTTTTCTTGTTTACTAAAAAATCTAATGGTACTAAAATCTAGCCTGGATAGTCCCAAGGCAAATCCAATAGATATGTAGCAGTAAATATTTTTTCCCTTTTGCTAAAATATTCTGCCAAAATTGGAGATTCCTTCCTTT